>SJXQ01010023.1:0-20491 GCA_006408695.1 Aepyceros melampus | reverse complement strand
TACTTCCAACTGCTGGTTGCTGCTGCTGCGAAGTCGCTTCAGTCGTGTCCGACTCTGTGCGACCCCTTAGACGGCAGCCCACCAGGCTCCCCCGTCCCTGGGATTCTCCAGGCAAGAACACTGGAGTGGGTTGCCATTTCCTTCTCCAATGCATGAAAGTGGAAAGTGAAAAGTGAAAGTGAAGTCACTCAGTCGTGTCCGACTCTTCGCGACCCCATGGACTGCAGCCCACCAGGCTCCTCTATCCATGGGATTCTCCAGGCAAGAGTACTGGAGTGGGGTGCCATACTTTTAACTACAGCATACTATTTCATCATATGTTTCCCCCTGTCTTACTGACTTGCATCATTCTTTGCAGAAAAATATATGTTACCACCAAAAAGAGCTTAAGCAAAGACCTCATCAACAGTCCCTAGGGAGAATCAACCTCAATGCCTTTGCAATCGCTGTTTCCTCAGCCTGGAATGCTCTTCTCTAGCTTTTCCATGGCTATTTCTTTCCCACAATTCCTTGGATTTCAGCTCAAATGTAATCTTAGAGTTCTTTTCCCTACAGGATTCTATAAAAGTGTTCTCTCCTCCTTCTACCATGAAACATCTTATCACATATTCAAATACTGCTCTATTCTCTTTACGTCCCTGGTCACTAGCTTCAACATCTTATTTACTGATTTATTTACAAATGTACTGCCAGTCTCCCTCAACTCAAATATTGGCTTCTTTTTAAATTTCATTCTTACACTTTTTAATGTTCAGGATTCCATAAAATGCTGAGTTTCCAGAAAATAGGGTTAGTTTCAGGGCTGTCACATGAAGCTCCTTGGGTTGTGCACTGCATATTTACATTGTATTTGTTGTGATTGCGCAGGCTTCCAGGGAAAATTGCTAGGAGGCCTGGAGATGTGACTCTTGACTGGTCCTTTAGGAACAACTCTCAGAGTCACATCTCCAAACCTGCCCATCTTGGAAGCTGCCTGCTCTGCCAGTCAGGAAGATGGGGAGGGGAATTAGCTGGATTTGTTCCTTGGAACTTTCATCTCAGGATCTGGAAGCTGTCGCTTGCCGCCACCACTGTACCTGCCTCTCAGCTCCCAGGGAGCTACTGATTGGTCACTGAGAAACTGCTACAGAAAAATCAACATCTCCATGACAACACTTGCCAGCATAAAAAAGAATGTCAATTTCTTGAGGGAAAGGATTCCGTTGGCATTGTTCTCTGCTATGTTTCTAGCACCTAGAACAATTCCTGGCATTAAAAAATAATTGAATGAAAGAAAGGTAATGTTCTGGGCAATTCCAGATGACCTATAGGGAGGATACGTTTCATAACCAAGGTGAGTCAGACCAAATCAGAATATTTTACTTTCCCACTTGTCCTTTACTCAACAGACTTCGTCCCTACTCCTGATAGTGTTAATGTTATACAGCTGGCTTGTAAACAGAGAGGTGTTTCTCAGAAGATAACGTGGTTTAGTCCTTAACCCTTCCTCATCCTACTTTGTGACCTGCCCTTAGGGCTCAGGCTATGGCAATAACTTGAAAGTAAAATCACCCAATAACTTGGAGTTTCTGTGATATTGGTGACATTAACTCCTCAGTGTTAAGTGAAGTGCAGTCTGTAGTAAAATGATGTTTTAAAGCTACAAAAGGTCTTTTGCCAATAAATATTTTACTAATGTTTACAGAAACAACTCTCTAAACTTATAGTAGCATTGCTTTTAACTTTATTTAATTATTTATTTGGCTGTGTTGGGTCTTAGTTGCGGCACATAGGATCTTTGTTGCATCATGTGGGATCTTTTGCAGGACACAGTCTCTCTAGTTATGGCACATGGGCTAATCATTCTGAGGCATGTGGGATCTTAGTTCCCTGACCAAGGATCGAACCTACTTTCCCTGCATTTAAAGGCAGATTCTTAACCACTGGACTGCCAGGGAAGTCTCTCTCCTTCACTTCTGAAGGATGTATTCACAAATATAGAATCTGGGTATACGTTTATGGGTGGTAAACTGAACCACAGATTAATCCTGGTCCATACTACTACTTTCGGTGTCCTTGATGCTTCAAGTTTGCCTTTTTTCCCTTGACCATGTAGGTTAGGACAATTGTCTAATCAGTGTATATAAATCTGTTGAGTTTCTTAAGAAGTCACATGGATGCCATAGAGATGTTCAAGTGTGCTGGACAGGCATTTTGAGAAAGACTTAATACTCAGATCAGCCCTCCTTGTGAAACTGGGATGGAGTCATGGTGACTCTACCTCTTGCAGACAGGTTTTAAAAAATTATGACTAAAAGGAGATATGAGGATTTTTCCACTTCTTTAAATTGTCTTGAAAACATGGTCAAGTTTTAGAATAAAGATGAAATGAAGCTACAAAGGGGCTTTTAAACACACCAGTAAGAAATGCCATGTATGAGGGCAAATGAAAACCTGAGTGATTTCTGTGCAGTGTCCAGGGCAAACAAAGGATTAAGACAAGTGTTTAGAAATCACTATGAAGTATGAAGAAGTTTGTACGTGCCAACTCAAAATATGCCACTTCAGTTATACTGATTATTTTTATCTGAAGTCATCTGAAAAAGGAGAAGGCAATGGCACCCCACTCTAGTACTTTTGCCTGGAAAATCCCATGGATGGAGGAGCCGGGTAGGTTGCAGTCCATGGGGTCACGAAGAGTCAGACACGACTGAGCGACTTCACTTTCACTTTTCATTTTCATGTATTAGAGAAGGAAATGGCAACCCACTCCAGTGTTCTTGCCTGGAGAATCCCAGGGATGGGGGAGCCTGTTGGGCTGCCATTTATGGGGCTGCACAGAGTCGGACACAACTGAAGTGACTTAGCAGCAGCAGCAGCATCTGAAAAAAACAACTTTTTCTTAAATCCCCTTATTTGCCTAAAGACAGATCTTCTAAAAGGAACTCAATTGTCATAAATCCCCTCCTTGGAAGTTTCAACAACAAGGAAATATTGAGTCTTACCACAGGAGAACTAGAAGTCCCTCAGTCGTGTCGGACTCTGTGACCCCGTGGACTGTAGCCTACCAGGCTCCTTTGTCCATGGAATTCTCCAGGCAAGAATACCGGAGTGAGTTGCCATTTCCTTCTCCATGAGATCTTCCTGATCTGGGTCTCCTGCATTGTAAGCAGACCCTTTACCGTCTGAGCCACCAGGGAAGTCAAGGAGAACTAGAAGTCAACACCAAACCCAGACAACTCTGTCTCTCACTCTCAAATCTCCCATCTTTGCTTCTAAGAAGTCATTCATTTTTCTATAAATCATTTACTGTCTCCTAGACTGCCCATTGGAGAAGGCAATGGCACCCCACTCCAGTACTCTTGCCTGGAGAATCCCAGGGACGGAGGAGCCTGGTGGGCTGCCGTCTATGGGGTCGCACAGAGTTGGACACGACTGAAGCAACGCAGCAGTAGACTGCCCATATCCTCCCTCCCCTATCCCTGGCAAAGTGGCATTATAAGATCTCAAATCTCACTGTCTTTCTGGGTATTTTTTTCTTATGATGCCCATGCTGAAAAATATTAAAAATTAAGAAGTGTATATACATTTTCTGTTAATCTGCATGTTGTCAGTTTTTTTTTCATTGACCTATGAAGTGCATATAGCTAAGAGAGTAGAGGGAAAGTCTTTGCTCCCCAGCAGGTAAAAGGTAAGGACAATGGGGCAGTTCAAGAATAGAGAAATACACAGCATCAAGCGAATATACCAGAAAGGGAAAAATTGTGCTTGTGGATTTGGTGAAACTCTATAATGCAGAGTTAGCAGGGGGGAAAATTATGAATTAAAGAAAAGTTGGGGCTTCCCTGGTAGCTCACAATGTAAAGAGTCCACCTGCAAAGCAGGAGACCTGGGTTCCATCCCAGGGTCGGGAAGATCCCCTGGAAAAGGAAAAGGCTATCCACTCCAGTATTCTTGCCTGGAGAATTCCTTGGACAGAGGACCCTGGCGGGCTATATACTCCATGGGGTCGCAAAGAGTCGGGCACGAATGAGCGACCAACACACACACACACACACACACACACACACACACACAAACACACAGTAGGTTGACTGCCCTGGTTTTCTGCGGAGTCAGGGAAGGGGATGGTGTAAAGGGGCAGAGCGCTTCGGGTGGGCTTTCCTTGCAGAATAACGCATTCTGCAAAAGGATCCCTGGAAGGCAGCGCCTTCCAAATCTTTCAGGCCCTCCGGCTCTCTTTTTGGGAGTCCAGGAGGAGGCGGGGCTTGTCGGAGGGGCGGGCACCAGGGGTGGGGCAGAGTCGCTGGCAGCCGCTCTGTGGTACCCGGCAAGGGGCGGGGCCACGTTAGGGGTGGAACTGTGCTGGCTGTTGCCAATGTGCGTGCAGGCAGGGGGCGGAGCTGTCGCTGGACAGCTCAGGCCAGGCCTTGGATGTGGCAGAGGCGGCAGTGGGAGACCACCCCCCGAGGGGAGACCGACGGTAGGGCGCGGCGGGGAGGGGCGGAGTGAGACGTGACTGCTGTCTGCCAGGAGCTCCAGGCGTCGCGTCCACCTGTCCGCCAGCTCGTGCTGCTGTCGTCCGCGGAGCCCGCGCCGGCCCGGGCCCATGGCGGCGTCGGGGGCTCTGTCTACGGCGGCGGCGGCAGCGGCCCTGGGCGTGGCAATGCGGCTGGCGCGCTCAGCCGCGATCCGCGTCTCGTACGGCGCCTTCTGCAAGGGGCTCACGCGCACGTTGATCATCTTCTTCGACCTGGCTTGGCGTCTGCGCATGAACTTCCCCTATTTCTACATCGTGGCCTCGGTGATGCTCAACGTGCGCCTGCAGGTGAGGATCGAGTGAACGCCCGCTACCACCTCCGCCCGGCCGCGACGGCAGGGGCAACGGCATGAACGATCACGGGGCCAGGGGCCGCCGGGACGTGCCGGGGAAGGGGCGGCCCAGGTCTCTAAGCCCTACACCTCCGCGGAGGACGCAGCCACCGAGCCCCGGCTCCAGCCAGCCACGTCGTAGCTGGTGACGAACTGTACAGAAAACTAGCGAAAAGGGCCCTTTCCGTCGAACTCGAGAAAATTATCTGAATGCAGCCGACCTGTTGCCTCACTTTGGCCGAAGAGGGAAGCAGAGGAAGAAATTCTTCAATACGAACATGAATGACCCTGACCGAAAAGGTAGGAGGCCAGAGGTTGGACTTGCGGGCTGGAGGGAGGCGGTTGCCATGGCATCTAGATATCCAGCCCCTGGGCGGCTTGGGGGAGGAAGGAACCCGTGGAAGCCAGCCTGGAAAGCTGCCGAGCTGAGAGGCAGGCAAGGCAGGGTGCACGCAGGCCCTCTGGACTCCCTGGTCATATTTCCAACTTGGGGATGAGAGGCGGCTTCCTGGGCATTTCTGAGGGTCAGCCCATCACCTCGGCCCACAGCCCCGGTAGTGTCACCTGAACACGGGGGAATGGAGGGAAATGGCCCCAGAGAGGCCTGGAGAAAGCCCTAGAAGAGAGTGGATACTGGCCCCCTTGTCCTCCACCCCTCGAGAGGCAGCCTGGATGGATGGTTGTGTTCTTGGCCCAAGCCCAGGTCTGTCTCTTTCTCAGCCCTTCACAAGTTGCCGGGACGCTCCAGGGGACGAGGAAGGGGTGGATCAGGCCTCCAGGCCCTAGACCTCCGCGGAGGACGCAGCCACCGAGCCCCGGCTCTGGCCAGCCACTTCGCGGCCAGTGACGAACTGCACTGAAACTCTCAAAACGGGCCCTTTCCATCGAACTCGAGAAAATTATCTGAATGCAGCCGACCTGTTGCCTCACTTTGGTTGAAGGGGGGAGCAGAAGGAAGAAATTCTTCAGTAGGAACATGAATGACTGACCCCGACTGAAAAGGTAGGAGGCCAGAGGTTGGACTTGCGGGCTGGAGGGAGGCGATGACCATGACCTCTAGATGTCCAGGCTGCCGGTCAGCTTTGGGGAGATGAGAAAGGGACCTGAGGAAGCCAGCCTGGAAAGCTGCCGGTCTGAGAGCAGGCAAGGTAGGGTGCACACAAGCCCTCTGGACTCCCTTGTCATATATCCAAGATGGGGATGAGAGGCAGCTGCCTGGGCATCTCCGAGAGTCAGCCCATCACCTCAGCCCACGGCCCCGATAGTGTCACGTGAACACGGGGGAATAGACGGAAATGGCCCCGGAGAGGCCCGGAGAAAGCCCTAGAAGAGAGCAGATGCTGGCCCCCTTGTCCTCCGTGGTCAGCTTTGGGGAGATGAGAAAGGGACCTGAGGAAGCCAGCCTGGAAAGCTGCCGGTCTGAGAGCAGGCAAGGTAGGGTGCACACAAGCCCTCTGGACTCCCTTGTCATATATCCAAGATGGGGATGAGAGGCAGCTGCCTGGGCATCTCCGAGAGTCAGCCCATCACCTCAGCCCACGGCCCCATAGTGTCACGTGAACACGGGGGAATAGACGGAAATGGCCCCGGAGAGGCCCGGAGAAAGCCCTAGAAGAGAGCAGATGCTGGCCCCCTTGTCCTCCGCCCCTCGAGAGGCAGCCTGGATGGATGGTTGTGTTCTTGGCCCAAGCCCAGGTCTGTCTCTTTCTCAGCCCTTCACAAGACTTTCTCCTGGCGGGTCTCTGGGACTGCTCTCTGCCTGCTCCTGCTCTCTCTGTTGCTCCCCTCCACCCTCCAAAGCTTTGCATCAGGGGACAGGGAAGAGTGGGAAAGACGTGTTCCTCCCAGCCCTGCCCCTTCTCAGCCACGCTCCCTCCACCTCCTACCAGTGCCCTACTGGTGCCACCAAATGTGCTGCTCCAGTCCTGGACAGCCTCCAGCAGCCCCTGTGTCCCAAAGGATTTGGGAAAGTGGGGGTCTCCTTGAGTGGAGGGCAGCTGTCAGGCCGGGGTGGGAGAGCAGATGGAGAAGAGGCTTGTAGAGCAGGTGACAGTTGGGGAGACGGGGACAACTCTGGGTGAGGAGGCAACTCTCAAATCCCCATGTTTTTCTTGCAGGAACTGGTGTTATAGAAGGTGAACCGCCCCTTCTGTGGTCTTGTCAAGAGAATCAAATCCCTGCCTGAGGCACCCCTGACCCTAGAGTTGCCTGGGGAGCACCCGAGAGAAGGGCCTGACCCCCTGAGGAGAGGAAGGGCTTTCCAGGCAGAGAGTCCGAGGGGTGGAGTGACCTAGTGGTCCGGTTCTGGCATGGGGAAGGAAGTACAGAGCTAGAGACACTCTGGCGGAGCTCTGTTCTCCCCGCCTGCTGGGCTCTGGGAAGGGAGACATTTGCCCTTGTCACATAGATCAGAAGTGGGGGAGCTGAACCTGCCTCCGGGCCTGCGTTCCCCACCTGCCCCCCAGTCTCTGGGAGACCTGGCACAGTGGGATGGGGGAAGGGAGCACAGGCTCCCAAGGGACCTAGAGAGAAAGGCCCATGGCAGGGAAGGTGGAGTCAAGTCACAGGGAAGAACTGGGGGACAGTCTGAGCTGAGGTGGTCACAGGAGAGATGAGTCCCAGAACCCCCTGGGGAACAAGGTCCTCATACACAGTCAGGCCTCCCCACCCGAGCCCAAGCCCTACCCAAGGCTTACCCAAGGGTTCCTTGGTGTTGAGTGGCCCAGGCCTCTCAGTTTGGGTGGGGGTGTTGGCTGGCTCCTGGGGCCGGGTGTAATAGGAGGGAAGGGATGCCTGTGGGTGGGGTGGAGCTGAGACCCGCGCATGACCCCCTGTCTCTGTCTCCAGGCTGCCCCTCCTGCTAGGATCACACAGGAGCACCTGCTCTGGATGGGCCTGCAGCGGCCCTGGCTGTGCTGCTGACTGGTGCACCAGGAGCGGCACTGAGGGGAGCCGGGAGAGGCCCTGGCCCTCACCCCCCAGCCCAGGTCCACATCTGCCCCCTCACTGATTGCTCGCGGTCCTGGTCCTCAGTTCCTGGGACTAAGAACCACAGCAGCCTGGTTGCCCCTGGGACAGAGAGGCTGAGCCTCACACCGTGTGCCCTTCTCAGCCACCCAGGTCCCGGCCGAAGATCTCTGCCTGCCTCACCCCGAGGCCTGAGGCTGCACCCGGGCTACCACATGCCTCCCGCAGATTCCCGCAGATGGAAGGGCGCTGATGGCTTCTTCCCTTGTGCCAAGTTGCCTGGAAACCCCTGGTCCTGGTGGCCCCTCCTCCACCCTAACTGTGTTCCTCCAGGACCACTTCGCATGACCCCCTGTCTCTGTCTCCAGGCTGCCCCTCCTGCTAGGATCACACAGGAGCACCTGCTCTGGATGGGCCTGCAGCGGCCCTGGCTGTGCTGCTGACTGGTGCACCAGGAGCGGCACTGAGGGGAGCCGGGAGAGGCCCTGGCCCTCACCCCCCAGCCCAGGTCCACATCTGCCCCCTCACTGATTGCTCGCGGTCCTGGTCCTCAGTTCCTGGGACTAAGAACCACAGCAGCCTGGTTGCCCCTGGGACAGAGAGGCTGAGCCTCACACCGTGTGCCCTTCTCAGCCACCCAGGTCCCGGCCGAAGATCTCTGCCTGCCTCACCCCGAGGCCTGAGGCTGCACCCGGGCTACCACATGCCTCCCGCAGATTCCCGCAGATGGAAGGGCGCTGATGGCTTCTTCCCTTGTGCCAAGTTGCCTGGAAACCCCTGGTCCTGGTGGCCCCTCCTCCACCCTAACTGTGTTCCTCCAGGACCACTTCGCATGACCCCCTGTCTCTGTCTCCAGGCTGCCCCTCCTGCTAGGATCACACAGGAGCACCTGCTCTGGACGGGCCTGCAGCGGCCCTGGCTGTGCTGCTGACTGGTGCACCAGGAGCGGCACTGAGGGGAGCCGGGAGAGGCCCTGGCCCTCACCCCCCAGCCCAGGTCCATATCTGCCCCCTCACTGATTGCTCGCGGTCCTGGTCCTCAGTTCCTGGGACTAAGAACCACAGCAGCCTGGTTGCCCCTGGGACAGAGAGGCTGAGCCTCACACCGTGTGCCCTTCTCAGCCACCCAGGTCCCGGCCGAAGATCTCTGCCTGCCTCACCCCGAGGCCTGAGGCTGCACCCGGGCTACCACATGCCTCCCGCAGATTCCCGCAGATGGAAGGGCGCTGATGGCTTCTTCCCTTGTGCCAAGTTGCCTGGAAACCCCTGGTCCTGGCGGCCCCTCCTCCACCCCAACTGTGTTCCTCCAGGACCACTTCCAGGAGACTGCCAGCCTTTGGACTGAATCCCTGGAATTCTGAGAGACTGTGACTGGGGCTGCAGGGGTGGAGAGGAGCGGAGGACCAGGGGCCTCCTTGGGGCTGATGCACAAATGTGCCCTTTTCAAGTTCGGGTCTCACCCTCTGGGTGACTGGATCCCCAGCTGCAGCCTCTTCCTGGGCCATTTTGAGAGGGCCTGTGGAGGGCACTGCTGCTACTGCTGCTGTTAAGTCGCTTCAGTCGTGTCCGACTCTGTGCGACCCAATAGACGGCAGCCCACCAGGCTCCCCCGTCCCTGGGATTCTCCAGGCAAGAACACTGGAGTGGGTTGCTATTTCCTTCTCCACTAGAGAGGGTCTTTACTTAATATGTGCATGCCTGTGTGTGAATGTGTGTGTGAGTGCGCATGTTGAGTGAATGTGTGAGTGTGGGTGTGTGTGTGCAAATTTGCATGTACATGCATGAAGGCTTGAGTGTGAGCGTGGGGATGTGTGTGTGGGTGTGTGAGTGTGGATGAGTGTATGGGTGAGTGCAGATGCATGAGTGCATGGATGTCTGTGTGAATGTGCGGGTGTGAGTGCAGGTGTGAATACACGTGTCTGCATGTGTGAATGCGTGTGTGAGTGCACTCGTGTGTGAGTGCTTATGTACACATGAGTGGCTGTGCGTTGCAGAAGGTGCTGAGCTGTTTAGTGAGTGTGCTCTGGGGGATGGGCATCCTGTCCTCCCCAGGCTCTCAGCTCTGTTGGAGCTGCCTGGGCCCTGGGAGGCCGCTTCCCAAAGTAAAGAAAGTATGTTGGAGATCCAGGGGCCCCGGGCTCAGAGACCCTTCGTCACCTACAGAGAATCCCCTCTCCCCATGGGGCTCTGGCTGGGGCTGTCTGCCCCCAAAGATATTGGCCGTGGGAAGGGCGGGGACACGTCCTCAGCACGTGCTCCTGCCACTATTTTTCTTACCGTTTTGATCTTGAGTAGTTTGCTGCTTCTGCTCTCCCACCTCTTCCTCATCTCCTCACTGGGCCTCTGCTGCTCTCTATGCACTTTATTTATTTGCAGTCTCGTTTTCAGGCAGTGAGGTTCTATGCTATCACAGACTTGAATAAGACAGCTTTCCCTTTTCTGTGTGTGATGAACTCTGCACCAGTCAGCACAGTCTGGTCAGAAAATGTTCTTGTTTCCAGTGTTGTCAAATCTTGTGTCTATCTAAGTTAATAAAATTATTTAAGTTCAATAAAAAAAAAAACAGAGGCCTCTTGTTTCTGGTGTGGTGCCCCCTTGGAGGAGAGGGGCTTGTGGTGAGCTCACCCCACTCTGGTGGCCAGAACTGGGGGAGAGGAGCATCCTGAGGGCTATAATTGGGTGGGGTCATGGCAGGAAACCAATGAATGTTATACTTCATATTAATAGAACAAAGGGGTAATACATAATCGTTCCAAAAGATTTAAAAAATGGATTCGGTGAAATTCAATACCCATTCATGATTTTAAAATCTTTTAAGAACACTGGAATTGTTAGGAACTCATTCTCCTGGCAAATAGTCTATAAAAACCTCAGTGTGCATAATATTTAATGGTGAAAGAATGTTCCTAATATTGGGAACAATGCATGGTGTCTAGTATTGCCATTTCTATTCATCATTGTACTGGAAGCTTGAGCAAATGGAATAAGCCCCCTACCCTGACAAATCCATCCTAATTGGAAAGGAAGAAATAAAGTTTTATTTATTCACAGATCATCCTGTATGGAGAAAATAGCAAGTAAAGCACAGACACAAAAAAGCTACTAGACCCATAAACAAATTTAGCAAGGCCAGTAGGATACAATATCAACATCAAAATATCGATTATACTTGTACATACGAACACCAAAAATTCCAAAAATGAAATTAAGAAAGCAACTGGATACACAATAGCCTTCAAAAGAATAAAACATTAGGGATAAATCCCATAAAATATGAATAAGACCTGCAAACTAAAAATTACTAAAAAATTATAAGACATAGCTGAGAAAAGTTAAACTTAATAAAGATAGTTCATGGATTGGGAGACTCAATATGGCAACCTTCCCCAAGTTTATCTGTAGATAGCCCAATATCTTCAAAATCTCAGCTGAATTTCCTGTAGAAGTTGACAAGCTGATCTTAAAATGTATGCGGAATATACATTTATATCACCTTAAATGGCCAAAACATTTTGAAAAAGGAAAACAGAGTTGAAGGATTTATCATACCTATTCCAGAAGTCATAAAGCCACAGTAATCAAAACAGTATGAATCTTGTACAAAGATAGTCATGTAGATCAGTGGAACAGATTGAGAAAGTATGAACAAATCCTTAAATTTATGATGAAATGGGTCTTCTATTATGTAAAAATACACATAACAAATGTTGCCATTTTAACCATTTTAAAGGATAGAATTCAGTAGCATGAAGTACATCCCCAACATGTAACCGTCACCATTATCTAATTCTAGAATATTTCCATCACCACAGATGAGAACACCGTGTGCATTGTCAGTCTTCATTACCTCCCTACCCTACTCCTTGGCAAATACAAATATGCTTTCTGTCTCTATGTGTATGCTTTTTATGGGTATTTCATACAAATGGAATCATATGATATGTAACCTTTTATGCCTGGCTTCTTTAACTTAGCATAATATTTTGTAGTTCATTCACATTATTGTATGTATCATTCACATTATCTGTAGTTCATTCACATTATTATATGTTCCTTTTAATGGCTGAATAATATTCCATTTTTTGGATATATGACATTTTATTTATCTATTCATATGTTTGTGGACATTTGTGTTGTTTCTACCTTTCTGCCATTGTGAATAGGGTTACTATGGACATTCAAGTACAAGTTTTGTTTGAACACCTAATTTCAATTTTGGGGGTCCACAACTAGGAGTAGAATTGCTGGATCACATGTTAATTCTATGTTTAACTAATTGAAGAACTCACCAAACTGTTTTACATAGAGGCTGCACCATTTACAGTCCCACTTAGTAATGTATGATGATTCCACACTCTCTCCAACAGTTGTTTTTCTTTTCTAATTTATGGTTATCCTAGTATGTGTGAAGCAGTAATTTTCATTTGCATTTCCCCAAGCTAATGATGTGAAATTGGACTTCCTGGTGGCTCAGACAGTAAAGAATCTGCCTGCAATGCAGGAGACCAGGGTTTGATCCCTGGGTTGGGAAGATCCCCTGGAGAAAGTAATGGCTACCCACTCCAGTATTCTTGCCTGGAGAATTTCATGGACAGAGGAGCCTGGTGGGCTACAGTCCCTGGAATTGCAAAGAGTTGGACATGACTGAGCAACTGACACTTTCAACTTTTAATGATGTGGAGCACCTGCTTATTTGTTTGGTAGCCATTTATATGTTTTTTTTTTTTTTGCAGATATATTAGTACTTGGGGATAAATTTGACAAAATTTATGGAAGACCTGTACACTGAAAATTACAGAAGGAATTAAATAATACAAACATAAATAAATTGACTGATATATCATGCTCACAGATTTGAACACTCAATATTGCTGGATGTGAGCTCTAGAAAACTGACCTATAGATTCAATGCATTCCCAATGAAGCAACAGTAGGACTTTTAAAATAAATTGACAAAATGATTCCACCTTTCCATAGAAATGCAAAAGGCTAAGGAGAGCCAAAATTTTTGAAAAAGAACAAAGATGCAGGATTTATACTACTTCATTTCAAAACTTGGTATAGATCAATAATAATCCAGTGTGAGCTTGGTATAAAGATAGATTTACAGATCAATGGAACAGAACAGAGAGTTTACAATATACTCAAAACTATATGGACAATTGCCTTTTTTAAATTAATTTATTTTAATTGGAAGCTAATTACGAGGTGGATGAAACTGGAGCCTATTATACAGAGCGAAGTAAGTCAGAAAGACTTTTGACTGAGATGTAAATGCAGTACAACAGAGAAAAATAACATTTTCAGCAAAATACTGGAAACATTGGAAAAGCACATCTTTAAAAACAAAAAAACTCACATAACATACAAAAATTAACTAGATATAATGACATACATATGAGACAAAACCAAAATACATGCCACCTGCAAAGTACTGCAGTACTGAGCACTACTCCCTAGAGCTCGAGGGCCGAGAGTTCACATAAGTGAACTGTGTTTTACAAACAAACAAAAGAAGATTCATAATGATGTACCCAAAGCTACACAACTAGTGGGTGGGAGATCCAAGGTAGCAGCCAGGTTTCCTGACTTTCAGCTCAGGATTTTCTGCACTATTCTGGTCAGTTGCACCCTGTGGCAGATTCCCCTCTCATCCCAGAGGACAAGTTCATGCCTTGTTTCTGGGACAAAGCCCCTGTCATATGTCCTTGCATCTAAATCCATGACTTGTGGGACTTCCCTGGAGGTCCAGCAGTTAAGATTTCACCCTCGGGGGCTCCCCAGGTGGTTCATTGGTTGAGAATCAGCCTGCATGACACGTGGCTTCGATCCCTGGTCTGGGAAGATTCCACTTTCCACGGAGCAACGAAGCTGGGCTCCACAACTATGGAAGCCCTGGTGCCCTAGGTCCTGTGCTCTGAAACAAGAGAATTCAGGGCAATGAGAAGTCTGAACACTGCAAAAGAAGAGTATCCCTGGCTCACCGCAACTAGAGAAAGGCCCACTACGGCAACAAAGACCCAGATGCTGCTGCTGCTGCTGCTAAGTCGCTTCAGTTGTGTCCGACTCTGTGCGACCCCATAGATGGCAGCCCACCAGGCTCCCCCGTCCCTGGGATTCTCCAGGCAAGAACACTGGAGTGGGTTGCCATTTCCTTCTCCAAAGCATGAAACTGAAAAGTGAATGTGAAGTCGTTCAGTCGTGTCCGACTCTTAGCGACCCCATGGACTGCAGCCCACCAGGCTCCTCCATCCATGGGGATTCTCCAGGCAAGAATACTGGAGTGGGGTACCATTGCCTTCTCCAAAGACCTAGCACAGCCAAAGTAAATATATAAATAAAAAATTATAAAGAACCTATGAACTGATTATGTGCTTCTGATATCTATGTTAGTAGAGCATCGCCTTCTGCTGGTTGATTCCTTGAACTATATCAGAAAGCCCTTGGGGTATTGTGTTGCTAAAGGCTTCACCACAGACACATCACTGCTGCACAGCCAGTTTTGATAAGGTCAAGAGAAGAAAGAGAGTACAGGAAGGAAATGAGGGTGAGCCTCAACGTGAGGCTATAGAATCTTGTATAACTCGAAAATATATTTGAGCAGCATCTTCTACTGGTGAATTCCTTGAACTGCATCAGAAAGGTCTAGGGGAGATGTGTTCCCAAGGCCTCAACAATAAGGACAGTCACCTGAGAAAAACCAGTTTTGATAAGGGCAAGAGGAGAAAGAGAAGTGAGGTCTTGGGGCACAGCGTAGGAGTGGGAGGAGCAGATGTCAATGTGAGGCCGTAGAGCCTAGTATAACTCGATAACCTAGTGTAGCAACGCCATCTGCTGGTGGATCTCATGAACTACATCAGAAAGCCCTGGGGATGTGTTGGCCACTCATTTTACATCAGTCAATGAACACTGACCAAGGGGAACACTGACCACGTGGAAGCAGTCTATCCTCCAGGATCAATCTTTGTTAGTGATCAACTTGATTCAGAGCTGATCAGACGAGCTCCAGTCTCGGGACCTCAAAAGGCAAGGCACTGGCTGAAGCTTGCAAGAGCGTGATGACTAAAGTTCTGCCTCTGACCTTCCATCCACACCAGCAGTGAGAGCCCTTAAGCCACTTCTGTAGTGTATGCTTGCTTGCTACTCAAAGTGTGGTCCAGGGACCAGCAGCATTAGCATCACCTGGGAATTTCTGACTCTGAGGCCTCCATCAGAGGCCTGTTGAACCAGGACTTGCACTTTCATAATATGCCTGGTGATCCCAGTGCACATTAAAGTTTGAGAAGCACTACTCCCTGGTAGCTTGAGGGCCAAGAGGTTAACATAAGTGAACCGTATTTTAAATGAGTTTAAGAAGACTCACAATGATGTACAAAAGCCACAGAACTAGGGGGTGTGAGATTTAAGGTTAGCAGCCAGATTGCTTGATTTTCAGCTCAGGCATTTCTTCACGATTCTGGTCAGTTGCACCCTGTTCATGCTTTGCTTCTTGGACTAAGCTCCCTCATATGTCTTTGCATCTAAATCTGTGACCTGGGGGAACTTCCGCGGTGGTCCAGTAGTTATGATTCCTTCACCTTCCAGGTCTTCCCTTGGGGTCCAGTGGTTAAGATTCCACCTGCCAGGTCAGGGGACAGAGGTTCAATTTCTGGTCCAGGAAGACCCCACATGCCAAGGGCGCCACAACTATTGAAGACATCACACCCTAGGGCCTGTGCTAGGAAACAAGTCACAGCAATGAGAAGCTCATGAAATTGAACCAAGAGAAGCCCTGGATCGCTGCAACTAGATAAAAGCCTGCTGAAGCAAGCCCATCACAGTCAAATAAATACATAAATAAAAAATTAAAAGGAACCTATTAACTGATTATGTGCTTCCAATTTCTATGCTAGTGGAGAAGAGCCATCTGCTGGTGGATTCCTTGAATTACATCAGAAGTCCCTTGGAGAGTTGTGTTGCTAAGGTCTTCAGACACAGAAACAGTCACCCTTGCACAATTTTGATATGGACAAAAGAAGAAAGAGAAGAGAGGTCTTGAGGCACAGGAAGGGAGTGGGAGTAGATATCATTGTGAGACTGTGGAGCCAAGTAGAACTCGAAGAGCTAGTGAATCAGTGCCTTCTGATGGTGTATTCCTTAAATTACATCTGAAAGCCATGGAAGTGTTGTGTCAACAAGGCTTTCAGCGAGAGTCACTCCTGCACAGTCACTTTTGATAAGGACAAGAGAAGAAAGAAAAGACAGGTCTTGGGGCACAGAAAGGGAGTGGGAGAGTAAATGTCAATGTGAGGCTGTAGAGCCACGTAGAATTCAGAAAATGTAGTGGAGCAGCACCATCTGCTCATGGATTTGTTGAACTAAATCAGAAAAGCCTGCAGGTATTGTGTTGCCAAGGCCTTCAGTCACAGGGACAGTTCCTCCTGCACACAAAGTTTTCAGAAGAGCAAGATAAGAAAGAGAAGAGAGGTCTTGGGGTACAGGAAGAAAGTAAGGGGAGTATATGTCAATGTGAGACTGTAGATACTTTATAACTGGAAAACCTAGTGGGGCAGCGCCATCTGCATGTGGAATTCTTGAAGGACATCATAAAGCCTTGTGGGTGTTGTATGTCCATGACCTTCAGGTACAGGAACAGTCATCCAGCACAGACAGTTTTGATATGGGCAAGATAAAGAGAAGGGGGGTGGTCCCAAGATGGTGGAGGAAAAGGATAGGGAGACCACTTTCACACCCACAAATTCATCGAAAGATCATTTGAACGTTGAGCAACTTCCACAAAATAATTTCTAAACACTGGCAGAGGACACCAGGCACCCAGGAAAGCAGCCCAATCTATTCAAAAGGAGGTAGGACAAAATATAAAAGATGAAAACAGACAAAAGATTTAGGGACAGAAACCCATCCTGGAAAGGGAGTCATGAAGGAGAACTTTCCACATTGTAGAAAACCCTTTCATAGGTGTGTCTATGGGGAGTTTTGGGATCTCAGAGGGCAACATAACAGGACGGGGGGGATACCCTACAGAATATGTGCCTAACCACAACTACAAGCAGAGATGGAGAAGTGGCACAGACACTCGCTTCCGCCACCAGCAAGTGGGGGCTGGGCTGGGAGGTACAGGCTGTATCATCGGTCCTCACGGTAAGGACCAGGCCTGAATGCCCTGAGGACAATCTGAGAAAGCCAATGTGAAACAGCAACCTAAACCATGGGATTGCTAGAGAGATGAAAAAAAGAAATAAACCTTTCCTGTGAAAGGCTTTAACGCCACACGATGACCCCTGGTGTGCTCACGGAACAAAGGATTGAGCAAATACCAAATGAGAGCAAGCCAGCTGCCATTTAGGGCCTTCCCTCCTCAGTGCCAGAGAGGCAGCTGTGTGCCAGCCACAGCTGGAAGGCAACGGGCTGCTGCAATCTTGGCCCCAGAGACTGCATCTTCCATCAAACGGTGATCAGACTCCCAGTTGCTAATCATGTCTTCCTGGGACACTGGACAGTTCATATCTGCCAGGAGTGTCACAACCTGAGATCAGCTCCCCAGAGGAATGCATAGCACACCTGGGGCTGTCACAGTGCACCTCGGAAACCAAGTGGCCAGGACCGGGGAGGTGCATAAGAGGCATGGCCCACCTGGGACAGTGCACTCACCAAGCACCCAGTTACCTGAGCTGCTCGGACCTGGAAAGGCACAAAACTCACAGCCCATCTGGGTCTGTGCCCCTGCAGAGCACCCGAGAACCTGAGCAGCTTAGACCTGGGAAGTGCACAAAATGCAGGGCCCACTTGGGACAATGCCCTTGCAGAGCACCCTGGAGCCTGACCAGGGTGGGCCCGGGAAGTACACGCCACCTTGGGCTGTGGCAAACCCAGTGTGGTTCATCCACTGCAAGCACTCCCCACACACGCCAGTGGTATTTGCAGTGTCCCTCCCTCCACACAACACAACTAAACAAGTGAGCCTAAATAAGTGGCCACATTTGCCCCCTTGTATCAGGGCAGAAATTAGACATGGAAGAGAACTGAAAATAGGAAGTCAAAATAAACAAAGAAGGGGAAACTACTCTGGAAGTGACAAGTGGAACAGATTAAAACCCTGCAGTTAATGTTGAGACTGTGCACTTGAGAGGCACCTATAGACCTTGAAAACAAGGTCTCAAGCCAGAGATAAGCCAGAATATATATAAGATATATATGCCAGATATACAAGCCAGAATAAGGGGTTATCTGACACTGAACTGACCCCACACTGCCCACAAAAGGTCCAGAGAAATGCCTAGATATATTTTTACTATTATCATTTTTTGATTTAAAAAAATTTTGGTTCTTTATTACTCCTTTAACTTTCATTTTCATAGCCTACTATTACCTTTCTTTTCAAAAAAATTAAAAATAAATTCCATATATATTTTTCATTTTTGTGATTGATTTTGTTTCATATTTTTTATATTGTGTTTTTAAGAGTCTAACTTCTATTCTAGGTTTTTAACCTTTGCTTTTTGATATTTGTTATCAATTTTGTACCTTTAAGCATCTAATCTTCAGTATCCATTTTCACTTAGGGATATGATACTGGCTTGATTGCTCTCTCCACTTTTGATTCTTCCTTTTCTCCTTATGATCACTTTTATCTCCCTCCTTCCTCTTCTCTTTTCTATATAACTCTGTGACTCTCTCCAGGTATTCCTAGCTATGGAGAGTTGTTTCACCATTAACCTAGGGGTTTTATCTTCTGTGCTATATGGATAGAGAAGTCTGGAGGCTACTGTAAGAGGAGGACCAAAGCCCAGAGGCAGGAGGCCCAACTCCAGATCTTTAGAACATCAGAGATCTCCTAACTCCAGGGAACATTAATAAACAAGAGCTCACCCAAAAGTCTCCATACCTACACTGAAACCAAGCCCCACTCAAGAGCCAACAAGTTCCAGTGCAAGACACACCAGGTTAATTCTCCAGCAAAACAGGAACACATGCCTGGACATTTAAAGACGGCCTGCCCCAAACATACCAAACCCATGGACACCCCCAAACTCACTACTGGACACTTCATTGCATTCCAGAGAGAAGAGATCCAACTCCACCCACCAGAACACAGACAGAAGTTCCCCCAATCAGGAAACTTTGAAAAGCCACTGGTCCAACCCTACCCACAGGGAGGAGACTCCACAATTAAGAGCAACCACAAACTTCCAGCCTGCAAAATGGGCACCCCAAACACAGCAATCTAAACAAAATGAAAAGACTGAGAAATATTCAGCAACTGAAGAAACATGATAAAAACTCACCAAACCAAACAAACAAGGAGGAGATATGGAATCTACCTGAAAAAGAATTCAGAATAATGATAGTAAAGATGGCCCAAAATCTTGAAAACAAAATGGAGTTACAAATAACTAGACTAGAGACAAGGATTGAGACAATGCAATAAATGTTTAACAAGGACTTAGAAAAACTAAAGAAGAGCCATTCAATAATGAACAATGCAATAACTGAGATTAATAACACTCTGTAGGGAACCAACAGTAGAATAACTGAGGCAGAAGAGAAGATAAGTGAGGTGGAAATAGAATGATGGAAATAAATGAAAAAGAGGGGAAAAAGAAAAAGAAATGAAAAAAAAATGAAGACAACCTCAGAGGCCTCTGGGACAACGTTAAATACCCCAATTTTTGAATCATAGGTGTCCCAGAAGAAGAAAAAAAGAAAGGGCATGAGAAAATACTTGAGGAGATAATAGTTGGAAACTTTCCTAAAATGGCAAAGGAAATAGCCACCCAAGTCCAAGAAACCCAGAGCGTCCTAAACAGGAGAAACCCAAGGCAAAACACCACAAGACATCACATATTAATCAAACTAACAAAGATCAAACACAAAGAGCAAATATTAAAAGCAGCAAGGCAAAAGCAAAAAATAACACATGAGGGAATCCCCATAAGTCTAATAGCTGATCTTTCAATAGATACTCTTCAGACCAGAAGGGAACAGCAGGACATAAAGTGATGAAGAAGAAAAACCTACAACCAAGATTACTCTACCCAGCAAGGATCTTGTTCAGATATGAAGGATAAATCAAAAGCTTTCAGTTCAGTTCAGTCGCTCAGTCATATCTGACTCTTTGTGACCCCATGGATTGCAGCACGTCGGCCTCCCTGTCCATCACCAACTCCTGGAGTTCACTCAAACTCATGTCCATTGAGTCGGTAATGCCATCCAACCATCTCATCCGCTGTCATCCCCTTCTTCTCTCACCTTCAATCTTTCCCAGCATCAGGGTCTTTTCAAATGAGTCAACTCTTCACATCAGGTGGCCAAAGGATTGGAGTCTCAGCTTCAACATCTATCCTTCCAATGAACATTCAGGACTGATTTCCTTTAGGATGGACTGGTTGGATCTCCTTGCAGTTCAAGGCACTCTCAAGAGTCTTCTCCAACAGCATGGTTCAATAGCATCAATTCTTCAGCGCTCAGCTTTATAGTCCAAATCTCACATCCATACATAACTACTGGAAAACCCATAGCCTTGACTAGATGGACATTTGTTGACAAAGTAGTGTCTCTGCTTTTTAATATGCTGTCTAGGTTGGTCATAACTTTTCTTCCAAGGAGTAAGCGTCTTTTTATTTCATTGCTGCAGTCATCATCTGCAGTGATTTTGGAGCCCCAAAAAATAAAGT
>SJXQ01010022.1:0-217845 GCA_006408695.1 Aepyceros melampus | reverse complement strand
TATATGTATAAGATTCTCTATGCAACAAGAAGTAACAGATTATATACAGTCGTCATTAATAAAGTGGCAGATTTATTCCAGGAGCCCCTCTGCATATCAAAATGTGTGGATACTCAGTTCAGTTCAGTTCAGTCCCTCAGTCATGTCCAACTCTTTATGACCCCATGAACTGCAGCACGCCAGGCCTCCCTGTCCATCACCAACTCCCTACTCAAACTCATGCCCATTGAGTTAGTGATGCCATCCAACCATCTCATCCTCTGTCATCCCCTTCTCCTGTGCCTTCAATCTTTCCCAGCATAAGAGTCTTTTCAGAGAGTCAGTTCTTCGCATCAGGTGGCCAAAGTATTGGAGTTTCAGTGTCAACATCAGTCTTTCCAATGATTATTCAGCACTGATTTCTTTTAGGATGAACTGGTTGAATCTTCTTGCAGTCCAAGGGACTCTCAAGAGTCTTTTCCACCACCAGAATCCAAAAGCATCAATTCTTTGCTGCTCAGGTTTCTTTATAGTCCAGAACTTAACATCCATACATGAATACTGGAAAAACCACAGCCTTGACTAGACAGACCTTTGTTGGCAAAGTAATGTCTCTGCTTTCTAATATGCTGTCTAGGTTGGTCATCACTTTTCTTCCAAGGAGTAAGCGTCTTTTAATTTCATGGCTGCAGTCACCATTGCAGTGATTTTGGAGCTGCAGTCCAAGGGACTCTCAAGAGTCTTTTCCACCACCAGAATCCAAAAGCATCAATTCTTTGCTGCTCAGGTTTCTTTATAGTCCAGAACTTAACATCCATACATGAATACTGGAAAAACCACAGCCTTGACTAGACAGACCTTTGTTGGCAAAGTAATGTCTCTGCTTTCTAATATGCTGTCTAGGTTGGTCATCACTTTTCTTCCAAGGAGTAAGCGTCTTTTAATTTCATGGCTGCAGTCACCATTGCAGTGATTTTGGAGCCCAAAAAAGTAAAGTCAGCCACTATTTCCACTGTTTCCCCATCTGTTTGCCATGAAGTAATGGGACCGGATGCAATGACCTTAGTTTTCTGAATGTTGAGCTTTAAGCCAACTTTTTCACTCTCCTCTTTCATTTTCATCAAGAGGCTCTTTAGTTCTTCTTCACTTTCTGCCATAAGGATAATGTCATCTGCATATCTGAGGTGATTGATATTTCTCCTGGCAATCTTGACTCCAGCCCAGCATTTCTCTTGATGTACTCTGCGTATAAGTTAAATAAGCATGGTGACAATATACAGCCTTGACATTCTCCTTTTCCTATTTGGAACCAGTCTGTTGTTCCATGTCTAGTTCTAATTGTTTCTTCCTGACCTGCATACAGGTTTCTCAAGAGGTAGGTCAGGTGGTCCGATATTCCCATCTCTCTCAGAATTTTCCAAAGCTTATTGTGATCCACACAGTCAAAGGCTTTGGCATAGTCAATAAAGCAGAAATAGATGTTTTTCTGGAACTCTCTTGCTCCAGCAATCTTGATTCCAGCTTGTGTTTCTTCCAGTCCAGTGTTTCTCATGATGTACTCCACATATAAGTTAAATAAGCAGGGTGACAATATACAGCCTTGACGTACTCCTTTTCCTATTTGGAACCAGTCTATTGTTCCATGTCCAGTTCTAACTGTTGCTTCCTGACCTGCATACAGATTTCTCAAGAGGCAGGTTAGGTGGTCTGGTATTCCCATCTCTTTCAGAATTTTCCACAATTGATTGTGATCCACACAGTCAAAGGCTTTGGCATAGTCAATAAAGCAGAAATAGATGTTTTTCTGGAACTCTCTTGCTTTTTCCATGATCCAGCAGATGTTGGCAATTTGCTCTCTGGTTCCTCTGCCTTTTCTAAAACCAGCTTGAACATCTGGAAGTTGATGGTTAACATATTGTTGAAGCCTGGCTTGGAGAATTTTGAGCTTTACTTTGCTAACATGTGACATGAGTGCAATTGTGCAATAATTTGAGCATTCTTTGGCATTGCCTTTCTTAGGGATTGGAATGAAAACCAACCTTTTCCAGTCCTGTGGCCACTGCTGAGTTTTCCAAACTTGCTGGCCTGTTGAGTGCAGCACTTTCACAGCATCATTTTTTAGGATTTGAAATAGATCAGCTGGAATTCCTCCTCTTCACTAGCTTCATTCATAGTGATGCTTTCTAAGGCCCACTTGACTTCACATTCCAGGATGTCTAGCTCTAGGTGAATGATCACACCATAGTGATTATCTGGGTCCTGAAGAACTTTTTTGTACTATTCTTCTGTGTATTCTTGCCACCTCTTCTTAATATCTTCTGCTTCTGTTAGGTCCATTCCACTTCTGTCTTTTATTGTACCCATCTTTGCATGAAATGTTCCCTTGGTATCTCTAATTTTCTTTATTTTTCTAATTTTTTTTTCATTTTTTTATATAAAATAACATAGATGACTGCATTCACATAGTGAATGCAGTTTGCCATCTATACACACATATTTTGAACCCACGAATCAATAAACTGTGATGGAAATTTCCAGCTGCAATTGAATAAGCTTTTGAATGTGAAATTCAATAATTTTTAGAGCCAACTGTATATTTTTGAAAAAAAATGTATACATGGATTCATGTAATTCAAATGTGTTGTTCAAGAGCCAACTGTATAAATACACATACACGTGTACATTATAAGGCACACCTCATTTTTGTTGAGTTTCACTTTGTTATGCTTCACAGATACTGCCTTTTTTACAAATTGGAAGTCTGTGGGAATCTGCTTCCAGCAAGTTTGTCAGCACCATTTTTCCAGCAGCATTTGCTTACTTCATGTCTCTGTGACACATTTTGGTAATCCTTATAATATTTTAAACCTTTTCATTATTATTTTATGTGTTAAAGTGATCTGTGATCAGTGATCTTTCATGTTACTATAGTAATTTCCTGGATGTACTGCAGAATGTGCACATATAAGGTGATGAACTTAACTGATAAATGTTGTGTGTGTTCTGACAGCTCTACTGACCTGTAGGACTCTCCTCCCCTTTGTCCTTGGTATTCCCTGAGACACAAAAATATAGAAAGTAGGCAATTATAACCCTGACGTAAAATGGGAATACCAGACCACCTGACCTGCCTCTTGAGAAACCTATATTCAGGTCAGGAAGAAACAATTAAACTGGATATGGAAAAACAGACTGGTTCCAAATAGGAAAAGGAGTACGTCAAGGCTGTATATTGTCACCCTGCTTATTTAACTTATATGCAGAGTACATCATGAGAAACATTGGGCTGGAAGAAGCACAAGCTGGAATCAAGATTGCTGAGAGAAATATCAATAACCTCAGATATGCAGATGATACCACTCTTATGACAGAAAGTGAAGAGGAGCTAAAAAGCCTCTTGATGAAAGTGACAGTGGAGAGTGAAAAAGTTGGCTTAAAGCTCAACATTCAGAAAACTAAAATCATGGCATCTGGTCCCATCACTTAATGGCAAATAGATGGAGAAACAGTGGAAACAGTGGCTGACTTTACTTTTTTGGGCTCCAAAATCACTGCAGATGGCAATTGCAGCAATGAAATTAATATACGCTTACT
Source organism: Aepyceros melampus (assembly GCA_006408695.1). NCBI lineage: Eukaryota > Metazoa > Chordata > Mammalia > Artiodactyla > Bovidae > Aepyceros > Aepyceros melampus. The sequence goes on along the minus strand of SJXQ01010022.1, from coordinate 214,272 downwards.
CCTTGGAAGGAAAGTTATGACCAAACTAGATAGTATATTCAAAAGTAGAGACCTTTGCTAACAAAGGTCCATCTAGTCAAGACTATGGTTTTTCCAGTGGTCATATATGGATGTAAGAGTTGGACTGTGAAGAAAGCTGAGCACCAAAGAATTGATGCTTTTGAACTGTGGTGTTGGAGAAGACTCTTGAGAGTCCCTTGGACTGCAAGCAGATCCAGCCAGTCCATTCTAAAGGAGACCAGTCCTGGGTGTTCATTGGAAGGACTGATGCTGAAGCTGAAACTCCAATACTTGGGCCACCTCATGTGAAGAGTTGACTCATTGAAAAGACCCTGATGCTGAGAGGGATTGGGGGCAAGAAGAGAAAGGGATGACAAAGGATGAGATGGCTGGATGTCATCACTGACTCTATGGACATGAGTTTGGGTAAGCTCCGGGAGTTGGTGATGGACAGGTGGCCTGGCGTGCTGTGATTCATGGGATCGCAAAGAGTCAGACCTGACTGAGCGACTGAACTGAACTGAACTGAACCCTGAAGTGACCCCTAAGTGTTCAAATGAACAGAGGAGTCACATATCTCTCACTTTAAATAAAAACCTGAAACAATAAAGCTTAGTGAAGAATAAGTATCAAAAGCCAAGACAGGCTGGAAGCTAGGCCTTTTGCACCAAACAGTTAGCCAAGCTGTGAATGAAAAGGAAATGCTCTTGAAGAAAATTAAAAATGCTACCCCAGGAAACACACGAATAAGAGAAGAGAAAGCAGTTTCATTGTAGAAATGGGGAAGGTATTAGTGTGTGGACAGAAGATCAAACTATCCACAGGTTTCCCTTAGGAGATACAACTGCCTAGATAGTGAACCATCTGATGAATCAGAGCAAAATAAATGAGAACCTCCTAGAAAAAGTTCACCATCCTAGATAACATTAAGAATGTTTGTGGTTCATTGAAGAGGTCACAATATCAACATTAACAGGAGTTCAGAAGTTCATCTGAACCTTCATGGATGACTTTGAGGAGTTTGAACTTCAGTGGAGAAAGTAAATGCAGATATGGTGGGTATAGCAAGAGAATTAGAAGTGGAGCCTGAAGATGGAACTGAATCACTTCAATCTTATAAGAAAACTTTAGCAGAAAAGAAGTTGTTTATTATAGATGAGTTAACAAAGTGGTTTCTTGAGATGGAATTTCTAACAGTGCTATGAAGTTTGCTGAAATGACAACAAAAGATTTAGAATACAATACCAGATGATAAAGCACAAGTTTGAGAAAACTGATTCCATTTTGAAAGAAGTTCTGCTGTGAGTAAATTGCTGTCTAACAGCAATGTGTGCTAGAGAAATAGATCATGAAAGGAAGAATCGATCATTGCAGCAAACTTCAATCAGACTTCCCAGGTGGCTCTGTGGTAAAGAATATGCCTGCTAATGCAGAAGATGCAAAAAATGCAGGTTTGATCCCTGGATTGGGTAAATCCTCTGGAGTAGGAAATGGCAACCCACTCCAGCGTATTTCCCTGGAAAATTCCATGGACAGAGGAGCCTGAGGGCCTAAAGTCCATAGCGTCCTAAAGAGTTGGACACAATTGAGCAACTGGGCACAGACTTCATTATCTTATTTTAAAAAATTTCTACAGCCACTTCAACCTTTAGGGACTACCACAGTAATCAGTCATCAATCACCAACAGCAAAGCAAGACATGCACTAGCAAAAGGATTAGGACTTGATCAGATAGTGAATCACATTATTTATTTATTTATTTTTAAAATACATTTATTAATTTTAATTGGAGGCTAATTACTTACAATATTGTAGTGGTTTTGCCATACATTGACATGAATCCACCACGGGTGTACATGGGTTCCCCATCCTGAACCCCCCTCCCAGCTCCTACCCCATCCCATTCATCTGGGTCATCCCAGTGAACCAGCCCTGAGCGCCATGTCTCATGCATCAAATCCGGACTGGCGATTCATTTCACATATGATTCTCCCAAATCATCCCACCCTCGCCCTCTCCCACAGAGTCCAAAAGACTGTTCTATACATCAGTGTCTCTTTTGCTATCTCCCATATAGGGTTACATGAACCGTGAACTTCCAGATGTTCAAGATGGTTTTAGAAAAGGCAGAGGAACCAGAGATCAAATTGCCAACATCTGCTGAATCATCAAAAGAGCAAGAGAGTTCCAGAAAAACATCTATTTCTGTTTTACTGACTATGCCAAAGCCTTTGACTGTGTGGATCACAATAAGCTTTGGAAAATTCTGAAAGAGATGGGAATACCATACCACCTGACCTGCCTCTTGAGAAACCTGTATGCAGGTTAGGAAGCAACAGTTAGAACTGGACATGGAACAACAGACTGGTTCCAAATAGGAAAAGGAGTATGTCAAGGATGTATATTGTCACCCTGCTTATTTAGGGTGAGAAATGCTAGGCTGGATGATGCACAAGCTGGAATCAAGATTGCCGGGAGAAATATCAGTAATCTCAGATATGCAGATGACACCACCCTTATGGCAGAAAGTGAAGAAGAACTAAAGAGCCTCTTGATGAAAGTGAAAGAGGAGAGTGAAAAAGTTGGCTTAAAGCTCAACATTCAGAAAACTAAGAACATGGCATCTGGTCCCATCACTTCATGGAAATAGATGGGGAAACAGTGGAAACAGTGGCTGACTGAACTTTTTTGGGCTCCAAAATCACTGCAGATGGTGATTGCAGCAATGTAATTAAAAGACGCTTACTCCTTGGAAGGAAAGTTTGACCAACCTAGATAGCATATTCAAAAGCAGAGACATTACTTTGCTAACAAAGGTCCATCTAGTCAAGGCTATGGTTTTTCCAGTGGTCATGTATGGATGTGAGAGTTGGACTATAAAGAAGGTTGAATGCTGAAGAATTGATGCTTTTGAACTGTGGTGTTGGAGAAGACTCTTGAGAGTCCCTTCGACTGCAAGGAGATCCAACCAGTCCATCCTAATGGAGATCAGTCCTGGGTGTTCATTGGAAGGACTAATGCTGAAGCTGAAGAAGAAGTGAAGTCGCTCAGTCATGTCTGATTCTTTGCGACCCCGTGGACTATAGCCCACCAGGCTCCTCCATCCATGGGATTCTCCAGGCAAGAGTACTGGAGTGGGTTGCCATTTCCTTCTCCAGGGGATCTTCCCAACCCAGGGATCAAACCCAGGTCTCCTGCATCGTAGGCAGATGCTTTAACTCCAATACTTTGGCCACCTCATGTGAAGAGCTGACTCATTTGAAAAGATCCTGATGCTGGGGAAGATTGAGGGCAGGAGGAGAAGGGGATGACAGAGGATGAGATGGCTGGATGGCATCACTGACTCAATGGGCATGAGTTTGGGTTAACTCCAGGAATTGGTGATGGACAGAGAGGCCTGGCGTGCTGCAGTTCATGGGGTCGCAAAGAGTCGGACATGACTGAGCAACTGAACTGAGCTGAACTGATATAGGGCTATCGTTACCATCTTTCTAAATTCCATATATATGCTTTAGTATACTGTATTGGGTGTTTTTCTTTCTGGCTTACTTCACTCTGTATAATAGGCTCCAGTTTAATTCACCTCTTTAGAACTGATTTTAGTATTAAAGTATTTTTTTTAAGCATGATTCTATTCTGGGTGTAATTCTATTGATAGACACTAATAGGCAGACTTAAACAGGCAATTAAGAATATTCAATAGTATTATAAAAGTTTGACTAAAGATTAATTGCAGTAAGTGAGAGAGACTTGACTCTGTTGGAACAAAAGATGAGAGTTGTTTAAGCACTGGGTGGAAATGAATTTAAGCAAACTCCGGGAGATAGGGGAGGGCAGAGGAGCCTGGCATGCTGCAGTCCATGCAGTAGCAAAGAGTTGGGCATGATTTAGTGACTGAACAACAACGAGCTAGTAGAAAAACCCCGTGGGACACTAAAGGAAAAGTTTGCTATTGTGATTCTATGTGCTAGTGTTTGGTCGTTCAGTCACGTCTGACTTTCGTGACCTGTGGAATGTAACCTGCCAGGCTCCTCTGTCCATGGTATTTTCCAGGCAAGAATACTGTAGTGGGTTGCCATGCCCTTCTCCACAGGATCTTTCTCACCCAGGGCCTGAACCTGGGTCTCCTGCATTGCAGGTGCATTCTTTACTGTCTGAGCCATCAGGAAAGCCTGCTGAAAGGTGCTTTTCAAAGATAGGCTCCTAACCTCCCACAGAGATTGGGAGATCAGGTTGATATCTTTCTTGAAGATTACATTTCAAAGGGATGGCTTCCAGGTCCTTAGGAAAGACATTCCTGGGTTGCGACATTGGCAAGAGGCTATGAGAAGATTGCTTCTCAAAGGGGCAGAGAAAAATTTATAATTGGAAGTTTACTAAAGCAAATGCTGTAAGTAAAGAGAGGTCAGGGGCTTGTTCAGAAAGAAATCTCTCTAACAAGTATTCAAGCCGAGAACGTTAAGGTCTTCTTGGAACATAAACAAATAAACAAACCAAGATTGTGCTGATACAATTTATATTTTCATATAGTATGCCAGCATCATCACTAGCCTATATACTTTCTTCTAACTTTAACCTTTCTAACTTTGTGAATTTTAGGATTATAATTTGGGAACTAATGTATATATGACATATCTTCTCATGCAATACTTATTTATAATACATGGTCTGTCATCACATTTATGATCAACTTCAGTCTCTCTGACTTCAGATACACAACTTACAATTTAAAGATTTCTGTGTCACTGGAACTAATTGGTAGATTTTTAGAAAATCTTGTATACAACATATAATAAAAATAAAAACATTTCCATGGAGGGCAGATGTAAATACCCTTTGCAGAACTAAGTAACAAACAGATGTTTTTAATAGATTCTGTGACAAATAATAGCCCTTAGATTTCATCAGTGCAGTACAATACAAATAAACAAATCTGCTTTCATGGGAGAAAGATTGACAACAAACACAAAATTAATAGAAAAGCATTTATATAATGCTAGTATGACAGTATGCAGATGACACCACCCTTATGGCAGAAAGTGAAGAGGAGCTAAAAAGCCTCTTGTTGAAAGTGAAAGAGGAGAGTGAAAAGGTTGGCTTAAAGCTCAACATTCAGAAAACGAAGATCATGGCATCTCGCCCCATCACTTCATGGGAAATAGATGAGGAAACAGTAGAACAGTGTCAGACTTTGTTTTTTTGGGCTCCAAAATCACTGCAGATGGTGACTGCAGCCATGAAATTAAAAGACGCTTATTCCTTGGAAGGAAAGTTATGACCAACCTAGATAGTATATTCAAAAGCAGAGACATTACTTTGCCGACTAAGGTCCGTCTAGTCAAGGCTATGGTTTTTCCTGTGGTCATGTATGGATGTGAGAGTTGGACTGTGAAGAAGGCTGAGCGCAGAAGAATTGATGCTTTTGAACTGTGGTGTTGGAGAAGACTCTTGAGAGTCCCTTGGACTGCAAGGAGATCCAACCAGTCCATTCTGAAGGAGATCAACCCTGGGATTTCTTTGGAAGGAATGATGCTAAAGCTGAAGCTCCAGTACTTTGGCCACCTCATGCGAAGAGTTGACTCATTGGAAAAGACCCTGATGCTGGGAGGGATTGGGGGCAGGAGGAGAAGGGGACGACCGAGGATGAGATGGCTGGATGGCATCATGGACTCAATGGACGTGAGTCTGAGTGAACTCCGGGAGTTGGTGTGGACAGGGAGGCCTGGCGTGCTGCGATTCATGGGGTCGCAAAGAGTTGGACACGACTGAGTGACTGAACTGAACTGAGTATGACAGTTGATATTCATTTAAAAGAGTAGTATCCAGAAATTATGGTTCTTTATATTATAGTTGAAGTTCACAGGTGGCACTAGTGATAAAAAAATTTAAAAACTTGCCTCACAATGCCAGATATGTGGGTTTAATCCCTGGGTCAGGAATATCCCCTGGAGGAGGAAATGGCAACCCACTCCAGTATTCTTGCCAGCAAAATCCCATGGACAGAGGAGCCTGGTGGGCTACAGTCCATAGGGTCACAAAGAGTCAGACATGTGCATAATACAGTTATAGTTCTCAGAGAGGAAAGTAAAATTGCCAAATACTTGGTGTAAATTCTTACAAATTCATGCTTCTGCATTTCTATCTCTGCCAGTGTCTCTGCCATTGTGGTGTTAAGTGACTTTAGAGGAGCTGATTAATCTTTCCTCTTTGCCTTGGCCTTTTCATCCATTACATGTGCCTATAGGGAGATTTGTTGGACTAGCACATAAAAAAAGTTCCATCAAAGCATCGAATTTCAAGCCAGAGGAAGAATACAAAATAACAGTGATGCCCAACAGCTTCGCTTTCAGGAACACTTTTATTTCTAACACCTGCACTTCACATCAAATTGTAACATACAGTTGCCTTTGGGACTATCAGGGGAGTGCACGTGTTGATGCCAACTCTTCAGCCTTTTAATATCATAATGTGGGCAAAATTCATTGTCATTATTATTGTAACATCACTTTAAATAGTCATGCTCCAACAAATTGTCATTAGCGGGGGATGGAGTGGCATGGAATAATATGAGGAATATCACTTAGAAGAGTGGAAACCCATAAATAAGAGCAATTCGCATTATTGTCTACTCAAGAAAGGAAGCAAGACATGATAATGTGTAGAAAAAATAAATACTGGCATGCATAGAAATTAATTACTATTTTTTTCTTATTCCCTCCTTTTAGTCTATGGATGTGATTGCCAGATGTCAAATTATCTTATTGGGACAACTACATAGACAAGCACGTGCTCCAGACCTTTGTTGATCAACAGCATAGCTGCTAACTTTATATGTCTACTTTGCACTTGAAATGTGGCTAATCTAGATTGAAAAGTAGTGTAGTTATGAAATACACATGAAATTAGAAGACTTGAAGAGAATGTAAATGATTTGTCTTACTTTGTTGGGTTGTTATAACAGAATACCATAGTCTGGGTTGCTTATGTGCTGTGCTGTGCTAAGTAACCCTTACTTTATTTGGTAAGAAAGGATCTTTGCTGATGGAATTCATAATCTTGAGATGAGATCATGGTGGGTAGATCCTATAGCAAACAACAATGACCTTATTAGAGGTACTAGAGAAGCAGCTGGAGAAGGCACTGGCGACCCACTCCAGCATTCTTGCCTGGAAACTACCATGGACCGAGGAGCCTGTAGGCTGCAGTCCATGGGGTCACTAAGAGTCAGACACGACTGAGCGACTTCACTTTAACTTTTCATTTTCATTCATTGGAGAAGGAAATGGCAACCCACTCCAGTGTTCTTGCCTGGAGAATCCCAGGGACAGGGGAGCCTGGTGGGCTGCTATCCATGGGGTCGCACAGAGTTGGACACGACTGACGCAACTTAGCAGCAGCAGTAGCAGCAGAGAAGCAGCTAGAGATTAGAGGAGAAGGCCATGTATAGAAAGAGTTTAGATTTATGCAGTCACAAATCGAAGAAGATCTGGAGTGACCAGAAGTTGGAAGAACCAACATATATTCCAGAGCCTTCAGAAGAAGTGTGTCCCAGCCAATACCTTGGCATTGGACTTCCGTCCTCCAGAATCATAAAGCAGTAAGTTTCTGTTTTCTTAAACAACCAATGTTGTGGAAGTTTGTTATAGCAGCCATAGAAAGCTGACCAAATCGCCAAATTCTATTCATGCTGCCAATGAAGTATTCTCTCCCTCAAAAAGTAACCCTATGCCTTCTATAGGATTTTTTAGTCATTCCTGTTATATCTATTATTTTCTTCTATATGGAACATACTCACTAATCTTTTGTATTTATTTCCTAGAATATTTGTGCATTGAGGAGAGTAGTAATAATTCTTACACATCTCTGTTCCATAATACCTATGATAGTGCCTCATATATGATACAGAATGCTAATAAGTATTTTGCAAATATTTTACAGAAAAAATTGTAAAATCTGCTTTGAAACATTTTTTGATTCTTCTAAGTTCTTAGTGTTTCAACAAGAAGTACAGTAATTTTAATTCTAATATAAAGAATACTTTTGAAATGCAAGATTTAAATATGTATATTTCATTTCACTCTCTCTCTCTTTTATATATACACATATATACATATGTCCTCCAGATGAAGTGCATTGAAAAATTTATTTGATTATTTGCTTTTTTAAATGAAATACCTCAGTGGGAATTCTTAAAATCTTGGTTCTATATAATAATGACCTCAAAGCTAGCAAGGGCTTGAAATTAAAATATTATATCTTGAAGTATAATCATAATTTTTACACACATTCTATCTGAAATATGAGCTGTTGAGACAATCTCTGTGTTAAGAAAGTAAACTGTATCATGTAGGTGAGGTAACTTTCTGTAAGACTATTTAAAGCAAAGGTATAGGTTGTGTATTTTCTTTAAATAATACTGTATACTGCTATCCTTTTGCAAAGCTGCATAAGTACAGTAGAATGTCTCTTCTGAAATATATTTTTGGGTTGAATAGTTGCTAACAGAAGATTGGTAACAACATAATTACATAATGTATCAGACAGTATCTTAGTAAATGTTTATATGATGGCTGATTGCTAAGATAAGAAAACACAAAGTGAAAATAGAACTCTCACCTCACTTTAAAAGATACATGTCAGCTATTTTAATACATGTCAGCTATTTTAATGTAATTTCAAAAGTTTCAGGTTATGCAACTTAACATGGTATGTGTACAAAGTAGGAGGCACCATTTCTGTCAATATAGAGTTTCCCCCCCAAAATTTTTTGATTTTTTCTCAAGGTAAATATATTTTGTCACTGACGTTCCTACACAATCCTTCTACTTGAGGGAATTAAGTGTTATTAAAAAAAAATACTGGTACTAGAGTGAAAAACAAAACAACAACAAAAAATTAAATTATCAACCGTTTTATTTTTATTCAGTTAACATATGTTGTGTATCTGGTATATAGTAGGGTCCTTCATAAATGTTTATTAAGTAAATCAATCTTGAATATGATAGCTTCTTTTTTTGCAGTTGATTTCAATTTTAGAAGACAAAGTTGTATGTTTCTTTTTTTGAAACAATTGTAAGATGATTTTATAAAATAAATTTGCCGGCACATTACTCTTGTAATAATTACCTTTTATAACAGTATCTGAGTGACTACATGTTTTTCAATATGCTTCAATAGCACAAATATATTACTATTATTTATCTGCATTGATACTCCATCTTCTTACCTTCTGTCACAAAGGAACTTTTGCTTTTATGTTTTCTGGTTCTCTCTCCTCCCACTTGAAAAGGATTGCCTGCTAAGTTGCTTCAGTTAGGTTAAACTCTTTGTGACTCTATGGACTGTAGCCTGCCAGACTCCTCTGTTCATGTCATTCTCCAGGCAAGAATATTGGAGTGGGTTGCCATGCCCTCCTCCAGGAGATCTTCCCAACCTGGGAATGAACCCAGGTCTCTTATGTCTCCTGCATTGGCTGGCAGGTTCTTTACCAGTAGCGCCACCTGGAAAGTCCTGGAAAGGATTATCACTCCATTACTGAGTTGCTGCCATCTCACTGTATACTTAGCTGTTTCCTATTTATAACACAAATTCTATGCCTTTATATAGATTGAAATCTATTCCATATTCTTAAATCTCCCTTAACATTCTATTTTGGTTCTTATTCTTTGTTACAGTCTACTCCATTTTAGACTTATTTCTATTTTTCCCATGGTCTTTAGAGATAAGAGACTCAGGGTTACAAAACAGTTTGATAGTAATTCTTCATCTTGAAGATTCACATGCTATGTCAATTGTGTAATCAGCCCCCCTCTGCTTTATGTGTCTGAGCCCTGTGGTTTCAGTTTCTTATTGGTGAATTATTTATTTTCAAGTCATTGTCTTGAAATGTTGTCAGGCTCCCTCTGTCTCACTCAGTCTTGTGGAGGAAATCTTACCAGCTCTCTTTTATTAAAGGCACAACCTCTCAAGACTTTTGTTTCCTGCAAGAATAGCAGCCCTGTGGCTCCTTATACTATGTAGCCTACTGCCTCAAATCTCTTAGCATTACTCTCAAAACCTCAAACCTCCATGTTACAACCTGGGCTGGTTGCTCTGCCATTCTGTTTCAAATTGGGTATTTGGGGATTTTTATTTTCTATTCAACCCACTCCAGTACTCTTGCCTGGAAAATACCATGGATGGAGGATCCTGGTCAGCTACAGTCCATGTGGTCACAAAGAGTTGGACACGACTGAGCAACTTCACTTTCACTTTTCATTCTCTGTTCTTGAGACACTTATTCACTTATCTCTCATGGATCTTCTATTGCTTGGCTCCTTTTTCTTTTTTTGGTTTACTCTTATTTTAGTGCCACACATTTTGCATTAGCTCCCTTAGGAAGAAAATGTGAATAAAGGTGAATTTTTGAGACCTTGGATATTTGGCAATATCCTTATCCAATTGGAATATTTGATGGAATAGTCGTCTTGGCATGGAATGTTGGATATTTGCCTATAAATATTAAAGGCTTTCCTTAATTTCTACTTTACATATGGCTCTAGAAGATTCTTACATCATTCTTACTTGTGAACTTCTGAATCAAAAGAAAGAAGTTAAGAAACTGAGAGGTGAAGATTTTAGCAGAGTCATCTAGCCTGGACTGAACTAACCCATGCTCAGTCACTAAGTTGTGGTCCTACTCTTTGTGAGTTCATGGACTATAGTCCTCCAGGCTCCTTTGTCCTTTGAATTTTCCAATCAAGCCAGTTGCTATTTCCTATTCCAGGGGATCTTCCCCAAACCAGGGGTCGAACCTGTGCCTCTTGCATCTCCTGATTGGAGGCAGATTCTTTACCCATTCTTTATCCTTGTATAAGGCTAGACTTTATAATATTAAACTGAAAAATAAACTCATAAACTATCACTATCCTCATATACTTCCCCACCCCATTTCCTCTTTACTGTCAATGAGAAGGGCAAAATAAGATCTCCCCTGTGAATTAGTAAAGTTATCAAGAAGATTTGCAGACAAAACTCATAACACTGATATAGCTCAATTTTGTTTTAAGGTGCCCCTTTATTTTAATGTTATTTTCAACATATTATAATTTTGTCATCAAGTGTGAATGGTGACCTGTGTAGAATCATGATACATTCATGTTTTTAGAGTCATCAGAAATTAGAAATTATCTCTTTATTCTACTGATAAGAAATTAAAAATGCAGAAAAGGAAGCATAGTTATGGAATTTTGAACTGTTGGTAACCTTGTTGTAAATATTATTTGTTTAAATGAAATATCCTTGCTTGCTATGGAAAGTAGAATTTTGAAAGCATATTGTTCAATTTCTAACATAATTGTTTGCTACCTTTGGGACCTTATCTAAGTTAATTGACATCTCTGAGCATTGGTTTCTTCCTGTGAAAAATGAGACTACTACTAGCTAGTGTGCAATTTTGTGTTAGGAGAAAATAGTACATGTTAAATCTTTATTAGAAGCTAATAAATATATTACTATTAATATTATTACTAATAATCAAAATTAAGCAAAATATTTCAAGTTTTAAGCATTCATAAAGTGAGTTCCTTAAAACACTGGATCACTGTCTGAGTTGGGAAATGAATTTCAGCATTTTCTTTTTTCAGAGAATGCTATCTTTGAAACATGTAGCTGTGAACTCCAGGAATTAATTTTCCAAAGTCAGCATAGACACAAATAAGAACACATGATATAATTAAAAAGGAAAGCACCATGCTGCTACATCAGAAGCAGAGTGTGAACAAAAATGTAGGGATGTCATTTCTTAATAAGAATCAGGAGGAAACAACTTTTTAAAAAATTAAGAAAAAATGAAGACACTGAACAGCACTCAGCTTGCAATGCTTGAGCACTTCAAAAATTTTTATGTTACTGTTGATCCAGCAGAAGAGTCACCAGAGTGCCTCCAGGCTTTAAAGACGATATTTTCTACTCTCTACTTTTGAAAAACATACACTTCCTACTTTCCAGAATTTAAATTTATCTCTGCAATAACTGGGCTTCCCCAGTGGCTCAGTTGTAAAGAACCTGCCTGCCAATGCAGGAGACAGATGTGGTTCAAATCCTGGGTCGGGAAGATCCCCTGGAGGAGGGCACAGCAACCCACGCCAGTATTCTTGCCTGGTGAATCCCATGGACAGAGGAGCCTGGCAGGCTATGATCCATAGTATCACAAAGAGTCGGACACAACTGAAGCGACTTAGCATGCATGTACAGGAATTAATAGGAACAGAGATAATGAGCATACCTTTCATGACACTTAGCTTCATTTTTACCACTACCTTTGTCAAAGGGAGGATCAGTAGTAAATCTCCAGTAAACAGTATTTATATCATTTTATGTGCAGTTGTTGGTATATATGTAGATGTATTAGTTAGCTTTTGCTGGATAACAAATTATTTCAAAATGGAATGGCCTGAAACAGCCATTTATTTTATCACACGCTTTTGTGGCTGAGAAAGTCAGCCACATCTTGGCTGGGTTCTCTCCCGGTCTCTTAAAAGACTGCAATCAAGGTGACAGCCAAAGCTGTGATCTCAGTTAAAGACTCAACAGACTTGGCAGGTTTTGGAAGCAGGGAAGGATCAGCTTTCCAGCTCAGTCACTGTCATTGACAGGATTCATTTCCTCACTCCCTCAGTTCCTTGACACATAGTCCTCTCTAAAGGGCAGTTCACAGTGCGGAAGCTGGCTTCAGTGAAGCGAGTGAGAGAGCAAGAGAAGACGAGCAAGAAAGAAACCAGTGTTGTCTAATCTGTGGGCTTTTCGCTGTGGTCTGTCCACTAGAAGTAAATCCCTAGATCCAGCCCTCATGCAGGACCACAGGTCGTGTACAGTCCTAGAATCTTAGAAGGTGAAGGTCATTGACAGCTTTCATAGAAACTGACTGCCACAACAGACCACAAATAAATACATAAATATGTACATATATGCATATACACAAAAATATACAAATAGAAACTTGTTCATGTTAAATACTTAGTAACCCATCCATTTTAAAGTGTCTTATTTCTTCTAATCAGTCCTTTTGGTTGCATGAAAAATGTTTAGATTTAGATAACTACAACTGTTAAGTGTTCTTGAAAATTTACATTTCCTAATTTCACTTTTATGAATGATGTCATGTCTAAAATTTGTAGAGAAAATAAAGAGTAATGTTTGCCTAAAGAATGGTGTTTAGACAAAGTATAATCCAGTTGCAGTTGGCTACAGATTATGTCTTTGTTACATTTATTTTCAATTGCTTATATTTTTCTAAAAAGATGGTTTCAAATTTTCAAGTATTTGGACAAAGTATTTTTAAAACATTAGTTACTTCACATATTCTACAAACATTATTTCCAAGTTATGAGGTTCTAGTAACTTGCTTGTTGTTGTTTAGTCGCTAAACCATGTGCAACTCTTTTGCAATCCCATGGACTATACCCCGCCTGGCTCCTCTGTCCTTGGAATTACCAAGGCACGAATAGTGACAACTAATTAATTTCTTAAAAAGTATGTGTAGAAATCCTTGTTACATATGAATATGAAAATAAGAAAAAAGAGTAATAAGCTTAAATTATTATCAAAGGCAATAGAGGAAAAAGTCAAACTAAGTATATTGGCTATTTTACAAAAAAAGAGAAGTTTAAGGTCAACATTATTATGATTAATATATTTCAAGGAAAACATATAGCTATGTTTTAACATTAAAAACAGCTTACTGTCATTGAATGGTGAATAATCATCTCATATTCCTCTGAGGGAATTCTAATGCAGAGGTGTCTTGCATTTCTTCTACTAAAGGAATTCACATTTTCTGGCTCATAGCTAATGATGCCCATAATAAGAGCAAGTTTCATATAAATATCAAGTTTGTTACATTTACGAGGCGCTTTGGAAGACCAAGCTCAGGAGAATAATATCAGTTCATTTTGAGAAACTCTCTTTGGAGTTCTGATAAGTCAATTATTAAAGAAAGTAATTATCCACAACCTGAGGTGAAATTCAGAACACCATATTTAATGAGCCCTGTTAATCATCAATGAGAATAAAGGTGACTCAGGTATAACTAAGCACATAAATTCCCTATCTTCATGAAACATATATTCTAATGCTGGTAGATAAGAAAAAAATAAGTAACACATCATTTGTTAGAAAATAATAAGTGCTATATGGAGAAAATAAAGAAGGAAAAGTAAAGTATAGGAGAAATATCAATTACCTCAGATATGCAGATGACACCACTCTTATGGCAGAAAGTGAAGAGGAATTAAAGAACTCTTTGATGAAGTTGAAAGAGGAGAGTGAAAAAGCTGGCCTAAAATTCAGTAGTCAAAAAACAAAGATCATGGTATCCAGTCCTATCACCTCATGGCATATAGTTGGGGAAACAATGGAAACAGTGAAAGATTTTATATTCTTAGGCTCCAAAATCAATGAAGATGGTGACTGCAGCCATAAAATTAAAAGACACTTGCTCCTTGGAAGAAAAACTGTGACCAACCTAGACAGCATATTAAAAAGACATTACTTTGCTGACAAAGGTCCATATAGTCAAAGCTATGATTTTTTCAGTAGTCATGTATGAATGTGAGTTTTGGACAATAAGAAGGCTAAGCACTGAAGAATTGATGGCTTTGAACTGCAGTGTTGGAGAAGACTCTTGAGAGTCCCTTGGACAGCAAGGAGCTCAAACAAGTCAATTCTAAAGCAAATCAACCTTGAGTATTCATTGGAAGGACTGATGCTGAAGCTAAAGCTCCAATACTTTGACCACCCAATGTGAAGTGCCTGGAAAAGACCCTGATGCTGGGAAAAATAGAACGCAGGAGGAGAAGCAGATGACAGAAGACAAGATGGTTGGGTGGCATCACCGACTCAAAGGACATGAGTCTGAGCAAGCTCCGGAGATGGTGACAGACAGGGAAGCCTGTTGGACTTGAGGTTGCAAAGAGTTGGACATGACTGAGCGACTGAACAACAACAAAGGTATGGTAGGGTATAGTGATTATGGGTTAGAATTTCAGTCTGAAGGATACTATCAGTAATCAGGTGACCTTTGAGAAATGACCTGAAGGAAATGAAAGCCACATCACGAAATTCCTGGGGTGGGGGGAACACTCCAGGCAAAAGGAAAAGAGCAAAGACTTTGAGTATGGAGTGTACTCAGTGGACTCAAAGATCAACAAGGAGCTTAGGGAGACTGAACTGGGAAAGAAAACTAGATAGAATAAAAGCAAGAGAAGTAACAAGGCTCAGACCAAGCACGATCCTAGAAGCCATTGGAAGACATTGGTTTATATCACATTTGCTCACTCTTATTTGTATCAGAGAAATAAAAGTTAAAACCAAACAAATATCATTCCATTTCACTAGGGTAGAAAAATTGGTTCATAATTACAAACATTGGTGAGTATTTGAATGAACACCAATTACTGCTGGTAGAATTCTAAATTCTAGAGAAGTTTTGGAAAGAAATTAATTTACTCCTGACACAGCAGCTGCATTTCTAACTTTATAGAGAAACACTTTTATATGTACTCCAGAAGAAATACACAAGAGGATGTTCATGATGGTATTATTATATTTACTGTATCAAAAATTGGAAACAACTCAAAGGTCTTAAAAGTCACACAATGAACTGTTATATTGCAGAGAAAATAAATGAACTAAAGCTGTGAGAAAGACAAACTTTGAATCTATAATATCAAATAATTGGGACTCCTTGGTGGTCTAGAGGCTACGACGCTATGACCTCAATGCAGGGGGCCATGGTTAGATCCCTGGTCAGGGAACTTGGATCTCCAATCTCTATGAGATCTATGACTAAGAGTTTGTGTGCCACAACTAAACAGTTTGCATGCCACAATAAAGATGTGAGATCCTGCACGCCACAGCTAAGACCCAGTGCAGCCAAACAAATACATACTTAAAATAGTAATATAAGTTACTATATTCAGAATAATATCATTTTTAAATACAACAAATGGATGGATAAACATTTATTTTGTTTATGGTAATAAAGGATAAGATATAAGATAAATAAATATGGAATAAAGGATAAAAGTAACAATTACAAATCTCTTAATAATAACCTGTTGGGAGATAGCTGGGGGATAAAATGGGGGAGAAGAAAATAAAAATATGTGCTTATCATTACTGTTCTTGTTCCAAAATTGAGTATATAGTTCATCAGTATTGCAAAGGCTTGTTATGTATATCAAATATTGTTAAGTAGATCCCTTAAATGTAAGTAATAACACAGGCATAATAAAATTTATGTAATGTCAGATGACTCAATTATATCATATTACTGTAGATTCAGATTTAACATTTTACTAAAGCATGCTATTAGTTTCCTGCGGTTTTTGTAACATATTACTATAACCTCAATAGCTTGAAGCAACAGAAATTCTCATAACCGTACGAGCTAGAAGTCCTAAACCTGGCAGGCTCTCACTCTCACTGGGAGTGAATCTATTCTTGGCTTCTCCCAGCTTCTGGCAGTGGCGGACGCTGGGCTTTCTTTGGCATGTGGCTGAACCTCTACAATCTCTGCCTTTGTCTGCATATTGTCTTCTCCCCTGTCTATGTGTTTTCTCCTCTTTTCCCTATCTATAATTATTGATTTAATATCTTTACAGTGTAAACTATACTGGGGGCTTCCCAGGTAGCTCATTGGTAAAAGAGCTTCCCTGCTAATGCAGTAGACACCAGTCATATCCCTGAGTTGGGAAGATTCCTCTGAAGAAGGAAATGGCACCCCACTCCAATATTCTTTCCTGGGAAATCTCATGGACAGAGAAACCTGGCAGTCTATCAGACATTACTGAGCAACTAAAACAACAAGCAGCAATCTATCTCCAGTCTCTACTGCCTTTCTATTTTAAGGAAATTTGTGATTGGATTGAGAGAATAGAATTGAAATATATACATTACCATATGTAAAATAGTAGCCAGTGGGAGTTCAATGTATGATGCAAGGACCCCAAAGTCAGTGCTCTGTGACAACCTAAAGGGGTGAGAAGGGGATTCAAGAGGGAGGGGACATGTGTATACCTAAGTCTGGTTCATGTTCATGTATGGCAAAAACCATTGCAATATTGTAAAGAAATTGCTCACCCTAATAATCCAGGATTATGTCACTTAAAAATCATTAATTTATTCACATTTGCAAAGTCCCTTTTTCCAAATAACATTAACAATCACATGTTCCAGGGATTTGCCCTTATATTCAGAATCTAAAATTAAATTATACAAATGAACTTATTTACCAAACAGAAAGAGTCTCATAGACTTTGAGAACAAACTTATGGTTGCCATGGGGCAAGGATGGGGGAAAGTATAGTTAGGGAGTTTGGGATCGCTATGTACACTGCTTTATTTTAAATGGGTAACCAACAAGGACCTACTTTATAGCACAGGAAACTGTACTCAACATTATGTGGCAGCCTGGATGGAAGGGGAGTTTGGAGGAGAATGGATACATGTATACATATGTCTGAATCTCTTTGCTGTGTACCTTTAACTATCACAACATTGTTGATCAACTATACTCCAATACGAAATAAAAAGTTTAAAATATTTAAAAAAATTTTTAAAAACTAAATAAAATGAGTAAAATGCATATTATATAAGTAAAGTATTAATAATGATATTATTTTTAAAAAGTTTCAAGGACTTGATTTGCATGTCTTTTGCAGGGATATTTTTCATTTTACCATACATAATTATGATATTCAATGATTATTACTTGACTATTTAATCTATCTAACAAATGGAAATGAAGTCTTTCACAATCATTAAAATATATTCCTTAAATGCACTATATAGGTTGGACAAATTTTATAAAATTTATAACTGTGTAAAAATCTGCTAGATGGTATGTCTACCTACTCCTCTGAAATCTTGCACATCCATTTCATAAATCATAGAGCTTAAAACTATCTCAGTTGCTGGAGGTCGGTTACTGGCTTCATTGCCTCTAGGAACAGCTACATGGGTGAGAGGTATCTATTCTGTTCTTAAAGGTCTCCAGCAAAAGAGATTATATAACCTTTCCCAGCAGCACATTTTGGCATTTCAAGCACTGAATATTTAAAATCTAACTCTTACATTCCAGAGGCATGGGAAACAGCAAAAGCTTTACAACTTGCGCATTTACTGAAAAGTTCCAACAGTTGATATAGTGGACAGCATAGATGAGGCAAATAAGGAAAACCAGAATGATGAACGGACTTCTTTTTTATATTATCACTGATACTATGAAACTCAGATATAATTTGGCAGAAGGATATGTTATGATCTTGCTTTTTCCTTGTCTTTTGAGAAAAAAAAATGTTTCCCCTTAAAAAAAAAACAAAACAAAACAACTTTAGCCTAAGGTGATTAAAAAATATATGAAGACAGTCTATCAAATTCATTTCACTCTTGCAAATTTTTGTCTCTAATGCAGAGAAGAGGGAATGATGCTGGGGTAAAGGAGGACCAAAAGCAAATATAGAAATGAAACTTAAGCACAAAATACTCTAGTTGTTCTAACTCTTAAACTATATAGAAATTCAATGATTCCACTTTATAAGATATAAAATGAGGATAGATATGTTAAAATCATCTGGTATTTTATGAAATGGAAGAAATTTAATCTAGAATGGAATTATTTAATAGCAAAGCAATCCTTGTTCATCATATTTTATCTCTCTTATATTCTCAGATACTAACATAATTTCCACAGATAAATGGCTCCATCAACATTCCACCATGTTCCCAAGGCAAAACTATCACGTGAGTCATTGTCTTTGGAAATCAGTGATTTTATAAATAACTGCTTTGTATGTTATTTCAGAGATTGTAAAGGGTGTGGTATGGCTATTCTACCTTCAGAATAAAAGCAGAAAAGGAATATTCTAGGTGTTTCTGGGCCACTACCTAAGTGTGATAAGTGTGGAACTGTTTTTCTATATTTCCATATCCTTGAGATTCCATACAAAGTAATGAATCTACTTATCTGTAATGCAATCTACTTATCTGTAATGTGTGCCTGTGTGCACAGTTACTCAGTCATGTCCAACTCTTTGGGACCTCGTGGGCTGTAGCCTGCCAGGTTCTTCTGTCCATGGAAGTTTTTAGGCAAGAATACTGTAGTAGGTTGCCACTTCCTCCTCCAGGGTATCTTCCAGACCCCAGGATTGAACCTGCATCTCCATGCAGATTGGCATCTCCTGCATTGGCAGGCAGATTCTTTACCACTGAGCCACCTGGGAAGTCACCTGAAACTCTTTTAAAAGTTTTTCTAAGAACTTTTATTTGAGAAAGAATTGAGTTGAATTCTGAGTGCTTCTTGATTATTAGCATGAATTATTTATCATTTCTTATATGTATCTTGCTTACAATCACTGCATTTAATGCGATTAATTCAACTCTCTTGATTTTTAAAAGGTGATCATAATTTGGCAACTGCCTAATCTTTGATGAAACCTCTCAACCATTTTACTTGAAAGAATGCTGTATAGGTAGCATGTTCCTCAGTTATCATGCAGCATGTGATCAATTTAAAGAAAGTGTTAAATCTAAAGAAAGTGAAAGTCACTCAGTCGTGTCTGACTCTTGGCGACCCCGAAGTATCAGAGTTTCAGCTTCAGCATCAGTCTCTCCGATGAATATTCAGGACTGATTTCCTTTAGGATGGACTGTCTTATAAATTAGTCTGGATGTGAAGGGATGGGGAAAGGAGACTGAGGAGGGTAACAAACTGTGAACAATGGAATGTCTTTTTTTTCATGATAATGCTCTTAGGAAAATTGCATTTCTGCCTTAATGTTAGGTATAGATGAACATGTTTTGAATTGCAAATATAAAAGACATGCAATCAATTCTTAAGTTGCAAAGTCTTTACTTTAAATGTTCTTCTGTAAGTTAGTTTAGGATAACAGAGTATTTTATGATGGCAAATTTCCCAACAAAATAATAAAACTTCTTTTAAGTGCAGAGAAATTGTTTTTACTTACTAAAGTCTCTGACATAGAAAATAATTCAGGACAAATCTCAGTCCATTGTTTACTTTTTAATATCTTTCTTTTTGAATTCTCCATCTTGAGGACCCAAAGGATTGGCCAGCTTTTTTCCCTTACACTTTCTTTATTATGTTTGACCAGGTATGTTTTCTCAAATAGGTTGAGTAGATTGAACAGGAATAGTAAACCTAGGCAATGAGACAGAAATTAACACAGCAGGAGAAGCATTTGGGGAAATGATAATGAGAGACCATGAGGGTTTTCTAGTACATTATCCGTTTCCTTTAAACACCACCACTCTACACCCCAAAATACAACTTTGGATTATGTTTTAATGTTGTTTTGTAAACAGTGGTCTCTGTAATAGTGGAAGAAAAGGAGAAAATAAAAAGAAAATACTGTTTTGAATATGAGGAGTAAACAAAATATGTATAAATCCTTAAAAAACTGCTCACCATAAGCACAGTCTTGAGTGCAAAATCATTGGTCCAAAATAAACTGCTTTGTATACAAAATGTTCATAGAAAGAATGACAATAAATCATATAAACACAAGATTTTTAAAATTTTAGTACAGACTGTGATTTTTTTCAAAAGGAATGAAAACCTTGTTTTGAGTCATCGTGATAGGTTATCAGAGAAAATTATACCAAATGGCATATAAATGCAGGTAATATTGAGTAAAATATTTGTTGTCACTGATAGAATAGATGTAATTCACATGTCAGGATGATGTAATCAAGACCTAGGAATGACTTATGCAAAGAATTAATTTCTTAACAAATTGAGGGAAAATTGATACTATAGGAAGAATATCACCTAGGGCAGCTTCACAAACTGATGAAAATGGCTTTACAAATGTTAAAAGTATTAGAAGGAAATACTTAAGGCACCAAACCAACTCTTTTTTATACATCTTGGTTCTATGACTCAAATGTATAAATTACTGAACATATACTGATGTCATCTGAGCAACCAAATGTCTCAGTAAAGGTTCTGGAATTGTTGTTTTATAATCATAGCAGTTCCATGTTGAAATTATTTTTGCTTCAGTGTGTATTTTATTAAGGGTTATCTTCAGAAATAAAATTCATCAAGGAAGGGAGGATGTGAAATGACAGATATGTCAATCAGTCTGATCCCTTAATTCCTAAGGTAGAGGTTAGGATTTGGCTAATTGCCTTCTTCTGCAACCTATGAAATGGAGAGTATAAAATTTTTATATATTACATTAATTGAATGTTTAAGATTTCAATTTAGTGCTCCTTCTACTTGGTCATTTGCTGGAGAGCTAAGGATCTAGGAAAGAATCAAGAATTGCAGTGACGTGTCAGCTGATTCTAACTAATCTAGGGAAGGGGAGGGGAAATAGATTTATTCATATAGAACATATTTTAAATATGCTTGCAATGCTTACAAAAATACATAGGCAATGAAGAAACTGTTTCTGTGATGGATCTTTACTTACCTCTTTTGATCACCAAAAATAAGATGGTCATGAAAAGCCAGGAGAAAGAGAGCCTACTTTTAATTTAAAGCTTTAAGCCAAAAGAATGAAAGGATCTTTTGTAGCTGATATGTGGAATAAATCAGCTCATAAGTCTAGGGATTTCTGTACTGGACATGGGGTTGAAGACTTGCAAATAAATAATGTGATATTTTCAGCTTCATCTCTCTGCATTTTTCTTCTTAAATGACAGGTGTAGTAGGTGCCTGAATAAGATCTTTTAATATTCTAAAGACTAAAGGATACACACAAAAAGTAAGGACTTTTTTTTCACATGACATATGTTGGAAGTATCTCCAATAATCAGGTTGAAATATATCTAAGTCATGAACTTCCCGACAGTTATCCTACTTAGGTACTGCATTTTCTAAATTCTGAGGCAAAATTTACCTAACAGAGGAAAAGAATAACAAGGCAGAGTATCATACTGATCAAGGTCAGATGCACTAGTTAAAATCAGTTCAAAGTCTAAAAGTGAATAGCAAGCAAAATAGCAAAAATATTTGTCTTCAGAGAAAACAGTCAATCTGAAGGTAAGCAGACTTATCACTGAGGTGAGAAGGTGGGAAATTCTTTTAAAAGTACCTAAGAATACTTTCCATTAACTTTTTTTTTCCAAAAATATTTAATTTTTTTTTTTTGCTAGATTTAAAATTTAACTGTTTACCCTGAATAAAATGTCTTGACACTTCTGGAAAACTGACAGACAGATATGATCAATAAGAAAAATGTGATGACTCCATCACTGAGACACTTTGGAAGCTCCTAGTCATGTCTAAAAATTCTCTTGCCAAATTTTGCATTTAAAAACTAAGTAAAACTAGGCAAACAGAACAATCATTCAGTGAATTCTAAGTTAGTCATAAAATTATATAGCATGGAATGCTAAAACCAGACCATTCAGATGAAAAAAAATAATAATCACATGGAACTTTCTTAGCAAGGGCTAAAGTGACAACAGAAGTTAGAGAAATAATCATGCAGAGGAAATATGCCAATAATAGGAGAAAAAACTAATGCACAAAACTGGAGAAAATGATATCTAACATTATTATGACAGAGCCTAATACAGAATTCCATGACTAAAGTAGAAACCATTCATTCTGTAGTTGTATGTTGCAGATGATACTTTATTGTGTGAAACATGATAAGTTTTTAGTAATGCAAATATTTATAAAATTAAACATTTATTTTTCAAGTAAAAAAAATGTCCTTAGGAAGCAATATTTGGTAAACTTGGTTCCACTTCAGTTTGGTCATTAAAAAAAAAGAAAATTCTGCAGTTCCACTATGGGTCTGATGGCTGAAGCTTTCCTTTGATGAAAGTCTGATTTTAAGTCTGTGATTTAAAACCAAACAATCAGCAAACAAGCAACAAAAATTCTCTAAGGACCAATGTTCTTAAGCTCACTTCTTATTTTGCTTCATTTTTCCACATCTTTTAGGTTTTATATCTGTATAGAGTCAATTTCTTGCAATATCTTGCTGTGAATCTGATAAATTTGCTTTCACGGTACTAGAAACTTAATATTATATCCTCTCAGACATGACTACTATCCAAGTGGGAATAAGTACAAAAATGACTACAGAGAGTTTGTTGGTATGTTGGTACTTTTTTAGGTTATCATTCATTTGTGAAAAATAAATAGTCAAGAGTCAAGTTAATAGAAGGTACTTTGGAAGATTTCAAGTCCTTCAGGAATGCATTATTTAATAAATTTTTTCTCTTCTACAAGATCTATGAAATTCCTGAACTATAGTAGGTGCAAGGTATGTGTTGGGTATAGACTACATAATACTCTTTTCTCCCATGGAGTTTTTATTATAGAGTTCAGGTTTCCTTATAAGTCTTAAGACTGCCATTGGTGCTGTTTTTTTGTTTGTTTTTATTTTCTTAAACCTGAGGCTGATTGAAGAAAGTATGTAGCCAGCAGTATCTGTAACATAAATTAGTTATAAGGTCTGTGATTTGGCTGACAGCAGGAGCAGATCACATCAGTGTTTGCTGGTTTGTGTTGGCATTATTCTGACTCCAGAGCAAGCAAACACTCTCACAACTTCAGACTAGTGTTACCTAGCCAGCAGATATTTTCAGGCAATTATAACATTACATAGCTTCCAATGTATGTACATATGCACTTGAAGACATGCATACAATTGTGTGTGTGTGTGTGTGTGTGTGTGTGTGTGTAAAAATCTCTTCTGCCTGTGCTTTGCTTGTTCTTTGCCATACATGAGTGGGTTTTGTGTTTTGTTTTACTTTTCTCATGATCATTTCAGTGGACAAAAACTGCCATGTCAGACTGACATGTCTGTCTATCAGGGTGACTCTAGGCCATTTAAGAAATATAATCAAGGATGTGATATGATCAGATCTGCATTTTTAGGATCACTTTGGCATCAGTGTGAAGGATGGAGTAGAAGCTATGCTTTTAGAGTCAGGGAAACATTTAGTCTTTATTTGATTGTCCAGGTGAGAAATAAGGCAATTCTGTGGAGCTGAAGAGAATGTTGTTCAAGATATTTTTATGAGACAGAACCTTGTTGTCAAGGGAATAAAATTATGGGGTGGGCGGAGTTTTGCTGGAGGATCTGCTAATGTAAAGGAGGGTTTTAAGAGTTTTCTTCTTGAGTAAACAGGTTGATGTAGAAGTCATTCCCTGGAAAAGGAAAGTGGGTGACAGAAGGCAGAGTTGGTCTTGAGGAAAGAGTGGCAAAGACAATTTTGAGCTTGCTAAATTTGTGATTTTTATATGGCAGCAGCTGATTAAATGGATGAATTTTCAGCAAGCACTTGATTAAATGAATCTGTCTCAAAAAGAGAAATTCATTGGAAATACAGTTTTGGGAGTTACCAGAATAGAAATTAAAATTATAGGTGTTCCTGAAGTCAACAAGGAAAAAGATATATGCTAAAAATAAAGAAACCATCTGCCTATGCAGGAGACATGGGTCCAATCCCTGATCCAGGAAGATCCCACATGCCGCAGAGCAGCTAAGCCCCTATGCCACATTTGCTGAGCCTGTGCTGTAGAGCTCAGAAGGAACAGCTTCTGAAGCCTGCATGCACTAGAATCCATGCTCCACAACAATGCAGAGCACTCAGCAATGAGCCACTGCAATGAGAAGCCTGCATACTACAACCAAAGATCAGCCCCTGCCCGCCACAACTAGAGAAGAGCCCATGCAGCAATGAAGACCCAGCACAACCAAAAATAAATAAATAAAATTGTTTTAAAAATAAAGAACCCAAGGACAGGAATTTGGAGAACATGAACAAAGACCAACTTTTGTGTTGGTTGAAGTTTATGAAAAAATATGTAGTTGAGAAAGGTTTGAATTGCTGGAAAAGAGTTGAGAGAATACTTGAATGTAAGCTGAAACAATGAGAGATATTTTAATAGACATTTCAGAAGAGTGTAAATATCTGCTACTTCGTATCATGCCAACAGTTATAGTAGAACCCTAAGTCATATCAAGAAAGTGTTATATTAAAATGTGCTGATCTTCCTTTCATTCTCATTGTATTATTTACATGAGTACTTGTATACTGATTACCTGGATTACATGATATTTTATATGAAATAAACATCATTGATAATTTGAGAACAATGGTTCACAGTCATGTGTATCTTCCAAATATGGTCATACATGAATACAGAATGTGGAAAATTACTTTTGTTGATACCACTACCAATTTGATTAGAAAAATCTTTAAGTGTTGGCAAGCTGTTAGTCTCAGGGTGACGGGTACAAGGTTTTGAAAACTAACTTTCTCTTAAAAGATCAGATTATATAATTAGCAATGATTCTGTTAAGGCCAGTTAACTTCTTGAAGTGACAGGCTTAGTTTGTTCTTTTGTGGGGAGATATTCTGCCAAATACCCAAAACTGAATAACCATTGTTTACCAGCCATTCTTTTAAGGAAGGATTAAAAGAAGCTGCTCCTTCACCTAGCAACTCACTTGTACATATGCTTTTCCACCAAAAAACTCTCATATTTTTGTACCTAAAGACAATGCTCATATTTCCATACCTGGCAGAGGTGTACTTTAAGGTATTTTCTATTTCATTATAAAGAATTTTAAAAAGACATATATGTAGGAATTCAGATTTAGTATAATTTATAAATTTTACTGCTTCTTCAGGGCCTTCCTAAGTAAACTTTATTGCTTTTTTTTTTTCAAGAGAATATGGTAAAGTGAAAAATAAAAATATATCCTACTATAGTTTGTTAACAGTCACAATTCGTGCCCTTTTCCTTCACCAATTCCTTTCCAACTTCAGTACATCCAGCACAAAAAAAGCAATAACATCATAGTGTTTTGATAAATTTTGACTTTATGGAACCCTGAAAACATCTCAGAGATATGCAATCCATTGACCACACTATGAAAACCACAGAACAATAATCTAGACAAGATGCAAATATTAAACACAGACAGAAGGAACGAAAGAAACATGTGAATGTTTTTTGCTCTTTATATACATGAATAAAGTAAAGAGATTATATCTAGGTGAAATCTTATCTTAAGACAAAATAATAGAAAACATGATTTTACTAGGTGCCTTTCAGGACTAAGATTGTTGTTTAAAATAAAGATAAAAGCAAATAAAGTAAAACAGGCAAGGTGATATACTCTGTATGCTCTTTATTCTATCATCTTGCTTTTATGACATGTAGTGATGCTAAACATTTCCAGGCTTCTTTGACTGTTTGTTCTTTTGAATGTGCTGAGCAGTCCTTCATCTAGAACTGGTATTAAGTACCATTCATTACTGCCAATGTTACATGGGAAAGCTACTTGGACATCTTAGGCACAGCTGCCTTATTATCTCTCAGAATTCATTTTCTCCTAAGTTTCTTTAAAATGTCACTTGCTATCCATTCTCGATTCCTTATATGGACCAAATTACTCAGCTGCATTGAAATGTGTTCAGAGAGCTCGCAATGGCCAATAACATTAAACAAATTCTAGACAGAAAATAAGAGCCTTGGGTGTGTATATGTGCTAATCCTGCACACAAACTATATGTACTTGTGTATTGTGCTATATGTGCTTGTGTACTGAGACTAGTACAAAAGAATTTCTGTCCACAATATTTGTGTTTTGAGATAAATTGGATCTATAGTGTTTAGGTGACTAACAGACATAGAAAAAGAGAATATTTGATTATTTTTTACAATCTGCTTTTCATAGTTAACATATAAAATTATTTCACACTTTAATTATCTGTATTAGCCGTGGCTTCCAGAGAAATGTAACCAAGAGTAGATTATATAAAAACTCACTCATATAAACAGAGAGAGGGAGAGAGTGAGATTTTAAAGAATTGGCTTGCACAATTGTGGGAATCAGTGAGTCAAAATTTGTAGGATGGACCAGTGGGACAAACTGGAAACTCAGACAGTCTTTGATGCTGTGGTACTGAAACATAATTTCTTCTCAGGGAAAAGTGTTTTGCTCTTAAGACCTTCAATTGATGGGTGAGGGCCACCTTACCAATCAAGGGTAATCTCCTTTACTTAAAGTCAACCTAAGTTAAGCACATATACAAAATACAACATCTTCATTCAGTTCAGTTCAGTCGCTCAGTTGTGTCCGACTCTTTGTGACCCCATGAATCGCAGCACACCAGGCCTCCCTGTCCATCACCAACTCCTGGAGTTCACTCAAACTCACATTCATCGAGTCAGTGATGCCATCCAGCCATCTCATCCTCTGTCCTCACATTTTCCTCCTGCCCTCAATCCCTCCCAGCATCAAAGTCTTTTCCAATGAGTCAACTATTCAGATAAGGTGGCCAAAGTACTGGAGCTTCAGCTTTAGCATCATTCCTTCCAAAGAAATCCCAGGGCTGATCTCCTTCAGAATGGACTGGTTGAACCTCCTTGCAGTCCAAGGGACTCTCAACAGTCTTCTCCAATACCACAGTTCAAAAGTACCAATTCTTTGGTGCTCAGCTTTCTCCACAGTCCAACTATCACATCCATACATGACCACTGGAAAAACCATAGCCTTGACTTGATGGACCTTTGTTGGCAAAGTAATGTCTCTGCTTTTCAATATGTTATCTAGGTTGGTC
Organism: Aepyceros melampus; assembly: GCA_006408695.1. Classification (NCBI taxonomy): domain Eukaryota; kingdom Metazoa; phylum Chordata; class Mammalia; order Artiodactyla; family Bovidae; genus Aepyceros; species Aepyceros melampus. Next base: position 186,666 of record SJXQ01010022.1, on the reverse strand, counting down.
ATAACTTTTCTTCCAAGGAGTAAGCTTCCTTTAATTTCATGGCTGCAGTCACCATCTGCGGTGATTTTGGAGCCCCCCAAAATAAAGTCTGATACTGTTTCCACTGTTTCCCCATCTATTTCCCATGAAGTGATGGGACCAGATGCCATGATCTTCATTTTCTGAATGTTGAGCTTTAAGCCAACTTTTTCACACTCCACTTTCACTTTCATCAAGAGGCTCTTTAGTTCCTCTTCACTTTCTGCCCTAAGGGTGGTGTCATCTGCATATCTGATCTGAGGTCATTGATATTTCTCCTGGCAATCTTGGTTCCAGCTTGTGCTTCCTCTAGCCCAGCGTTTCTCATGATGTACTCTGCATATAAGTTAAATAAGCAGGGTGACAATATATAGCCTTGACGTACTCCTTTTCCTCTTTGGAACCAGTCTGTTGTTCTATGTCCAGTTCTAACTGTTGCTTCCTGATCTGCATATAGGTTTCTCAAGAGGCCGGTCAGATGGTCTGGTATTCCCATCTGTTTCAGAATTTTCCAGTTTATTGTAACATCTTCATTAGCATTTAATAAAACAACTGGGTACTATTGCATAGTCAAGTTGCTACCTGAAACTAATCATCACACCACCAATGGGATCTGTGATGGACAGGAGCAGTCTCTTCTGCAACATTACTTGGTTGTTACATAGCATTCCAATTTCACTATTTAATCCAGCACAAAGTCTAAAACTAGACTTTGAGATAATTGTATCCCAAGGGGAATGAGGTCGGGCACCATTTTGGGTCATGGATTCTTTGGCTTTATTTTGAGAAAGAGGATTTGAGGTGGCAAAATTCTTTCTCACATTTTGATATGGAGATTATTCTCAAGTTAAACCTTAAATGTCTGTGCTTAGAGTACCTTGTACTTGTAAGTTATAATGAATCCCTTCAGTATTGGAATAATTTCATGAAATGAATGTTTTATTTTAATAAATAGAGCTGGGACAGCCTAGTAAGTTCTTGATGGAGAGAGTAAGGAGCCAAGGAAAACAGAACAGCAAGTCACTTTCTGTTGTTTGCTAATAATGATCCATTTATCCTTTCACTCTTGCAGGAGTTCTCTGCTTAGTTTCCTTTTATTCTTAATCCCAGAAAGTGTCCCATTTCCGGCTGACATACTTTTGTTCCTCTGGGAAACAAAATACCTCTTAAAGAATCTGCCTGGAAATCTCATGCTTATTTTCCTTAGAGCCTTGGCTTTGAACTTTGTGCTTCCCCTGACCCTCTTCACTGCCGCTCAAACCTCAGGAAGATTACAACTGTTCGATTTGGAGCCACAGAGCATTTACGGTTTTGTTTTTACTACTAAAAAGTGAGTGATTTATGATTTGCAATATTAAAACATTATTTTTTGGTTACCAAGTAACAGAGAAACATTAATGACCTAAAAAAAAATTCATATGAATTTGGAGAAACCACTCCAGAATTCACGAATCAGCACTTTGAATACAATATATTATAAAGAAGTGTCTGGATAAATCAATATAAATGATGTTATTTATCTCATTGCATAAATTATTAAGTCATGTATACTAAATTGATTGTATTTTAAATATACTGAATTTTAATATAATAACTGCTAAGTTATGTTCTAAAAATAGTAATTGTGGTTCAAGACTTAAGGGTAGCATAATTGAAATCAGTGGCAGTCCAGGCAGACAGTTTATGCAAAATAAAAAGTAAGAGCATGATAGTCATTCAAAATTTGCCATAACTTGTGGTTCTGAGTTTTCAGGTTGACAACAGTGTCAAGATTTTATCCTTTCAAAATTCTTAAGAAACTAAGTTTTCTCAACTCATACAGATAACTGTATGGGTTCTCTTACTTGGGATGACAATAGTCTTAACTGAAGAAGAATTAAATTGGCAGCACAGATGTATTTAGAGTCTTAGTGGTAGAATACACAAAAATCAGTGGTGGCATGCGATGTGAATACAGATGATGCACTTCTATGCAAGGCCAGCTGAATGAGATTCTTGCTTCAAACACTGAATTGATATTTTTACTCCTTGTGACATGTTGAAAAACAAAGTGCCTAAATTTTACACTAATAATTATCTCTTCCTATGCCATCAAATTATGGTTATTGCTTATTTGCTGTAAACTGAATGTTATCATCTTTATCACATTATCTAAAATATTTTTAATGTACTCCATATTTAAACAGCCTAAATATTTAACAAATCAATTTGTGTATAAATTATTTTATAATTAAGCATTAATAATTATTCTTAAAAATAGATTAATATAAATTATAGTTATGAAAAAGAGCCTATGGTCCTTGTCCCCTATGTCCTTTCCCTGCCTTTTCTTTCTGGAGAATCTTAGCCAAAGAATAAGTTTAACCAGAGAAGTGAAAACATGCAGAAATGAAGGAAAACAGTCAAAGGAGAGCAAATGACAATGATGTAGTCAGTAAGCAGTGTGAAAGATGTTTAATTCATTCTCAAGGGCTATAGATAATATTTGAGCCATATCCTGTGAGCTGTCTTTTAGATACTGAAACCTCCACCAGATGAATTAACAACGTGATGACCAGACTCTATCTATGACTTGTGCTGTGCTGTGCTTAGAGCTCAGTTGTGTCCAACTTTGTGAACCCATGAAGCCCACCAGGCTTGTCTGTCCGTGGAATTCTCCAGGCAGTAACACTGGAGTGGATTGCCATTCCTTTCTCCAGGGGATCTTCCCAGGCCCAGGGATCGAACCCAGATTGCCCGCATTGCAAGAAGTTTCTTTACTGACTGAGCCACCAGGGAAGCCCAAGAACACTGGAGTGGCTAGCTTATCCCTTCTCCAGGGGATCTTCCCGACCCAGGAACTGAACCAGCATTTCAGGCGGAGTTTTTACTAGCTGAGCTATTAGGAAGCCCAGGCCATAACATAAACTGCCACAGTTCCTAGAATTGGCCTAAAAGAAATGGAAATAAACCCACCATGGATCTGAATATTAACTGCACTTAAAACAACCAGTGTGACACTGGTCAGACCACCAACGACCAGTTTCAAGATGACTGTTAAGAGCCCACTGGCTGTTTCTGCATGTAGCCCCCTCCCTCAGCCTGTAGAAGCTCTTGCCCACTGACTGTCAGTGGAGGAGCTGGGGAAAATCAGCCTCTGGATAGGTGTTCACCCTTTCCCCTCACCATTGCTACATAAACTGCCACAGTTCCTAGAATTGGCCTAAAAGAAATGGAAATAAACCCACCATGGATCTGAATATTAACTGCACTTAAAACAACCAGTGTGACACTGGTCAGACCACCAACGACCAGTTTCAAGATGACTGTTAAGAGCCCACTGGCTGTTTCTGCATGTAGCCCCCTCCCTCAGCCTGTAGAAGCTCTTGCCCACTGACTGTCAGTGGAGGAGCTGGGGAAAATCAGCCTCTGGATAGGTGTTCACCCTTTCCCCTCACCATTGCTGACATCCAAAATAAATCAAACTTTCTTTGCACCAACCTGGTGCTTGAGTGGCGAACAGACAGACCCCACTTTCGGTTTTAGGTGATTATTTAAAGCAAAGTTAGAGAAAATGAAACTAAGTAAAGTGGGGTTTGTGAAAACTTTTTTTTTTTTTTTTAGATAATTGCTTCTTGACTAAATTTCACATTTTTATTGTTATTCATAACCTTATTATATTGCACACAAGTTAGGATATCTCAGTTCAGTTCAGCTGAGTCATTCAGTTGTGTCCGACTTTTTGCGACCCCATGAACTGCAACACACCAGGCCTTCCTGTCCATCACCAACTCCCAGAGTCCACCCAAACTCATGTCCATTGAGTCAGTGATGCAATCCAGCCATCTCATCCTGTCATCCCCTTCTCCTCCTGCCCTCAATCTTTCCCAGCATCAGGATCTTTTCAAATGAGTCAGCTCTTTGCATGAGGTGGCCAAAGTATTGGAGTTTCAGCTTTAGCATCAGTACTTGCAATGAACACCGAGGACTGATCTCCTTTAGGATGGATTGGTTGGATCACCTTGCAGTCCAAGGGACTCTCAAGAGTCTTTTCCAACACCACAGTCCAAAAGCATCTATTCTTTGGCGCTCAGCTTTCTTTATAGTCCAACTCTCACATCCAATATGAGCACTGGAAAAACCACAGCCTTGACTAGATGGACCTTTGTTGACAAAGTCTCTGGTTTTAATATGCTGTCTAGGTTGGTCATAACTTTCCTTCCAAGGAGTAAGTGTCTTTTAATTTCATGGCTGCAATCACCATCTGCAGAGATTTTGGAGACCAGAAAAATAAAGTCAGCCACTGTTTCCACTGTTTCCCCATCTATTTGCCATGAAGTGATGGACCAGATGCCATGATCTTCGTTTTCTGAATGTTGAGCTTTAAGCCAACTTTTTCACTCTCCTCTTTCACTTTCATCAAGAGGCTCTTTTTGACAAAGTCTCTGGTTTTAATATGCTGTCTAGGTTGGTCATAACTTTCCTTCCAAGGAGTAAGTGTCTTTTAATTTCATGGCTGCAATCACCATCTGCAGAGATTTTGGAGACCAGAAAAATAAAGTCAGCCACTGTTTCCACTGTTTCCCCATCTATTTGCCATGAAGTGATGGACCAGATGCCATGATCTTCGTTTTCTGAATGTTGAGCTTTAAGCCAACTTTTTCACTCTCCTCTTTCACTTTCATCAAGAGGCTCTTTAGTTCTTCACTTTCTGCCATAAGGATAGTGTCATCTGCATATCTGAGGTTATTGATATTTCTCCTGGCAATCTTGATTCCATCTTGAGCTTCATCCAGCCCAGCATTTCTCATGATGTACTCTGCATATAAATTAAATAAGCACGGTGACAATATACAGCCTTGATGCACTCCTTTTCCTATTTGGAACCAGTCTGTTGTTCCATGTCCTGTTCTAACTGTTGCTTCTTGACCTGCAGGTCAAGGTTTCTCAAGAGGCAGGTCGGGTGGTCTGGTATTCCCGTCTCTTTCAGAATTTTCCACAGCTTTTTGTGATCCACACAGTCAAAGGCTTTGGCATAGTCAATAAAGCAGAAATAGAAATAGACGTTTTTCTAGAACTCCCTTACTTTTTCCATGATCAAGCAGATGCTGGCAATTTGATCTGGTTCCTCTGCCTTTTCTAAAACCAGCTTGAACATCTGGAAGTTCACGGTTCATGTATTGCTGAAGCCTGGCTTGGAGAATTTTGAGCATTACTTTACTAGCATGTGAAATGAGTGCAATTGCGTGGTAGTTTGAGCATTCTTTGGCATTGCCTTTTTTTGGGATTGGAATGAAAACTGACCTTTTCCAGTCCTGTGGCCACTACTGAGTTTTCCAAATTTGCTGGTATATTGAGTGCAGCACTTTCACAGCATCATCTTTCAGCATTTGAAATAGCTCCACTGGAGCTCCATAACCTCCACTAGCTTTGTTCATAGTGATGCTTTCTAGGCCCACTTGACTTCACATTCCAGGATGTCTGGCTCTAGCTGAGTGATCACACCATCATGATTATCTGGGTCATGAAGATCTTTTTTGTACAGTTCTTCTGTGTATTCTTGCCACCTCTTCTTAATATCTTCTGCCTCTTTTAGATCCCTATCGTTTCTGTCCTTATTGAGCCCATCTTTGCATGAAATGTTCCCTTGGTATCTCTAATTTTCTTGAAGAGATCTCTAGTCTTTCCCATTCTATTTCTTTGCATTGATTGCTGAGGAAAGCTTTTTTATCTCTCCTTGCTATTCTTTGGAACTCTGCATTCAAATGGGTTTATCTTTCCTTTTCTCCCTTGCTTTTCATCTCTCTTCTTTTCACAGCTATTTGTAAGGCCTCCTCAGGCAGCCATTTTGCTTTTTTTGCATTTATTTTTCTTGGGGATTGTCTTGATTCCTCCTGTACAATATCACCTACTTCCATCTATCGTTCATCAAACACTGTCTATCAGATCTAGTCCCTTAAATCTATTTCTCACTTCCACTGTTTAGTCATAAGGGATTTGATTTAAGTCATACCTGAATGGTCTAGTGGTTTTCTCCACCCGGATATCTACTGCTTCAGAATTTAGGAATTTATATTGAAGTGTTGCAAAAACTTTATAATTTTTTCCACACAAGTTTTGAGAGTCATTAGTTGTGTATTCAGTGTTATTAAATTCAGAAACAGAGTTAGGTGTTTTAAAATTAAAAAAAAATTACTCTTTGTCTCTATTTGCTAACAGTTTTAAAATAAATAATGTTTTTTACATTAAAGGAATTATTTTCCTCCCAAGGAATATGCTAAGTGTATTAAATAAAGCATGGAGCTTCCCAGATTGTGCTAATGGTAAACAACCCTCCTGCCAATGCAGGAGACATAAGAGATATGGGTTCAATTGCTGGGTTGGGAAGATCCCCTGGAGGAGGGCATGGTAACCCACTCCAGGATTCTTGCCTGGAGAATCCCATGGACAGAGGAACCTGGCAGGCTACAGTCACAGCATTGCAGAGTTGAACATGACTGAAGCATCTACTTAATTGTTATATTACAGTTAATAAGATCAAAACAACAATGCTCTATATATTATAAAAATTTTGTTTAGTAAAACAGTAAGGAGATTTTAGAGAGTTTCTACATTCATTTCATTTTTGTCTTAGTTTGAGTTCCTCAGAAGCAGACCTAAGACAAAGATTTGCATGCATGTGATTTATTTAAAAAGTTTTCTCAGGGGCAAATCTATGTGTGAACAGAGGAGTCAGGAAGAGGAAAGGGGAAGATCCCAGTAAGGAAAGCTATCAGCCTCTGACTAATCCTACAGCACAGCCCTGGAGTGAAAATTATCCTTCACCAGTCATCCAGCTAATTGGCGTGGGAGCCTGACTTTCATTTTGTCCTGTACCCATAAGTCATTAGCTGAGGGTTTGGCATCTTTCTTTTAGCCAAATCCATTTGAAATTCATTCATGTTGCTGCATAAATAAATAATTACTTCTTTTTATTCCTGACTACTATTCCATTGTATGGATGAACCACAGTCTGTTTCTTCATTCTCCTGTTTAAAAATACCTTGTTGCTTCCAGTTTTTTACAATTATGAATAAAGCAGTTATGACAGTGCACATACAGGCTTTTATGTGAAGATAAAATTTAAATTCATTTGAGTAAAAACAAGGAATAGGTAGACTAAGTAATAACTGTGTGTTTTATTTTATAACAAACTGCCTTATCATTCCCACAATAGCTTTACTATGTTTGCATTTCTGCCATAGTTGAATACAAATGTCTGTTTTTCTACATCTTCCTTGGTATGACATATTGTTATTTAAAAATTTTAAAAATGATTTGAATAGTGTATAGTGTTAAGTATTGATGGTCTTAATTAGCTTTTACTTTAATAACATTTACCTAATATTGAGCATCATTTCATGTGCTTATCATACCATATTTGCCATTTCTATTTTTTGATAAAGTGTCTTTAGAATTAGGTATTTTATTTTTAAAACACATCATTTGTTTTCATCTGTTGAGTTTTAGGTGTTATTTTTAAATTCTGGATTAAATTCTTTTACAGAATATATTAGTTGCAAACATTTTCTCTCAGTCTATACGTTGTCTTGTTGTTTTCTTAACACTATCCTTTGAATAACAAATATTGTAATTCAACAGGATTTAACAAGCCTTACCTAGCTTGTGTTTCCAAAATTGGCTTGGTGTCTTCTTTTTGCACTGATTCCTGGAGTGAATCCCTATTTCAGCATTGTTTTTACTCAGCACTCCTTAGATTGGTAGTGGGTTAGGAGGGTTTATCTGATATCCTGATTAAACTTCAATCTGAGGTAGACGTGACCCTGGTATTGAGAGTGTGATCTTCACAGGCTCTGCTGTCCACCCTTGGATAATTGTACTGGGTCTTTCCCTGGTGTTCGGAGAAGGCAATGGCACCCCACTCCACTACTCTTCCCTGGAAAATCTCATGGACGGAGGAGCGTGGTAGGCTGCAGTCCACGGGGTCGCTCGAAGTCCGACACGACTGAGCGACTGCCCTTTCACTTTTCACTTTCATGCATTGGAGAAGGAAATGGCAACCCACTCCAGTGTTCTTGCCTGGAGAATCCCAGGGACGGGGGAGCCTGGTGGGCTGCTGTCTCTGGGGTCGCACAGAGTCGGACACGACTGAAGTGACTTAGCAGCAGCAGCAGTTCCCTGGTGTTAAGCTTTTTTTTCTCGCGTTCTCCTCGCTCAGCTGCAGCGGGTTTCCACCAAGGCCCTCAGGCTCTATATGGTTTTGTTGACTTTCTCGCAATAGGCTAAGACCTTCCTTCTAGGAGATAGTCTTGGGGTATTTCTGCAGCAGTTTAAGTTTCCTTCCCCCAGGCAAAACTTTCTCTAAGTTTACCTTATTTCTCTGTGAATACTTGATTGGGTTCTCTAAGGAAGGGCTGTAAAAAAATATATCCCCATTTCATGGGTGTCCCCAGGGTTTTCACACTCTTCTGCTAACCCACACCCAGGCTTTAGCAATTTGATAAATAATTCTAGTTGATATTATTGTAGCTGAGTAGGATCCTATGGGGCCTTCCCAGAACAGACTCCCTGCCCACTCAAGTCCTCCGCCTGCCTCTGGTCTGTAGAAAACCTGTAACCTCTGATGTCTTCCTTGAGTTCCAAAGAGTAAATGTAATCAGAGATGTGAGAAAAGAGAGAAAGAATGGACAATAGTCAAGCAAAATAATATAATAATAGTTTAACCATTAAACAAAGTCAAGGCTCTTTAGCTCCTCTCCAAGGGCTATAGATAATATTCTGAACCATGTCCTTTGAGCTGTTTTGCAGATACCAAAACCCTACCAGATGAGAGAAGTTAACTGCATGCTGCCCATAAGCACGCACATAGACCCTGATGGGTTGGAACCAGATGGTTGATGACGTTAACTCCCAACTGCCTCACCACCAACCAATCAGAAGAGTGTACATGAGCTACCATGCATCCCACAATTGTGCTCCCTTATGCTAAATTCGGATCTTTTAAGCACTGATCCTGGCGCCCTGAAGTAAATGCTGCACTTCTCTTCACCACAGTGCTTTGTAAGTAAATTGGCTTTCAGTTCAGTTCAGTTCTGTTGCTCAGTCGTGTACGACTCTTTATGACCCCATGAATCGCAGCATACCAGACCTCCCTGTCCATCATCATCTCCCTGAGTTCACTCAGACTCACGTCCATTGAGTCCGTGATGCCATCCAGCCATCTCATCCTCTGTCGTCCCCTTCTCCTCCTGCCCCCAATCTCTCCCAGCATCAGAATCATTTCCAATGAGTCAGCTATTCAGATAAGGTGGCCAAAGTACTGGAGCTTCAGCTTTAGCATCATTCCTTCCAAAGAAATCCCAGGGCTGATCCCTTCAGAATGGACTGATTGGATCCCCTTGCAGTTCAAAGAACTCTCAAGAGTCTTCTCCAACACCACACTTCAAAAGCATCAATTCTATGGCACTCAGCTTTCTTTATAGTCCAACTCTCACATCCATACATGACCACTGGAAAAACCATAGCCTTGACTAGATGGACCTTTGTTGGCAAAGTAATGTCTCTGCTTTTCAATATGTTATTTAGGTTGGTCATAACTTTTCTTCCAAGGAGTAAATGTTTTTTAATTTCATGGCTGCAGTCACCATCTGTAGTGATTTTGGAGCTCCCAAAAATAAAGTCTGACACTGTTTCCACTGTTTCCCCATCTATTTCCCATTAAGTGATGGGACTGGATGCCATGATCTTTGTTTTCTGAATGTTGAGCTTTAAGCCTACTTTTTCACTCTCCACTTTCACTTTCATCAAGAGGCTTTTTAGTTCTCTTCACTTTCTGCCATAAGGATGGTATCATCTGCATATCTGAGGTTATTGATATTTCTCCTGGCAATCTTGATTCCAGCTTGTGTATCTTCCAGTCCAGCATTTCTCGTGATATACTCTGTGTATAAGTTAAATAAGCAGGGTGACAATATACAGCCTTGACGTACTCCTTTTCCTATTTGGAACCAGTATGTTGTTCCATGTCCAGTTCTAACTGTTGCTTCTTGACCTGCATACAGGTTTCTCAAGAGGCAGGTAAGGTGGTCTGGTATTCCCACCTCTTTCAGAATTTTCCACAGTTTATTGTGATCCATACAGTCAAAGGCTTTGGCATAGTCAGTAAAGCAGAAATAGATGTTTTTCTGGAACTCTCTTGCTTTTTCCATGATCCAGCAGATGTTGGCCATTTGATCTCTGGTTCCTCTGCCTTTTCTAAAACCAGCTTGAACATCTGGAAGTTCACAATTCATGTATTGCTAAAGCCTGGCTTGCAGAATTTGAACATTACCTTCCTAGAGTGTGATTTGAGTGCAGTTGTGTGGTAGTTTGAGCATTCTTTGGCATTGCCTTTCTTTGGGATTGGAATGAAAACTGACCTTTTCCAGTCCTGTGGCCACTGCTGAGTTTTCCAAATTTGCTGGCATATTGAGTGCAGCACTTTCACAGCATCATCTTTGAGGATTTGAAACAGCTCCACTGGAGTTCCATCACCTCCACTAGCTTTGTTCGTAGTGATGCTTCCTAAGGCCCACTTGACTTCATATTCCAGGATGTCTGGCTCTAGCTGAGTGATCACACCATTGTGATTATCTGGGTCATGAAGATCGTTTTTGTACAGTTCTTCCGTGTATTCTTGCCACCTCTTCTTAATATCTAATGCTTCTGTTAGGTCCATACCATTTCTGTCCTTTATCAAGCCCATCTTTGCATGAAATGTTCCCTTGGTATCTCTAATTTTCTTGAAGAGATCTCTAGTCTTTCCCATTCTGTTCTTTTCCTCTATTTCTTTGCATTGATCGCTGAAGAAGGCTTTCTTATCTCTCCTTGCTATTCTTTGGAACTTTGCATTCAGATACTTATATCTTTCCTTTTCTCCTTTGTTTTTTGCCTCTCTTTCAAATTTGGTTCTGTAATATTTTTATTAACTTACATAATACTGGCCTCAAGTCTGACTCAAGTTAGCAAGTGCTACAATTATAGTTCTGAAATTTCTTTTAGTCACCTCTCTTTATTGAGATTTTTAGATAAATCCTTTGTCCTATCATGGTGATTTTCAGATGATTTTAGTAAAAATGATAAATTTGAAGTTTCACCAGCTTCCCCCCCTCCTAATTCTAGTGGCCCTAGTAATGCTGTTTGCATTACTAGTTATCTATATCTCCAATGTTAAATCAGACATTTCTATATTGTTTATAAAATTCTAACTTTATTATTGCTATTGCAATAAATTCATAGATTGGGTTGAAACAATATTATGAAATTATATAATGTGAAAGACTAGATATCTCTTCAAGAAAATTAGAGATACCAAAGGAACATTTCATGCAAAGATGGGCTCAATAAAGGACAGACATGGTAGGGACCTAACAGAAGCAGAAGATATTAAGAAGAGGTGGCAAGAATACACAGAACTGTACAAAAAAGATCTTCACAACCCAGATAATCATGATGATGTGATCACTCAGCTAGAGCCAGACATCCTGGAATATGAAGTCAAGTGGGCCTTAGAAAGCATCACTATGAACAAAGCTAGTGGAGGTGATGGAACTCCAGTGGAGCTATTTCAAATGCTGAAAGATGATGCTGTGAAAGTGCTGCACTCAATATGCCAGCAAATTTGGAAAACTCAGCAGTGGTCACAGGACTGGAAAAGGTCAGTTTTCATTCCAATCCCAAAAAAAGGCAATGCCAAAGAATGCTCAAACTACGACACAATTGCACTCATCTCACACGCTAGGAAAGTAATGCTCAAAATTCTCCAAGCCAGGCTTCAGCAATATGTGAACTGTGAACTTCCGATGTTCAACCTGGTTTTAGAAAAGGCAGAGGAACCAGAGGTCAAATTGCCAACATCCAATGGATCATGGAAAAAGCAAGGGAGTTCTAGAAAAACATCTATTTCTGCTTTATTGACTATTCCAAAGCCTTTGACTATGTGGATCACAATAAGCTGTGGAAAATTCTAAAAGAGATGAGAATACCAGACCACCTTACCTGCCTCTTGAGAAACTTGTATGCAGGTCAGGAAGCAACAGTTAGACATGGAACAACAGACTGGTTCCAAATAGGAAAAGGAGTATGTCAAGGCTGTATGTTGTCACCCTGCTTATTTAACTTATATGCAGAGTACGTCATGAGAAATGCCAGGCTGGAAGAAGCACAAGCTGGAATCAAGATTGCTGGGAGAAATATCAATAACGTCAGATATGCAGATGACACCATCCTTTGGCAGAAAGTGAAGAAGAACTAAAGAGCCTCTTGATGAAAGTGAAAGAGGAGAGTGAAAAAGTTGGCTTAAAGCTCAGCATTCAGAAAATGAAGATCAAGGTATCTGGTCCCATCACTTTATGACAAATAGATGGGGAAATAGTGGCTGACTTTATTTTTCTGGGCTCCAAAATCACTACAGATGGTTTTTTCAGCCATGAAATTAAAAGATACTTACTCCTTGGAAGGAAAGTTATGACCAACCTAGATAGCATATTGAAAAGCAGAGACATTACTTTGCCAACAAAGGTCCATCTAGTCAAGGCTATGGTTTTTCCAGTGGTCATGTATGGATATAAGAGTTGGACTAAAGGCTGAGTGCCATAGAATTGATGCTTTTGAACTGTGGTGTTGGAAAAGAGCTTTGAGATTCCCTTGGACTGCAAGGAGATTCAACCAGTCCATCCTAAAGGAGATCAGTCCTGAACATTCATTGAAAGTCTGATACTGAAGCTGAAACTCCAATACTTTGGCCACCTAATGTGAAGAGCTGACTCATTTGAAAAGACCCTGATGCTGGGAAAGATTGAGGGCAGGAGGAGAAAGGGACGAAGAAGATGAGATGGTTGGATGGCCTCACCGACTCAACGGTCATGGGTTTGATTGGACTCAAGGAGTTGGTGATGGACAGGGAGGCCTGGCGTGCTGTGGTTCATGGGGTCACAAAGAGTTTGACACAACTGAGCAACCAAACTGAACTGAAAATTATGCAATTTTTACAATATGTTTTATCTTTTCAATTAGAGTTCAACTGGAGAATAGAACCAGTAGGATAGATATATATTAAAATGTTTATTGCAAGATGTTGGCTTATATGACAATGGGGACTGGGAAGTCCAAAATGCATAGGGATAGATCATTAGGAACGGGAGGTTGGCATTCTTAGAATGAGCTGACATTTTTATCAACAGGTAAAACTTCCTTTTCATCAAGAAAGGCTCAGTATAAAATTAAGGACTTGAAACTGACTAATTAGGCTCATCTGTTTACCTATATGGGCTTCCCTGGTGGCTCAGATGGTAAAGAATCTGCCTGCAACACGGGAGACCTGGGATCAATTCCTAGGTTGGGAAGATTCACCTGGAGGAGGGCATGGCAACCCACTCCAGTATTTTTGCCTGGAGAATTCTGAAGGCAGAGGAGCCTGGTGGGCTACAGTCCATGGGTTTGCAAAGAATCAGACATGACTGAGCAACCAAGAATAGCACAGCATTTACCTAGATAACTTTCCTTACTTGAAGTCAAATGACTATGGACATTAATCACATCTACAAAATACCTTCTCAGTAATACCTGAAGTAGTGTTTGAATCAATAGGTGGAAACCATAGCCTAGCTAAGTTTTACTTTAATTTTTCTTTGTATTGCTCTCTAAGATAATATTTCTTATCTGACTGATATATATTTAGTTGCATTTGTTACCAAATAATTTGACCTTCAAATTAGTCTTTATATTTTCTGACTACTGTCATTCTACACAGGAAACATTTATTTTCTAATTGCAAATGTTTAGTAAAATGTTATGCTTTTTCACTTTATAATCAGTGGCCTTTATGTCCCATTGCACATCAAATGGTTAAAAAAAAAAAAAAAGAACTGAATGCTTAGTTTATTCTAATATCTCTGTTCATAGAGTGCTTATTTTACTTCATTATTGTTAACTAACTATTTGTTAACTTAGCCAGATGGTGTAGCTTTAAAGTGTTTTGTTTTTATTTTTCTTTCAGATAATTTTAAAGTTTATTGATATTTTAGACAAATTTAATTCATATAGAAGAATGAAATTATATAATTATAATTATATAATTATCATGCCCAAGATAAGTTATTTTACTTTGGCACTTCATAGACTAATCAATTGAACATAGCAGGCACAAACCAGGACAGGATAAATACCACTATGTTTTATCTGAATGCAATGGCATATGTTTATAGTTTTGATAAAATGGCTATTGTAATAATTCATAATAGTGACTTTGTTGTGGTTAGTTCAATAAAAGTCGAGTGGTATCGAAGTGTGACCTGAAGTTTATGACCTGCTCCTTTTTCATATTTTTTAACATAAAAGTAAACATTAATGACTGCTGAGTAGATAATTAGAACAGATGCCTCCCATTTCAGAGTGTAAATCTATGAAAATTACAAAGAATATGCATTTTAACTCAGAATTTCACTATCTTCTACTATTTTCTCCTTCATTTTATCCCATTATTCTATATTGGGTTCTCAATGTATACATGCTAATTTCAGCACTTGTACTTCCTATTTTCTTTCCTTCTTGATCATATTCCTTAAGCTCTTTCTACCACTTAAAATTAGCCGGTTGTTTTTTAGTTGCTAAGTCTTGCCTGACTCTCTTGCCAGACTCCTGTCTATGGAATTTCCCAGGCAAAGATACAGGAGTGGGTTGCCATTTCCTTTTCGAGGGGCTCTTCCCGACCCTGAGGTATCAAACCTACATTTAGGCTGGTTCTTTATCACTGAGTCAACGAGGAAGCCGCCCCAAAATTAGCCTGTATTTTGTCAATTCCTTTATGGCCTTTATGTGTGTGAGGCAAGTTAGTCTGATAAATTAATTAGTGCTAAGGTGTCAGTTGTCATATTTTCTCTTCTGAATTTATGACACATCAAAGGAATAATTAATATGCCTATCTTGGTAATTGTTCTTCCCTTGAGAAAGTCTTCTCACTTGCCCATAGTATCTGCTTTTTTAGTATTCTCATTTTTCTTATTTAACTGCTATATATGATCAGATATGTTTATTAGAGTAACGTTATTGACCTAGATGACACTTCCTAAGAGGCTGAATAGTATGATGAATCAAATAGTATAAGTTAATGTCATATCAATGACAAATTTGGAAAAACATGAAAACACAATATATATATATTTATATTTAAGAGTAAAATTATTTTGTTGCTGTGATAATATAGATTATGTAAAAGCCTGATAGAACCATTGAATATATGTATTATTTTATTTTTATCATATATACATGGGAAATTTTTTCTTAATGCTGATAATAAAGACATTCAGGGAAGCATGGGGGAGCCAGTACTAAGATGGATAAACTCATGGCCATTATTATGAGTATCTTGCTTACATGGACCAAAATATATAAGACAGAGAGATTCATCACTTTCTATATCTTCCTTAAGCATACTTCCTAGGTGCCTACTTATTGAATTCCTAAATAATACTTTGTGATTTTAATTTCACCTCTGGTGCTTGTTATTTTATAGACTGGTGATTATATTTTTCAGTTTTCAAGGTTTGGAGATCAACATTTGCTAAACTGGAAAGGTATAGATTTTAAAGTTAAACTCAGTTATTTTTTTGCTGAAATTGTTCAACAGTTTCTTCTGAAGAACTATGGACAGAGGATCTACAGGGAACAGGAGGCAGGGATCAAGACCATCCCCAAGAGAAGAAATGCAAAAAAGCAAAACGGTTGTCTGAGGAGGATATACAAATAGCTGAGAAGAGAAGAGAAGCTAAAGGCAAAGGAGAAAAGAAAAGCTATATCTATATGAATAGAGTCCCAAAGAATAGCAAGGAGATATAAGAAAGCCTTTCTCAGCGATCAATAAAAAGAAATAGAGATAAACAATAGAAGGGGAAGACTAGAAATCTCTACAAGAAAATTAGAGATACCAAGGCAACATTTCATGCAAAGATGAGCACAATAAAGGACAGAAATGCTATGGACCTAACAGAAGTAGAAGATGTTCAGTTCAGTTCAGTCGCTCAGTCATGTCTGACTCTTTGTGACCCCATGAACCACAGCACTCCAGGCCTCCCTGTCCGTCACCAACTCCTGGAGTCCAATCAAACCCATGTCCATTGTGTCGGTGATGTTATCCAACCATCTCATCCTCTGTCATCCTCTTCTCCTCCTGCCCTCAATCTTACCCAGCATCAGTGTCTTTTCAAATGAGTTGGCTCTCCGCATCAGGTGGCCAAAGTATTGGAGTTTCAGGAGATATTAAGAGGTGGCAAGAATACACAGAACTATACAAAAAAAGATCTTCATGACTCAGATAACAATGATGGTGTGATCACTCACCTACAGCCAGATATTGTGGAATGTGAAGTCAAGTGGACCTTAGGAAGCATCACTACGAACAATGCTAGTGGAGGTGATGGAATTACAGTTGAGCTATTTCAAATTCTAAAAGATGATGCTGTGAAAGTGCTGTACTCAATATGCCAGCAAATCTGGAAAACAGCAGTGGCCACAGGACTGGAAGAGATCAATTTTCATCCCAATCCCAAACAAAGACAATGGCAAAGAATATTCAAACTACTGCACAGTTGCACTCATCTCACACACTACCAAGGTAATGTTCAGAATTCTCCAAACAAGGCTTCAGTGGTACATGAACTGTGAGCTTCCAGACGTTCAAGCTGGATTTAGAAAAGGCAGAGGAACCAGAGATCAAATTGCCAACATCCGCTGGATCATTTAAAAAGCAAGAGTTTCAGGAAAACATCTACTTCTGCTTTATTGACTATGCCAAAGCCTTTGACTGTGTGGATCACAACAAACTGTGGAAAATTTTTAAAAGAGATGGGAAAACCAGACCATGTGACCTACCTCCTGAGAAATTTGCATGCAGATCAAGAAGCAACAGTTAGAACGGACATGGAACAACAGACTGGTTCCAAAGAGGAAAAGGAGTACGGCAAGGCTGTATATTGTCACCCTGCTTTATTAATTTATATGCAGAGTATATCATGAGAAACGCTGGGCTGGAAGAAGCACAAGCTGGAATCAAGATTGCCGGGAGATATATCAATCACCTCAGATATGCAGATGACACCACCCTTATAGCAGAAAGTGAAGAGGAACTAAAAAGCCTCTTGATGAAAGTGAGAGTGAAAAAGTAGGCTTAAAGCTCAACATTCAGAAAACGAAGATCATGGCATCTAGTCCCATCACATCATGGGAAAGAAATGGGGTAACAGTGGAAACAGTGTCAGACTTTATTTTTGGGGACTCCAAAATCACTGCAGATGGTGACTGCAGCCATGAAATTAAAGGACACTTACTCCTTGGAAGAAAAGTTATGACCAACCTAGATAGCATATTCAAAAGCAGAGACATTAGTTTGCTGACTAAGGTCCGTCTAGTCAAGGCTATAGTTTTTCCAGTGGTCATATGTGGATGTGAGAGTTGGACTGTGAAGAAAGCTGAGCGCCGAAGAATTGATGCTTTTGAACTGTGGTGTTGGAGAAGACTCTTGAGAGTCCCTTGGACTGCAAGGAGATCCAACCAGTCCATTCTGAAGGAGATCAACCCTGGGATTTCTTTGGAGGGAATGATGCTAAAGCTGAAATAAGTCACTAATAGGGGACAGTTTGTTAAGCACTTAAGTGTGTATCCAAAGACAGACTCTGACTTACATTCATACCAACTAACACGCAGAGACATTGGTCAGGTTTTGTCTAGTTTGATTGTTCAGAGATACCTGAACAATTTTAAGACTAGCTAAGACACCACTCTACAACACAATGAAATGAGAAGATAAAGCATCAGTTTAGTCATTCTATGCAACAAAATATGAATAACATAATATCTCTGTCAACTCTTGCTTGTTAATAGTGATTATTTATGTATTAGCCCTGAAGCTTTCTGTCCTATTCTGAATGCTCTCTGACTCTTGCTGTTCCGACATGAAGTTTTCATTTTATTTTTGACAAATCAAAATATGTGTTTTACACCTTGCTTCTTTGAGCAGAAAGAATGACAACTTGAGCTTAATCCTATAAAATGATTCTCAAACTGGGTAGATTCACATATCTAGCCTTAACTCTATTTTCAAGTTCCTATGACTGAGTCTCTGAGATTTCAATGCTTTGCTATTTCACACCCCATGTGGTGGGCCTCTCAGGTGGCACTAGTGGTAAAGAACTTGCCTCCCAATGCAGGAGACCTAAGAGACACAGGTTCAATCCCTGGGTCCAGTATGTCCCTTGGAGGAGACAATGGAAACCCACTCTAATATTCTTGCCTGGAGAATCCCATGGCAAGATGGACTACAGTCCCTAGTGTCACAAAGAGTTGGACAAGACTGAGCAATTTACCATGCAGCATGTGATGGGTTGGTCTCTCATTGTAGGGAAATGGTAATAAGAAGGTGGTAACAACTTGAAAGTTGCTGTCTGTTTATCTTCCAATAATCTTAGAATTCATCAATTTCCTCAACACAAGTTTGTTTCTCCATACCTACTTTCTATATTAGGGTAACACTTCTTCCTCACTTTAAAATCTTTGTCATTTCCTTTCCTTAACCTCTACATCCAAAAAATCACAATACCTTATCAATCTCACATTCAACGTTATTCAATTTCCCTTCCTCCTCCATTCTTTTGATTTCAGTACTTCATCATTTTAAGCTTGACTATTTCAGTAAAAATCATTTATTAACTATTATCCAAGACTCTACTCTTTCACCTCCCCTGCCCATTTATTACATTGTTAGTATATGACCATAGTAAAATGTAGATCTGGTCAGGCTGTGCTGCCCTTAGTCATGTCCAACTCTTTGCAGCCATGGACTGTAGCCTGCCAGACTCCTCGGTCCATAGGGATTGTCCAGGCAAAATACTGGAGTGGCTTGTCATATACTCCTTAAGGGGATCTTCGCAACCCAAGAATCAAACCCAGGTCTCCTGCATTGCAGGAAGACTTTTTACCAGCTGAACTACCAGGGAAGTCCTCTGGTCATGCTATCTCCCACCAAAATCCTACCCCTTTCAACACATCAGTCACACACACACACACAGACACACACACACACACTCCAAATAGAAATGCTATTGTATTGCCTGTGGAATAAATCCAAGTTCCTTGAAAAGGTATTTAAAGATTTCAACAGTTTCTGATTATCTTTCCTGATTAAGTACTTCACACTTAACTGATACAGCTAAATTTCACTTGGTTAATTACCCTTGTCTGAATACACTATGCCAAAGAACCTGGCATTTTGTGTGTGTGTGAGTGAGATAAACATGACTTAATATCCTTGAAACTGATTTTAGAAACAAGAAAAGAAAAAAGTCTTGGATTAGAACAAAGAGTTTTCATGTGATACATATCTGAAGTGGATTGCACAAAGGATGTGATTTTATGGAAAAAAAAAAAACAGCATAAGAACAAGACTTTAATATATAGACCATGATTTATTTTAAAATTAAAGTAACTATGAAGTACACAAAGACATTTCATGAGAAGATAGTGAAAATGTGCATCTCTTCCTGATTTCAATAAGTTGCAGCTATCTACAAAGTAAATTTTAGTTCCACTTAAAAAGATTGAGCGTTTTGCAATCAAAGCTATCCCTTGGATTTCGATAAACATTCTGGTTGTCCTTGGCGTCTTCACTTTGTGAATGAAGAACTTTGTTCTCGCTGGTCTGGGAATAGTTTTGACTGGTGATGTTTGCTTTTGGCTGGGAAATAGATTAAGGGCCTTTCTTCCTGGCAGACCCTTCTTTCTATTGGATGTAACTATTGAACTTACTTAAAAGAATACTTCTATTTATCCTGGCTGTTCAAATTCATCTTGTAGATGTCTATAAATTTGAAAATTAAAATAAATTTTAAAATGGAGTTTTTAAAATGTACACCTGCAAGAGAGTTATCTTAAATATACCTGGGAGAGAACAAGAACAAAAAAAGAAAAATGATATTTTAACAGTGAGAGTGCACACAGGAGTAATATATAGCTATAAAAGTTCTGTTTTATCAAAGAAATATGTATGTAAATTTATTTTTAGTCATCAGCTTTCCTGGTCTTTCACTTTAAAATGCTTTCATCCTGAAGAAAGTCATGTGGTTTACCATAACTGTTTGTTGATTTTCCTTGAGTGAGTGGAATATCTTTCAACTAGAGCTATTTGAAATAATTATGAGAAAAAAAGAAAGCATAGTTTTTTTCTAATTGCAAAATGTTTTATATTTGCCTGTGAAGAAGATCAGTTTTTCTGCTCCTAGAGAATAAGTTTTTAAACACTATAAACCCTTTTCATTGTAGAGGGTATTTCCTGTTGTCCTCCTGGCAGCAGATACTTTGGAATCTGTCATACGTTGTAATGCTGACGAGTTGCAAAATTTTGCCAAAAAAAAAAAAATGCAGTAAACCAAAATGGAACATCTTTGCACAAGGATTTTCTTAGACTCTGTAACTGAGAAGATAGGTAACCTCATGTATATAATCTCTGAAAAGTAAAATGCAAACTTCCCCTGCAGAACTTTGAAAGTAGAATGATAAAATCTTTTAAACATAATTCAAGTGCTATAGGGAAGGTTTGGAAGCTGTCTTTTCTGGCTTTATTTCCCATCTGTGCATTGGATTGGAAGCATCAATATTTATTTTGTCTCTGCACCAAAGACGATATATCAATATGCCTACAATCAATCACTACTAATTGGAAATAAATTCAAAAGCACAGTTTCAGGGTGTTCATTCCGTTTTCCACAGGAATGATAACAATATTATTGGAAGTTTTTAGAAAGACTTCAGTGTGGAAAGTCCAGGAAAAAAGTTTTGTCCCTTCTTTTCCTCTATAAATAACATAATGAAAAATTATTGGTAAGTCAGTAGTTTCTTTTGGTCTTTAAAAGAACATAATTCATGGACAGACTTTCAGTCTGAGAGTTGAGGCTTTTATATTTTTATTTATGTGACAAAATTTGTGTTTATTTTTAAAATTTCCTTTCCTTCCTTTCTCTCCATTATAAGATCTCTGTCCAAGTGACTTGATATTCTTGTTCAAAAGACTTTTGTTGACATTGTTGCCTAGTAAAATAGGATATTTATTAATGTTGACAAAAATTAATCAGCAGTCAATCTAAGAAAGAAATGGAAATTTTTAGTCAAGCCAACCTGAGGATTATAACCCAAGAGATAGTCTTTCAGATATCTCTGGAGACTGTTCCTAAGAAATGAGCAGAGGAGGCCAGTATAAATGTGATTTTGACAAAGGGCTACCTGCAATCAAGTGCACATCTTGGTAGAAGATGACTGCTATTCATGAGGGACAGATATTTAAGTTAATGCTTTTAGTGCTTTTTAAAGAATGGAAGATGCAAGAAACTGGGTTAATAACTGGATTCATTTTCTCCTGAAAACACCTAACTATCTGAGAGCCAGTTCTGCCAGTTTTGCAAAAGCACAAAATGCCTCATTCTAATATTCACTGCAAATTTTGAATTTCTTTCAGGATATACTGCAAATAAGCAATTACAGTGGCTAATGACTTGGTTCTTGTGGAACGGGATGGTGAACAATATTCCCTATTTCACAACCTCCACTTCGGTTTTGGTCTTAATTTTAACCAAGGTTTGGGAGGCATTTAATCATGACCAATTTGTCTCTCGGTGCTAGGAACGCTCATCCCATGTCAGGCGAGGATTTCATTGATGGCCACTCACTGTGCTATTATTTGACTAGGCCCTGTTAACAATATTCAAAAGCCTCTGTACCACTCGTGTTGCTAGTTTGTTATAGTCCAAGAAATGGTTCCCTCTTGTTTCTTATTCCCTTACCTATAGTTACACGATTACCATCATTGATCTTTAGAAATATGTATGTGCTCAGTCATTTAGTTGTGTTTGACTCTTTGTGAACCCACTGATTATAGCCCACCAGGCTCCTCTGTCCATGGGTTTATCCTGGCAAGAATGCCAGAGTGGGTTACATTTCCTCCTCTAGGTATAAAAGTGCACATTCGATCGATAGTTCGAAGTCATCTAGTCATCATTTTTGTCAGAGGCCGAGTCACATGTTTGGAAAAGCAAGAAACAATAATTTTGTAGAACAAATAGAAACAGATATGCAGATGACACCACCCTTATGGCAGAAAGTGAAGAGGAACTAAAAAGCCTCTTGATGAAAGTGAAAGAGGAGAGTGAAAAAGTTGGCTTAAAGCTCAACATTCAGAAAACGAAGATCATAGCATCTGGTCCCATCACTTCATCGGAAATAGATGGGGAAACAGTGGAAACAGTGTCAGACTTTATTTTTTGGGACTCCAAAATCACTGCAGATGGTGACTGCAGCCATGAAATTAACAGACACTTACTCCTTGGAAGAAAAGTTATGACCAACCTAGATAGCATATTGAAAAGCAGAGACATTACTTTGCCAACAAAGGTCCGTCTAGTCAAGGCTATGGTTTTTTCCAGTGGCAATGTATGGATGTGAGAGTTGGACTGTGAAGAAAGCTGAGTGCAGAAGAATTGATGCTTTTGAACTGTGGTGTTGGAGAAGACTTTTGAGAGTCTCTTGAACTGCAAGGAGATCCAATCAGTCCATTCTGAAGGAGACCAGCCCTGGGATTTCTTTGGAAGGAATGATGCTAAAGCTGAAACTCCAGTACTTTGGCCACCTCATGTGAAGAGTTGACTCACTGGAAAAGACTCTGATGCTGGGATGGATTGGGGGAGGAGGAGAAGGGGATGACAGAAGATGAGATGGCTGGATGGCATCATTGACTCGTGCACGTGAATCTGAGTGAACTCCGGGAGTTGGTGATGGACAGGGAGGCCTGGCGTGCTGCGATTCATGGGGTCTCAAAGAGTCGGACATGACTGAGCAACTGAACTGAACTGAACAAGTAATGTTAATTTTTGAAGGGTTACATACCTGGTGCCAGAAGAGGAAAAGTTGATCTTTGTGGTTGAGCAGATATTTCTACCTTTGAGGAGGTCTCGTTGATGTACAATACATGTGCACAAAACACACAAATGGGAAAGGAGAAGGCCCAAATGAACAGAGAACATTTTTATGTTTAAATTTTTCTCGTCCTACCTTGAAATATGAATTTCATTTCATCAAATTTAGGCATGTGTGATATTGCAATACTTTGTATTGCTTTATAACAGTCAAATTAAATGAATTTCTGCTAATGATTCCCCACTCATCCTCAAAAGTCTTTTTTTTTCTTTTCTTTGGTTTTCTTTTTCCATTCATTATTCCCTCCTTTAAGTAGAGAAAAATTAGCAGAAAAAGTGTCACACTTTGGGGGGAAAATACCTCATCCATATATAAATCAAACAATATCTTGCTTCCTGAATTTGTGCACTTTGAATAGGAAGTTGTGAGAGCAGGAACTCTGTCTTCTCTAATAGCTCTAATAAAGCCAAGTACCTGTCATCACTTCACAAACAAATAAATGATAATAATGGTGAAAAAATGAAATATGGAAACCAAACTTTTTTTTACTGATTCACTCTTCATTTCCCTAATATGTGCTATAATTTTAGTTAGGCTATTTATGACTAAAACAGCAAGACCTTCATATGGGAAAAATTGCTTTTCTGTTTTGCTTGTCCATTGCCCCCATTCATCATGTCTTCAATCCAGTGCCAAAAAGGGCTTGCATAATTTTGGCTGTAAACGGCTGACTGAGAATATCTCACCCTGCTCCACCCAATACATCACTAAAGAAAGAACTATATTTTGCATATCTTATTACATTTTTAGTTTATGGGGAATTAAGGCAGTTATAAACATTAGTTTTAAATGTTGGCAAGCAAATAGGAGAGTGAGTAACGGCAAAGGAAAAGAATAAGGAGGTAGACATACTCTTATGTTCTGGCATAACTACAATACTCATGGGAAATCTAGTGAGTTTTCTGGCTGAAGAAATTGATATTCCTTTGAGAGCCTGAATTAGTCACATTAGCTATCTTTGTTTAGTATCTGGTCAAGTTAATTAATTTCATCTTTTGCTGAGCTCTTGCAGCTTCTGAATGAATTGCCTTTTAGTGTTTGTGTTTCATGTGATGATTCAGGCTGATTTCTCCTCTTCAAAATTTTAGGGGAATTAATCACAGAGCTCCAATTCAATTGCAATTGTAATACCTTTTACTACTGGGAGTGCTGTCAGTCTGAGTTACATAGCCTGAGTTAGGGATCTGACCAATGTGGTGTGAGGAAATTCTAAAAAACAATCAGCTTATTTAATGACTTCAGGGAATATTGCATTTCTTGTGCTACTATCCCCTCCATGACCAACCTCCAAACCAAGATGGTTTTGAATACATCTACATAATTGAATTCATAAACTTAGTCTCTATGGTGACTTTTCTATATTATATTAAAAAAAAAACTTCCCTCTTCCCTCTTATAGTATCTCAAAAGAGGAAAGAGTAATTGTTATGTGCAGCTGAACTTTCTATTCTATTTTAATGTATTTTCCTAATGTGCAGAATTGGGATCCCAGTACCCATGTTTGTACTAAATGACCCTGCCTCTCTTCAGTATCTCCTTGATTTAAAGGTGATTACCTCTTCAAAAAAATCAGAATATCACTCTCACAACTTTCAGACTTTAAATATTAGAATGTCACTCTAATAGCAAAGCGTAAAGATATAGAGTGTTCAGACTGTTACATTTCCAATCATGCAGAAGACGTTGATCTGAGAAAAATAAGGCAGAAAGAAGAGATGAAAGATGGAGAGTGTAGAGTTTTAGAAGTTCCAATAGCCACACCACTCAACCAGTGGAACAGCAGTGTGAATTTCCATAGTCCTACCAATATATTTCCCTCATTCCTGAACTGCATTACCTTAGGTTTCTGTGGTTTGCAATTTAGTCTTCACTAATGTAACTTACTTGACTTTAAGCCAGGACATGGAAGCAACCTAGATGTCCATCAGCAGATGAATGGATAGCCACACCACTCAACCAGTGGAACAGCAGTGTGAATTTCCATAGTCCTACCAATATATTTCCCTCATTCCTGAACTGCATTACCTTAGGTTTCTGTGGTTTGCAATTTAGTCTTCACTAATGTAACTTACTTGACTTTAAGCCAGGACATGGAAGCAACCTAGATGTCCATCAGCAGATGAATGGATAAGAAAGCTGTGGTACATATACACAATGGAGTATTACTCAGTCATTAAAAAGAATACATTTGAATCACTTCTAATGAGATGGATGAAGCTGGAGCTGATTATACAGAGTGAAGTAAGCCAGAAAGAAAAACACCAATATAGTATACTTACACATATATATGGAATTTAGAAAGATGGTAATGTTAAACCTGTACGTGAGACAGCAAAAGAGACACAGATGTATAGAACAGCATTTTGGACTCTGTGGGAGAGGGAGAGGGTGGGATGATTTGGGAGAGTGGCAGTGTAACATGGATGATATCATAAGTGAAACGAATCGCTGGTCTAGGTTCAGTGCAGGATGCAGGATGCTTGGGACTGATGCACGGGGATAATTCAGAGAGAGGGTGTAGGGCAGAAGCAGGGAGGTGGGGGTCAGGATTGGGAGTTCATGTACACTCGTGGCTGATTCATGTCAATATATAGCAAAACAAATACAGTATTGTAAAGCAAAACAAACTAAAAAAAATTAATTAAAAAAAATCTAAAATGCCTTGAAAAAAAAAGTGACATATATTTTCTATTTACCTGAGTACACAATGTTTCTCAAAGTCTGTTCTTAATTTTTCTTAAATAAAATCCCCTTTCAAAAGAATCTACCTTGCTAGAATTGAGGTATCTAGATATTTCATATTCTCTGTATGTGGAGAAATATACATAATCAATATTTTGCTTATGCACAATTAATATTTCACCTCATGGCAATTTATGTTAGCTCTTGGTTAGCAGAAAAATGAGACCTGGCAACATGCACTTTACTACTTCATAAAAACCTCAAGGATATTTCTTAATATCATGAATATAAAATGATGCAATAATATATTTATATTAAAATACTGAGAAAAGATAAAATAAGTAATAATTTCTTAGTCTGATGCTCTGATTTTGTATGTCAGCTTTGTACCTATCATGTTTATGCTTTGAGAAAGTCACTTAACTCAAGTACTGAATAAATTTCCTCCTTTGTGGAAGAAATATAAATATAATTTAAACATATATATTCTACATGAGAAAGAATTGTTTGTATATATAATATACATAATTTAATTTGTATTTTGTATAAGAATGTTTCTAAGGGGGGTAACACTTTTAATGAGGAGATGTTATGATAAAATTATTTCAGACTCAAGTACAAATGTTTGAGAATGAGTCATCTTGCATGGAGGCCTCAGAGAGAATGTTTTCTTCTAGGTGTAAAGGAGAAGCAGAATGCTTGGTCCTGGAAATATAGAAGAAGAGAGATGAAGAGGGAAAAAAAATATGTATAACATCTATGATAGCCTGGAACAAAAGAAATATAAAGAAGTAAATTGTTCAAAGGTAGTTTGGATGCAAAAGTGTCCAAATTTAATATCCTGAGAAATACCACAGGATAATGAGTGTGATAACAAAAGGATGAAATATAAATGGCATGAAATCATCTAGTTCCCCCGCTCTCACTTCTGGCCTAGTTAGAGATCAACAAAATCCAAATGAGGATATTTATTCTTTGTCATAAGTGAGTTATAACTAGGTGCTGTTATTAATTGAAGAGGAATAGCAAACCATTCCAATATTCTTGCCTCGGAAATCCCATGGTCAGAGGAGTCTGGCAGGCTATAATACATGGGGTCACAAAGAGTTGAATACAACTTTGCCACTGAGCATGGACACATGCTATTATTAATGGCTCAACTCTGCCTATCTCATACTTTTCTTTTTATTGAAATATAATAAGCACAATATTATATGTTATAGTTGTACAGTATAGTGACTCACAATGTTTAAAGGTTATACTCCATTTAGAGTTATTGTAAAATATTGGCTATATTCCCTGTGTTGTACAATATATTCTTGTAGCTTATTTTATACTACTAGCTTGTACCTCTTAATCCCCTACCCCTATATTGCCCCTCCTCCCTTCCCCCTCCCCACTGGTAACCACTTTTTTATTTTCTATATCTGTGAGCCTGCTTTTTTTTCTTATATTCACTGGTTGCATTTTTTTAGATTCCACATGTAAGTGATATCATACATTATTTTTCATTCTCTATCTTACCTCACTTAGTATAAAAGACCAACTATGTTGTTGCAAATGGCAAGACTTTATTATTTTTAATGGCTGAGTAGTATTCCATTGTTCCACATCTTTTTTATCCATTCATCTACTGATGGACACTTAGGTTGCCTCCATACTTGCCTAGTGCAAATAATGCTGCTATGAACATTGGAGTGTATATAATCTTATCAAATTGTGTTTAAATGATCTGTACTAATGAAAAAATGTGAAGACAGCACAAACAGATTGAAATATATACCACATTCTTGGATTGGAAGAATGAATTTTGTGTTAAAGTAACCATACTATCCAAGGCAATCTACAGATTCAATATAATCCCTATCAAAATACCAGTTGCATTTTTCATCAAACTAAAGCAAGTAATTATAAAATGTGTATGGAAATGCAAAGGACAGAAAATAGCCAAAACAATCTGAGAGATAAGAACAGAGGAGGAACCATGTTGGAGGAATCATGATGGAGGAAACATGCTCCCTGACTTCAGACTATACTACAAAGATACAGTAGTCAAAACAGTATGATATTGGTTAAACAAAACAGATACATTGATAAACAGAACAGAACCGAGAGCTTAGAAATAAACCTATGCACTTAAGGTCATTTAACCCATGACAAAGGAATCAAGAATATACAATTGAGAAAAGACAGTCTATTCAATAAATGATGATGGGAATACTGAACAGCTACATCTAAAAAAATTAGAATATTCTCTAATACTACACACAAAAAATAAGCTCAAAATTGGTTAAAGATCTAAATGTAAGACCAGAAACTGTAAAGCTCTTAAGAGAAAAGTATAGGTAAAACACTGTTTTTTTTTTTTTTCAAATCATAGCAATATTTCTTGGATCTGCCTCCTAAAACAAAGGAAATAAAAGTGAAGACAAACAAATAGGACCCAATTAAACCTAAAAGTTTTTGCATAACAAATGAAATATTCTACCAAACAAACAAATAAAACTGCAGAATAGGAGAAAATATTTTCAAGTGATATGACTGATAAGGGGTTAATATCCACAATATATAAACAGCTTATACAATTCAACATTAAAAAATAAACAATTCAATTAAAATTGGGTAGAAGAACTAAATAGACATTTTTCTAAAGAGGACATGCATATGGTCAATGGGCATATAAACACATGTTGAATATCACTAATCATTGGGGAAATACAAATCATAACCACGATGAAATATCACTTACACCTGTCAGAATGGCTATCCTCAAAAAGAATACAAAAAACAAATGTTAGCAAGATGTGGAAAAAAGGGAACCCTCATACACTGTTGGTGGGAATGTAACCTGGTGCAGCCCTGTGGAAAACTGTGTAGGGGTTTCTCCATAAGCTAAAAACAGAATTACCATATGACCCAGCGATTCAACCTCTAGGTCTCATGATTTTTTTATGGGTAAACTCAGAGTCATGTTTGAGCATCACCACATCAATTGGCATTATGTCTCATCAGGACCAGGGCTCATTCTCATGGGCTAACTCATCATCAGTGGATATACAACAACTACTAGCTCAACTATTTTATCACTGTTGAGGAAGTATTGGGAATTAAAAAAGGACTAGGTCACATTTCAAATTTTAATATATTAATACTTTCTTTGTTTTGATAAGAAAACTATAACAATTCATTTCAATAGAAGCATCAACCCCTAATTTGTTTTATAGAACCCCATATTTTCACAATCTCAGACCTTTCAGAAATGTCCCATGCATATATGCTCCCTCAACTTAACTTTTTTGAGATCATAATATTCTGAATTATAGAAATAGTCTAGGCTTATTAAAGATAAAAAATGCATACCACTCATCCTCAATTGTTGACATACTGGTACTTCTTACATAAAGGTAATAAAATAAGACTAGTCCCTATGTGAATAAGACACTGGTAAATCATGAGGTTCTTTAATACTTTAGGCTACAAAAGTATTCAAATACATGTTTAACTTCTACTTCATTGTCTGTGCATTGTGTTTAAGGGTATGGCCCTTGGATACAGTCTACCATAGCACAAAATATGAATTTTGTTTAAGGTACTTAAATTCTATGGGCCTTAGATTTCTCATCTGTAATATGAGGTTAATAATAGTATCTACTATTAAGATGTTTGAAGGATTAATGAAATTATACTCATGAAGCATGATTACAGTGCCTGATATACAGTAATGACTCTTTTATCATTGTTAATTGTTTTTACAATGACTATGCCAAATATGTAGCTATCAATACAATTCTCCCTCAGTATCCTAGGGAAGATTTGTTCTAGGAAATGCTACAGATACCAAAATTCACAGATGCCAAGTCCCATAGTTTTCCTCTGTACTCCTGAGTTCTCATCCCCAGATTTGACCCATGATGGTTGGCCAGATCTGTCCATGTGGATTCCACATATACAAAAGGCTGAATGTACATTCATTTTTTAAAAAAATTAACACATAAGTGGACTCAGTTCAAACCTATGTTCAAGGTTCAACTGTATTTAGATATGTATTATTTTATTGTATTATGTTTCTGAGTATGTAGAACATACTTAGTATAAATGAAACATTTTAATTATACTGACTTTGAATACTATTGTATCTTTTAAATTCAATTATTTAAAAGTTTTTCAATCCATCCAGTCTGATGGATAAAGTAATTCAACCAAGAACTAATGCATAAGTCTCCAATCGTCCAGTTACAGAAACTGTGGTGGTATTAAAGGAAACAATGATGTTTAACAGATAATGTATATCTCTAGTACTCCATCGTGGACTACCAGAAAATTTTGAAGTATAGTTATTTTACTATGTTGTGTTAGCTTCTGGTTTACAGTAAAGTGATTCTTACACACACACACACACACAACACACGGCTTCTCAGATGGCTCAGTAATAAAGAATCCACCTGACAATACAGGAGACACAGGAGATGCAAGTTTGATCTCTGGGTGGGGGAGATCCCTTGGAGTAGGAAATGGAAACCCACTCCAGTATTCTTGCCTGGAAAATCCCAGGGACAGAAAAGCCTGATGGGCTGCAGTCTATGTGATAGCAAAGAGGTGGACATGACTGAGCGCACACCATATGTCTATTTCATGTTTTTTTTTCACTATAGATTGTTATGAGATTTGACTATAGTTCCCTGTGTTATACAACAGAACCTTGTTATTTATTTTATACAATTTCCCAGTCATTCTCCCTCAGGTACCCGATTGTCATCTCAAATCTTTTCTTTCCAAATCAAATATTTTCTTTCCACCTCAAATATTTTCTTTCCACCAAAGTGACTTGCACAATTGAGTTCTGTGTCGCTGTCCCTGTACTGTTAGGATTTAAGGGATGGATCCATATTTGGTTCCTCCCTCACATACCTGTAAAATTGCCCATGATTCCTCTCATTGCTTTTCCATCCTTCCCTTCCTTTTATTACAACACTATTCTTCCCTCGGACCGTGTTCATCACTCCACAGATTTTAGTAACCCCTTTTGGATTCAGCCTCTCTCCTCCCAAGGGCAAAACCATAAACAGCCTACATTTTAATCTCCCTACACAGTATTCACATGCCTCACCACCAAGTAAAAATCTGTAGTTGCCTCCTGCTACCAAAAATTAAATTTTCACCTTCCTTTAAGGCCATCGACATCTGTCATAGACTTACTTTGATTTCATTCTCTAATACATTCACTTATTCATGTGTGTATTCACTCATTTATTTATTACAAACAATGTGAACTTTTATGTCATGTCACAAATGGTCATTTGTACCAAGCTTCTATCTTACCTATACTGCGTATCAACTGTCTTGAAAGATGCCTTACATATCTGTTAGTCGGCTCAAGCTGCCGTAACAAAATACCACAGACTAGGTAGCCTAAACAACAGAAATTGTTTTCCCATGGTTCTCAAAGTCTAACATCAAAGTACCAGAAGGAATGGTGCCTGATGAAGCCTCTTTTCCTGGCTTGTAGACAGCCATCTTCACACTGGCCTTTCCTCCTTGCACTTTCAGAGAAAGTGAGAGAGCTCTAGAATCTTCCTCTTTTCATAAGGACATCCATGCCATTGTCATTGTTGTGTGTGCGTTCTGTTCTGTCCGATTCTTTTGCAACTCCGTGGACTGTATCCCATCAGGCTCTTCTAATCAGGGAATTTTCCAAGCAAGAATATTGAAGCAGTTTGCCCTCCCCTTCTCCAGGGGATTGTCTCTTGCACTTCCTGCATTGACAGGTGGATTATTTTACCCCTGTACTACCTGGGAAGCCTCATAAGGATATTAGTGCTATTGGATTAGGGCCCAATCTTGTGACTTCACTTAACCTTCCTTACCTCTTTAAAAGCACTATCTCCAACTTCAGTCACACTGGAAGTTAGGATTTCTACATATGAATTTTCGGGAGGAGAGAAGCCACGTTTCAGTTCATAGCAACTTCCTGTCTTTAATTATTTATGCCATCATTGTATTTCCAGTTTGCCATACTTTCATTATTCCTATCTACCCAAACCTTCACATCCATCATGGAACAGCTCTTTCTTTAAAAAAAAATTTTTTTTTCTGTTCAGTTTCTTTATAGAGAATTGCTCTGCCTCTACGTAGTTTGAGAATTTATATTTTGTACCACGTATTTGACAGTATGATAACTTGCAGTTATTCAGATACATATGAAATAGAAAAGTCTCTTTCAGGCTACAACTATACTTATACAAGTGTTATGTATTTGAACATAATAATAATAAGTATAAAAATAAATATAGTATAACATAAGCATAGCTTATGAATTTTTTGGTAAGTAGCTTATATATATATATACTCTTTTTTTAGTAAGAGTAGAATCTGTTTTGCATACAGAAATACCTTACTATATTGATTACGTTGATTAATTTTTAAACCTTGATTCAAAATTTTATGGATCATTTTAATATTGTACTCATTAACAGATTCAGAAATTTAATTATCCACAGAGATGAACACTATTATTTTTTGTTTTAAATGTAAAATCTATTTAAAACTGGATTTTTGGAAAATTAGCAAGCATTATAAAAGTCATTTATACAAATGTTTGATAGAGTAAACAAGTCAATGTACTATGGTATAATTCTAAACATAGAAAATTATTACAACATATGTATAAGATGACAGTCCTAAGATAAATATTATTTAAAGTTACTTTAACAACTACATTGTCTTCGTATATCTTCCTCCTTAGGGGACTTCCTAGCCCAGTCCAGTACTCCTATTTCTCTTGTTAAAAGGGAAATCATTGAGCTAAATTTACTTCACAACAAAAGATTAGTTACAGTGTTTTATTGTTTCCAGGATTATTTGTTCCCCCCCAAAAAAGACTTTAGGAGTGGTATGATATTTTTCACAAAGGCTAAAATACAGTGGTAGCATTTCAGATGTTAGCATGCATGAAGAGAGAAATATTTTGCAGTTGGACTCATTATCTTATTTCTTCTTCTTAAATTGTACTTTAGAGGCAGCCAAACATCCTACCATTTCAAAGATACCTATCAACAACAATAAAAAAAAATTCAAGACATATCTCATATTAAAATATGCTTTTTTTTGGCCTCTGCTTTCTTTTTAATGTTCAAAAGTAATTTCTCATTGTTCTCTCCTGTTTTTATACATCTTGTAATGGAGATATTGACTCCTCTTATTTTAGATTATCTTTTAAAGGATATTTATGCAGCAAACAGTTTAGGATGATATAGTTTCTTATCTGATGCAACAGCCAGGTGGGTTTATGTCTTTAGAAGAAACAGGCTTCCTCTAGGACAAAAGGGCATCATACTTCTGGCCATTAAAAAAGCTCAGATTCCCTGAGCTCAGATTTCCTTTCCAGTAATGTCAACCACTGCATATTCATGGATCATCTGGCCCTCCAAGAACTAGGGCTTGGAGAACTAGGACAAAAATACTGATAACCGACTATTGCTATTGCTGTGAATAATAAACTTTTTTCTTCTCTGATCCAGTCAAAATCTCATTGTATTCTACCAGCACCTACTAAACTGTGACCTTCTAACCTGAGAGCTTATAAATAGGCAAATCTGAGACTCTTCAGAAAGTTTTACATATAAAGTTGCCCATGGACTATACAGTCCATGGAATTCCCTAGGCCAGAATACTGGAGTGGGTAGCCTTTCCCTTCTCCAGGAAATCTTCCCAACCCAGAGATCAAACCCAGGTCTCCCACATGGCAGGCAGATTCTTTACCAATTGAGCCACAAGGGATGCCCTTGTATTAATGAAGATCATGTTTTTCTCTTTCTGAAGACTCATTTTTATGTAATAAATAACCTAGGTTTCAAGTTCCAAATATGCTATTTGTATTCATCTACTAGGGCTGCCATAACAAAATACCACAAACTGGGCAGCTTCAACAACATAATTGTTTGTGACAGTTCTGGAGTCTGGAAGTCCAAGTCCAAGTCCAAGGCTTTGGCATGAATGGTTGCTCCTGAGGCTTCTCTCTTTGGCCTGCAGATGGCCACTTATTTGCTGTGTTCCTCCAGGCCTTTCTTCTGGGCTAGTACATCCTTGGTGTCTCTTTTCTTATAAGGATACCAGTCATAATGTGTTAGGGTCCACATCTATGACCTTATTCAGCCTTAATTACTGCTCTAAGATCCTTAACTTCAAATGCAGCCATGTGGGTTAAGATTTCAACATGGATTTTTATAGGACACAATTCAGTCCACAGCACTCTTCTCATATGTTTCAACACAGTTCTCTATAAGTCTCTCATTTCTTATAAACAGAGACACCAGCTAACCTTTTATCCCATACTCTGATATGTGTGAAGTGTCTTGCTCACGGAAAGTTGGTTTATAGTACAGTATTACAAAAACAATGTTTTCCACTTAGATAAATCTAAGGCATACATATTTATTGCCATTATAAAAGATTTGGGTTTCTTAAGCTTTGATCTCTCTCCTGTTATTTAACAAGGCAATGGCACCCCACTCCAGTACTCTTCCCTGGAAAATCCCATGGATGGAGGAGCCTGGTAGGCTGCAGTCCAAGGAGTCACAAAGAGTCAGACATGACTGAGCAACTTCACTTTCACTTTTCACTTTCATGCACTGGAGAAGGAAATGGCAACCCACTCCAGTGTTCTTGCCTGGAGAATCCCAGGTACGGGGGAGCCTGGTGGGCTACCGTCTATGGGGTCGCACAGAGTTGGACACGACTGAAGTGACTTAGCAGCAGCAGCAGCAATCCTTGGTACCTTGTCCGTGTTGCATCACCCTGTAGGAGGTTCTGGAGCTACCAGAAGAAAATGTTAACAGTTTGAGCACTATCATTGTTATAAATAATTATTCTCCCTTGTCCCAAACTCAGGAGTCTCAAAACTTCTGCCAACATCCATGAAACTGGTAGGCTAACTCATCAGCTTGTAATATAATTGTAATAAGATTCTGTGAACCCAGACTCTTCACGATTTTTCACACCACCTTCTATTCCCTTCATTTCTTACAATATTTGATTTCCATTCCATGGGAGAGTGAGGAAAGAAAATTTCTTTCAATTCTCTGACAAATTTGTTATACCTCTACTTTAAATATAAAGCCTTCTAGGCAAAGATTTGTTTGGATTTTCCAGAAAGATTTTGGCATCTTATAATCTGAAAGATATTGAGACTTTGTTATCTCATCTTACAAATCACTCCTTTTTATTCTTCAAATCTAAGTTCAAGAGTCACCTTTTCAAGAAGTACGCTCTAAACATATTATTTGAATTTGGCATCCATCATTACCTACCAATAATCACATATCGTACCTTTAAACCATTTAATGCAATCAATATTGAGCCAGTTTATTCATCTTTTGTTGTTGCTGTTTAGTTGCTCAGTCATGTCTGACTCTTTTGTGACCCCATGGACTGTTGCCCTGCCAGGTTCCTCTGTCCATGGGATTTCCCAGGCAAAAATACTGGAGTGGGTTACCATTTCTCCATGGGATCCTCCCACCCAGAAATTGAACCTGTGTCTCTAGCATTGGCAGGAATTCTTTACCACTGTGCCACCAGGGAAGTCCTTATTCATCTTATTTGTTATTAGTGTCTCCCACTAGATGCAACTCAGGGACCTGATTAGTCTTATCCACAGTTTTATCAACAGCAATAATTCTCAACAAGGTATGATTTTATCACCCCACAGACATTTGGCAATGTCTCAAAGGCAATTTTGGTTATCAAAACTAAGAAGGAGGTACTGTTAGTATCTAGTTTAGAGACCAGCTGCTGCTACTGCTGCTAAGTCACTTCAGTCGTGTCCGACTCTTAGCGACCCCATGGACTCCCACCAGGCTCCTCCATCCGTGGGATTTTCCAGGCAAGAGTACTAAAGTGGGGTGCCATTGCCTTCGAAACCAGGGATGCTGCTAAACATCTAAAATGCACAAAAATGTTCCATAGCAAATAACTGCTCACTGTACAATGTCAATAGTGTGAAGGTAGAGAATCCCTAATCTACTGCATCCAATAGAATGTTTGAGAATCAAAGGTGACTGAAGATATGATGATTCATTTGAAAGAATATTTTTGTTATACTATTTAGTAAATTATATTTGGATTACATTATTCTGGCTTTCACTGTTAACTGCTTGAGCAAAAAGAATATCCCCTAAACCTAAATACTCTTAAACTCTAAGTAGGGTAATCACAAAGATATCCTCATTCTAGAGATGCATAGTAAACTATTCATAGTAAAACACAGTAAAAACATAGTAAATAAACAGAAAATCTTGAATGCCTACTCTAGTTTTCTCTTCCCTATTCCTAGTGACTCTAGTGACTGTATGAAAAAACTAATCTCACATTAACCATATTTGCAAATATTCTTGGTGGAGAAAGCTTGTCACAGTATTCTTATTGTATCTGTAGGTCCCTACCTTCACAAGTTTCTTGCCTCATGTTTTCTTACATTTCTAGCTATTAATAGATATATACTTTGAAAGATTATGCATTTATTCAAGGGGTTTTAAATTTTTGGATGAAGGATCCACACTGCTACTTAAACTCCTCAAAGGTCAGTCTGGTCAGTCATTGTTTTTCTCACTGGAGATAACCATCCATCTTTCAAATGCTCTAGTGTTTTCTGGGATTTTCTCTTTTCACCATTTACAGAGTTCCTTTCTAGCCAAATCCTTACCTCTTCTTTATCTGTGCTTCTACATAACACTTACGGTTAAACAAATACTTTAATTTTCTTTGTCCTCAGAAGCTATGTGGACTAAACCAGATTCTGGATTACCTGTGATTTAGAAACTTCCTTCTTTTATAACATCTCTCAGGTAGCCCATATAGGGAATGGCTATATTTTGTAAATTTGAATGAAAAAGTAGGAAATCAAGAAATATCTGGAGTAACAGGCAAATTTGGCCTTGGAGTACAGAATGAAGCAGGGCAAAGGCTAGTAGAGTTTTGCCAAGAGAACACACTAGTCATAGCAGACACCCTCTTCCTATAACACAAGAGAAGTCTTTACACATCACCAGATGGTCATATCAAAATCAGATTGATTATATTCTTTGTGGCCAAAGATGGAGAAACTCTTTACAGTCAGCAAAAACAAGACCAGGGGCTGACTGTGGCTCAGATCAAAACTACTTATTGCTCAATTCAGACAAATTGAAGAAAGTAGGGAAAACCACTAGACCATTCAGATATGACCTAAATTATATCCGTTATGATTATACACTGGAAGAGAGAAATAGATTCAAGGGATTAGATCTGATAGGGTGCCTGATGAATTATGAGCAGAGGTTCATGACATTGTACAGGAGATGGGGATCAAGACCAACCCCAAAAAAGAAATGCAAAAAAGCAAAATGGCTGTCTGAGGAGACCTTACAAATAGCTGAGGAATGAAGAGAAGTGAAAAGCAAAGGAGAAAAGGAAAGATATACCCATTTGAATGCAGAGTTCCAAGAAGAGCAAGGAGAGATAAGAAAGCCTTCCTCGTGATCAACGCAAAAAACAGAGGAAAACAATACAACAGGAAAGACTAGAATCTCTTCAAGAAACTTAGAGATATCAAGGGAATATTCATGCAAAGATGGGCTCAATAAAGGACAGAAATGGTATGGATCTAACAGCAGAAGATATGAAGAGATGGCAAGAATACACAGAAGAACTATACTAAAAAGATCTTCATGACCCAGATAATCATGATGGTGTGATCACTCACCTAGAGCCAGACATCCGGAATGTGAAGTCAAGTGGGCTTCAGGAAGCATTACTATGAACAAAGTTGGTGGAGGTGATGGAATTCCAGTTGAGCTACTTCAAATCCTAAAAGATGATGCTGTGAAAGTGCTGCACTCAATATGCCAGCAAATTTGGAAAACTCAGCAGTGGCCACAGTACTAGAAAAGGTCCGTTTTCATTCCAATCCCAAAGAAAGGCAATGCCGAAGAATGCTCAGACTACTGCACAATTGCACTTATCTCACACACTAGTAAAGTAATGCTCAGAATTCTCTAAGTCAGACTTCAACAATACGTGAACCATGAACTTCCAGATGGTCAAGCTGGTTTTAGAAAAGGCAGAGGAACCAAAGATCAAATTGCCAACATCCATTGAATCATCAAAAAAGCAAGAGAGTTCCAGAAAAACATCTATTTCTGCTTTATTGACTACACCAAAGCCTTCGACTGTGTGGATCACAATAAACTGTGGAAAATCCTGAAAGAGATGGGAATACCAGACCACCTGACTGGCCTCTTGAGAAATCTGTATGCAGATCAAGAAGCAACATTTAGAAATGGACATGGAACAATAGACTGGTTCCAAAGAGGAAAAGGCGTACGTCAAGGCTGCATATTGTCACTCTGCTTATTTAACTTATATACAGAGTACATCATGAGAAACACTGGAATGGATGAAGCACAAGCTGGAATCAAGATTGCCAGGAGAAAAAAGAAAAAGATTGCCAGGAGAAATATCAATAACCTCAGATATGTGGAAGACATCACCCTTATGGCAGAAAGCAAAGAAGAACTAAAAAGGCTCTTGATGGAAGTGAGAGAGGAAGTGAAAATGTTGGCTTAAAGCTCAACATTTAGAAAGCTAAGATCATGGCTTCTGGTCCTGTCAGTTCAGTTCAGTTCAGTCTCTCAGTCGTGTCTGACTCTTGGCGACCCCATGAATCGCAGCACGCCAGGCCTCCCTGAGTGAAATCAAACTCAAACTCATGTCCACTGAGTCAGTGATGCCATCCAGCCATCTCATCCTCTGTTGTCCTCTTTTCCTCCTGCCTCCAATCCCTCCCAGCATCAGACTCTTTTCCAATGAGTCAACTCTTCGCATGAGGTGGCCAAAGTACTGGAGCTTCAGCTTTAGCATCATTCCCTTCAAAGAACACCCAGGGCTGATCTCCTTCAGAATGGACTGGTTGGATCTCCTTGCAGTCCGGGGGACTCTCAGGAGTCTTCTCCAACACCACAGTTCAAAAGCATCAATCACTTTTGGTAAATAGATGGGAAAACAGTGGAAACAGTGAGAGACTTTATTTTGGGGAGCTCCAAAAACACTGCAGATAGTGACTGCAGCCAATAAATTAAAAGATGCTCATTTCTTGGAAGAAAAGCTATTACCAACCCAGGCAGCACATTACAAAGCAGAGACATTACTTTGCCAACAAAGGTTCATCTAGTCGAAGCTGTGGTTTTTCCAGGAGTCATGTATGGATGTGAGAGTTGGGCTATAAAGAAACCTGAGCACTGAAGAATGGATACTTTTGAACTGTTGGAGAAGACTTTTGAGAGTCCCTTGCACAGCAAAGAGATCCAACCAATCCATCCTAAAGGAAATCAGTCCTGAATATTTATTGGAAGGATTGATGTTGAAAATGTAACTCCAATACTTTGACCACCAGAGGCGAAGATCTGACTCATTGGAAAAACCCTGATGCTGGACAAGATTGAAGGTGGGAGGAGAAGGGGATGACAGGGTGAGATGGTTGGATGGCATTGCCAACTCAGTGGAAATGAGTTAAGTAAGTTTTGGGAGTTGGTGATTGACAGAAAGGCCTGGCATGCTGCAGTCCATGGGGTGCAAAGAGTTGGACACAACTGAGTTACTGAACTGGACTGAACTTCAGAAGAGATTTTTATACTAGAGCATGAAAATCATGTGTGTTTCTTCAAGATATTCTTGCAACATATTTGATTTCTATTAATATTGAGTAAATTATTTGATTAGAATTTGATCCTATATATGTCTCAGAATTTTCATTAGAGACAAATCAATAAAGATAAAAGAAGGTGTATGAGAAATAAAGTAAAAGTAAAATCTCCTCTTTTCTGAAAATCTTCAAAGAAAATCCTGGAGAAGAAAATAGCAACCCACTCCAATATTCTTGTGGTATGATATGGATTCAATATTTGCTTTTTGCAATATTGTTCAGTAAAATTTATTTCATTATTAAAATATTATAATAAATAATGAGTGCTGTCTTTTTCTAGTCAGTGAATTTGCCTTATATTTGGGAAATATTTTCTACCTATCCTCTCAGTCATATTTATAAGTGTTGGCCAGCTTATCCTGATAATATTTTTATTTATCTACTGGTATGTGATACCTTTTATGTCTGCCAATAATAAAATTTAAGTTGAAATAAAAGCCTCTTTTTTTGCTTTGCTCTCATTTGACCACAGATGAAGCATATTTTAAAGTAAGTTTTTATACTCTCAAAATTTTATTTTTAAGCTGAAGTATATCTCATGCATGCTCAGCTAATTTTAAAGTTCTTCTATTTGTAAATACTGGGTTTCCCAGGTGGTTTAGTGGTAAAGAATCTGCCTGTTAATGCAAGTGTTGCAGGTTTGATCCTGGTTGGGAACATCCCCTGGAAAAGGAAATGGCAACCCACTCCAGTATTCTTTGCCTGGGTAATATCATGGACAGAGGAACCTGATGGGCTACAGTCCATGGGGTCACAAAAGAGTCAGACATACACTGGCAACTAAACAAAAATAACATTTGTAAATATTTTTTTCTTAGTAGAAAACTGAGATTGGCATTTATTCAAGGTCATTGATGAATTGATATTTTTCTGGAAGGCACATTAAGGCTAGAAAGGATGGAAGTATACCAACAAAGACTGTTACTTAATCTATGAAGATGAAGCTAAGCATTTTGACCAATGATTTATCATTTTCCTAAAGTTACAGTTGAACTTTTGCCAAGGATTTCAATGAATACTATAGGTAAATTGAATACATTTTGTTACTGTATTCAGTATTAAGCTTCTTGCTGGTTATATATTTATAATAATCAGGCAGTGTAGGACAGGATTCCTCAGAGAATAACACCATTCTCCCTTATAAGTAGTGCTATTAGTCATGTCTACATATCAGAGCCTTTGCTAAGGAAAACTTGCTATTTTACTATAATTCTTAATATTTAAGAACTACATTTCTGTTTTTCTATTTTTGTTTTTCTGAGGGTTAACTTAAATTTCTATAAACATGCTTATAGCTACATAACCATCATGGCCCTTGTTGAAGGGGGATATCATTAGAAAATGTCAGTTAACTTATTTGATGTAGAAACATTTGCCAGCTTTTACCTGGTGTGATTTGCTAATTGTTTTTAATAAATGATTGATTAATAGTTTGACTATTACATGTGAACATAAAGTATTTTACATTATATATATATATATATATCAGCAAAGATTATTCTTCTGGTAGACAAAGGTGCAGTAGAGTTGAGGATGAAACTTATTACATTAAAACTAGTCCAAGTAACACAATGAAATAATCAAATAAAATGGCTAAATTAATTGCTTTGAGCAAACATAAAAACACCCCCCTTCCAGGAAAACCAACTCATTGGACAAATACTTGACCTTACTGACAATGGTCTATATGATAAGAATATCAATAATTTCCTTAGTTTAGGGACACAGAGATTTTATCTCATTTTTTAAATGAAGACAGCATTTGCAAAATATTGGTAACCACTTGCATTGATTTGACATGGCCAGAAACAGCTTTCTTGCTGTGAAAAGAAAACTATAGTTAGTTTCAATAACTAAACATTTAACTAAAATGGAACAGCACTTCTACTTTCCTTCAATAACTTTTCCGTTTGTTCACAAATAATCTATTTGATGCAAGAAGCCCAGCTATGTGTATTTCAGCTTTCAGCATGCCTTCCTCACTAAGCTTAATTATTTCTAGATTTTGATTTAATGTGAGAGACATGGCTTTTCCTCTCCCTTGCACACTGAAAGGCCATGTAAGTTTATTATTGGCCTAATTTTAGTATTGCAATGTATCAAGAAATAGGGAAGCCTAAGAAGAAGGAGGGATATGGACAAACAGTTGGTCACTGGAACAGTCAGAACATATGTTTATCTATTAAG
Organism: Aepyceros melampus; assembly: GCA_006408695.1. NCBI lineage: Eukaryota > Metazoa > Chordata > Mammalia > Artiodactyla > Bovidae > Aepyceros > Aepyceros melampus. The sequence continues at coordinate 145,019 of SJXQ01010022.1, read as the reverse complement.
TTCAGTTTTCAGTTCAATTATGTCCAACTCTTTGTGACCTCATGGACCGCAGCAGGCCAGGCTTCTCTGTCCATCACCAACTCCCGGAGTTTACCCAAACTCAGGTCCTTTGAGTCAGTGATGCCATCCGTCTATCTCATTCTCTGTCATTCCCTTCTTCTAGCCTTCAATCGGTCTTTTCAAATGAGTCAGCTCTTCACATCAGGTGGTCAAAGTATTGGAGTTTCAGCTTCAGCAGCAGTCCTTCCAATGATTATTCAGGACTGATTTCCTTTAGGATGGACTGGTTGGATCTCCTTGTTGTCCAAGGGACTCTCAAGAGTCTTCTCCAACACCAGAGTTCAAAAGCATCAGTTCTTCAGCACTCAGATTTCTCTGTAGTCCAACTCTCATGTCCATACATGACTACTGGAAAAAACCCAGCCTTAACTAAATGGACCTTTGTTGGCAAAGTAATATCTCTGATTTTTAATATGCTGTCTAGGTTGGTCATAACTTTTCTGCCAAGGAGTAAGTGTCTTTTAATTTCATGGCTGCAATCACAATCTGCAGTGATTTTGGAGCCCCCAAATAAAGCCTGTTACTGTTTTCACTCTTTCCCCATCTATTTGCTGTGAAGTGATGAGATCAGATGCCATGTTCTTAGTTTTCTGAATGTTGAGCTTTAAGCCAACTTATTCACTTTCCTCTTTCACTTTCATCAAGAGGCTTTTTAGTTCTTCACTGCCTGCCATAAAGATGGTGTCACTGCATATCTGAGGTTATTGATATTTCTCCTGGCAATCTTGATTCTAACTTGTGTTTCTTCCAGCCCAGCATTTCTCATGATGCACTCTGCGTGTAAATTAAATAAGCAGGGTGACAATATACAGGCTTAGTGTACTCCTTTTCCTCTTTGGAACCAGTCTGCTGTTCCATGTCCAGTTCATTCCTACGTGGGTGCAATACAATTATAGCAGTAACACTGAAGATCTGGGATCACAAAGCGCCATAACAGAGATAATAATAATAATGAAAAACTTTGAAATATTGTGAGAATCACCAAAATGTGACACAGAGATATGAAGTGAGCAAATGCTGCTGGAAAATGTCACTATTGGCTTCTTGATACAGGAATGCCATAAACCTTCAATTTGTTAAAAAAAAAAAAAAAATCCAAAACCTGTGAAGTACAATAAAAGCACAATAAAATGAGATATTTCTATACTGTATTATTTTATGTGAAGGAAAAGTCATCAGAGATACAGTATGCTTTTTAAAAATTTTATTTATTTTTAATTGGAGGATAATTACTTTACAATGGATTTTACCGTACATCAACATAATCAGCCACAGATATACATGTGTCCCACCCATCCTGAACCCCCTCTCACCTTCCTCCTCATTCCAACCCTCTAGGTTGTCACAGAGCACTGGCCCTGGGTGCCCCGCTTCATGCATTGAACTCGCACTGGTCATCCATTCTGCATATGGTCATGTTCGCCTTTCAAGGCTCTTCTCATAAACCATCCCACCCTTTCCTTCTCCCACTGAGTCCAGTAGTCTGTTCTTTATGTCTGTGTCTCACTTGCTGCCCTGTATGTAGAATAGTTGGCACCATCCTTCTAGATTCCATATATATATATGTGTTAATATACACCACTTCTCTTTCTCTTTTTGACTTACTTCACTCTCTATAAGGTTCTAGTTTCGTCCACCTCGTAAGAACTGACTCAAATGCATTCATTTTATAGCTGAGTAGTATTCCACTATGTATACGTACCACAACTTCTTATTTATTTATCTGCGGATGGACATCGAGGTTGCTTCCATGTCCTAGATATTGTAAATAGTGCTGCAATGAACATTGAGGGTTCATGTGTCTTTTTTAGTTCTGGTTTCCTCAGTGTATATACTGAGCAGTGGGATTGGTGTGTTGTCTGGGAGTTCTATTTCCAATTTTTAAAGGAATGTCCACATTGCTCTTTATAGTGGCTATACCAGTTTGCCTTCCCACCAACAGTGTAAGAAGGTTCTTGTTATCCACACCCTCTCCAGCATTTATTGTTTGCAGACTTTTTGATGATGGCCATTCTGACTGGCATGAGATGATACTTCACTGTGGTTTTGATTTGCATTTCTCTCATAATGAGAGACGTGGAGCCTCTTTTCACGTGTGTATTAGCCTTCTGTATGTCTTTTTTAGAGAGTTGTCTGTTTAGGTCTTTTGCCCACTGTTTGATTAGGTTGTTTGTTTTTCTGGTATTGAGCTACATCGGTTGTTTGTATATTTTGGAGACTATTTCTGTATATTTTGGAGACTAAAAATGTCAGTTTTTTTGTTCTCTATTATTTTCTCTATTCTGAGAGCTATATTTTTACCTTCCTTAATTCCCTGGTAGCTCAGAGGATAAAAGCGTCTGCCTGCAATGCAGGAGACCCAGGTTCAATCCCTGGGCTGGGAAGATCCCCTGGAGAAGGAAATGGCAGCCCACTCCAGTATTCTTGCCTGGAGAATCCCATGGACAGAGGAGCCTGGCTGGCTATAGTCCATGGGGTCGAAAAGAGTCAGACACGACTGAGCAACTTCACTTCACTTCATAGTTTCCTTCATTGTGCAAAATGAAAACCTTTTATTTAACAAACATAACCTGATCTAATATGGGTATGTGAACCACCCTGTAGAAAAAACAATTATTTTATTAACATTTTAGTAGCATTATGTCAGTTTCTCAGAAAATATTTTATACTCTGACAAGAATGAGTTCATTGTCCTTTTAAATCACTGAATAACATTTTTATTACAAATAAATAAGTAACACTTAAGCTCAACATTCAGAAAACTAAGATCATGGCATCTAGTCCCATCACTTCATGAGAAATAGATGGGGAAACAGTGACAGACTTTATTTTTTGGGCTCCAAAATCACTGCAGATGGTGAGTGCAGCCATGAAATTAAAAGATGCTTACTCCTTGGAAGAAAAGTTATCACCAACCTAGATAGCATATTACATATCAGAGACATTACTTTGCCAACAAAAGTCTGTCTGGTCAAGGTTATGGTTTTTCCAGTGGTCTTGTATGGCTGTGAGAGTTGGACTGTGAAGAAAGCTGAGCACTGAAGAATTGGTGCTTTCGAACTGTGGTGTTGAAGACTCTTGAGAGTCCCTTGGACTGCAAGGAGGTCCAGCTAGTCCATCCTAAAGGAGATCAGTCCTGGGTGTTCACTGGAAGGACTGATGCTAAAGCTGAAACTCCAACACTTTGGCCACCTCATATGAAGAGTTGACTCATTGGAAAAAGCCCTGATGCTAGGAGGGATTGGGGGCAAGAGGAGAAGGGGATGACAGAGAATGAGATGGCTGGATGGCATCACTGACTCGATGGACATGAGTTTGAGTAGACTTCAGAAGTTGGTGACAGACAGGGAGGCCTGGCGTGCTGTGATCATGGGATTGCAAAGCATTGGACACGACTGAGCGACTGAACCGAACTGAATTGATTGTGCATTCTCTATAATTCATGGATTAAAGTGATTCGTGCAAGATGCCATGTTTACTAATTGCAAAGCAACTATCTGACACAGGTACAAAGTTGTTGCATCCATTTTATGGTTTAGGAAACCAAGTTGCAGTGAGGTTAGGCAATTTGCTGATGGGGGAGTTGGGATTCAAACCCAAATAATCTGACTCTAGACTCTGTCCTTAACCCAAAGCTGTATTATTTTCCAAAGTAACAGTACAAACATCAACTTGCAGTGTCAGGTAATAAAAAGCTAAATAAGAAATGGAGTTCTTCTTAAAAAGACTGACTAAAGAGTAGTTAATGAAGATATTACAGAGGTATGGGTAAAGTTAAAGAAATCATAAAAGGGATGTTGAGACAACTGGAAACTAACCAGAAGAAGGCCAATACCACTGCTGTCTGGAATAGCAAAGATAAGAATTGTGATAAGGAAGCGACAATCAGAGTTGGCCCCTTTTTTCTTAGAGTGACTCAGCACTTTGCCGCATTGTGGTGACAGGATCAGAAGGGAATAGGGATAAAAATACATACGCTGACCTCTCTCTTCTCCTGCTCATCTGTCTCCTGCCAATCATACCACGTTCTAAACACAATTAAAAGCCAGAAGTGAAGGAGGCCAGGCCAACTTAGTTCACAGATTCAGCCCATAACAAGGCTGAGAAAGGCAGAGAAAGAATCTGAAGGAGGGGCTGTGATGATGGCAAATGGAGAATCAGAAACACATGTGGAATAGAGGCTATATGTTTGCTTCCAGTATTAACAGTAGAACTCACAAATTAGTCATTGTGTACAATTAATTATTATTAGATCTTATTATATTTTACATGCTTTCAGTAGCTATTTTCTTACTTTGATTTCTCATAGTAGATTACTGTCAAGGAAATTGTTGTAAAATTCATATATCTTTATTATTGTAAATGGCACGTAAGTCATGGAAAATTAAAACTAGCTCATCAAAGAATGTATGGGATCATAGTCATAATATCTTAAAAGTAGCTAATCATAGTATGGTAATTCAAATATATTTCCAGGACCAAAAACTGTTAATTCAGAAAGCATATGTGTAGTTTACATTTAGTTTGCCATTCATATTATCAGTAATTGATTTTAACATTAAAGTTTCCCTAGTAAATTGATTATTTATTTTAAAACCAAAATGAAAAGCCAAAGATACTTATATATTTGAATATTATGGCTACCAGATTTAACTGTGGCAAAAACAATTTGTTGTTCATTGGGTTATGCTATGGAGATGAGGATAGGTTTAATAGTCAGGAACCACAACTGCTCTTTGAACCCATCATAACTGACAATGCTTCTGAAGGAAAGATTTTAATCATTAATTCACTAATATCCAGGAATATAAACTCTAGAAATTGAGATAGATTGTTGCTACTTTTAACATACTTTTAAAACACAGTAAAGTTTTATATGGACTGCATCTCAGTACTAAAAACATTACCAATGATTGCACATTGTGAAATATACAAAAATGGAAAGAATAAAGGTAGTTTTTCTTCTAATATTGATATGGTTTACATGAAACCATTAGGCAAAACAGGAGGTATAGCAGGGAAATAAATGACCTTTTGTTAATCATCACCATAACATTATTTGATGTTTTGTTTATTTTTCTTAGATGTTTGGATATTCATATTTTATACATTATCTCAAGTATTCTCACAATAACTCCATAAATTTTTATTGTCATTATCCATAGTTTTCAGATAATGGAGACTGAACTTCAGAGCAGTTAATTGTCTTACCTAAGATCTCACATATCTTAAGAATCCAGCAGAGAATAATCTCAAATAGTGTATCAACCCTAAAATTGCTTTTAGCATAGATAAGAATATAAACTTGCTTAAGGGTGAGGTTTGTAGTCTGTAGCTAGGTCCCCACTGTATGGAACATATAACATTGAAATGGTTACTGAAGAAATGAATTTGAAGTTTACCTAGCTCTGAGTGTCACACTCTCAACATCTTAAGTCTAACTCTGAGTATCTAACTCTGAGTATCTCAAGTCTACCTAACTCTGGATTTCACACTCTGAACATCCACAGAAGACTGCATAGTAATAAAATGTATTTGAAAAGAAGCAATTGATATATTTAACATATTTTAAATGTTTATTTTGACAACCAAAAACTTATATAAACATTATGTGACAGTATGCTTATCTGCCATTTAAATGTTTATTAGAAAAACAGCAACATTTTTCATATATATAATATATTCTTATATATTCTATTTTAAAATTTTAAAAATCATGAATGCATTGTTAATATCATACATATTCAAAAAATAAGGAAAAGAGAAACTTAGGAGAGTGTAAAAAGTAAAAGCAATGAAAATAAGATTGAAAGCAAACAAACATAAAAACCAAACTTGGAATACCTGCAGTAATCTCCATTTCATACTGTTGGAAAGATTTAAAATAGGACCCTACAGGACAAATTGTATGGTAGTTTGAACATTCTTTGGCATTGCCCTTCTTTGGGATTGGAATGAAAACTGAAATTTTCCAGTCCTGTGGCCACTGCTGCTGAGTTTTCCAAATTTGATGAAAATTTGATTGAAGAAATTTAAAAGCATCATCTCTTTAAAAAAAAATAATTCATTTATTTATTTTACTTTACAATAGTGTATTGATTTCACCATACATTGACATGAATCTGCCACGGGGGTACATGTGTTCCACATTCTGAACGCCCATCTCATTTCCCTCTCCATCTCATCCCTCTGGATCATCCCAGTGCACCAGCCCCGAGCACCTTGTATCATGCAATGAACCTCGACTGGTGATCCATTTCACATATGATGATATACATGTTTCAATGCCATTCTCCCAAATCATCCCACCCTCGCCCTCTCCCACAGAGTCCAAAAGACTGTTCTATACATCTGTGTCTCTTTTGCTGTCTCGCATACAGGGTTATTGTTGCCATCTTTCTAAATTCCATATATATGCATTAATATACTGTTTTGGTATTTTTCTTTCTGGCTTACTTCACTCTGTATAATAGGCTCCAGTTTCATCCACCTCATTAGAACTGATTCAAATGTATTCTTTTTAATGGCTGAGTAATACTCCATTGTGTATATGTACCACAGCTTTCTTATCCATTCTGCTAATGGACATCTAGGTTGCTTCCATGTCTTAGGATTTTAAATAGCTCAGCTGAAATTTCCACAAGCTTTGTTCTTAGTAAAACTTCCAAAGGCCCACTTGACTTCACACTCCAAGATGACTGGGTCTAGGTGAGTGACCATATTATAGTGGTTATCTGGGTTATTAGAAGCTCTTTTGTATAGTTGTTTTCTGTGATTCTTGCCACCTCCTCTTAATCTCTTCTGTTTCTTTTAGGGCTTGCCATTTTTGTCCTTTATTGTGCCCATCTTTGCATGAAATGTTTGCATGGTATCTCCAGTTTTCTTGACGAGATCGCTAGTCTTTCCCACTCTACTGTTTTCCTTATTTCCTTGCATTGGATAAAAAAGGTTTTCTTATCTCTCTTTGCTATTCTCTGGAACTCTGTGTTTATTTGGGCATATGGTTCCCTCTCTCCTTTGCCTTTCATTTCTCTTCTTTTCTGAGTTATTTGTAAGATCTCAGGCAACCACTTTGTCTTCTTGCATTTCTTTTTCTTTGGGATGGTTTTGGTCACTGCCTCCTGTACAATGTTATAAACCTCCATTCATAGTCCTTCAGACATTCTGTTTACTAGGTCTAATCCCTTGAATATATTCATCACCTGCACTGTATAATAATCAGTTCAGTTCAGTAGCTCAGTTGTGTCCGACTCTTTGTGACCCCATGGACTGTGGCACACCAGGCCCCCCTGTCCATCACCAACTCCCAGAGTTTATTCAAACTCATGTCCAGTGAGTCAGTGATGCCATCCAACCATCTCATCCTCTCTTGTCCCCTCCTCCTCCTGCCTTCAATCTTTCCCAGCATCAGAGTCTTTCCAAATGAGTTAGTTCATCGCATTAGGTGGCCAAAGTATTGGAGTTTCAGCTTCAACATCAGTCCTTCCAATAAATATTCAGGACAGATTTCCTTTAGGATGGACTGGTTGGATCTCCTTGCCGTCCACGGGACTCTCAAGAGTCTTCTCCAATGCCACAGTTCAAAAACATCAATGCTTCAGCGCTCAGCTTTCTTTATAGTCCAACTCTAACATACATACATATACATACATGACTACTAGAAAAATCATTGCTTTGACTAGATGGACCTTTGTTGGCAAAGTAATGTGTCTGCTTTTTAATATGCTATCTAGGTTGGTCATAGCTCTTCTTCAAGGAGCAAGCGTCTTTTAATTAAATGGCTGCAGTCACCATCTGCAGTGACTTTGGAGCCCCCCAAAATAAAGTCTGTCACTGTTTCCTTGTTTCCCCATCTATTTGCCATGAAGTGATAGGACCAGAAGCCATGATCTTAGTTTTATGAATGTTGACTTTTAACCCAACTTTTTCACTCTCCTCTTTTATTTTCATCAAGAGGCTCTTTAGTTCTTTTTCACTTTCTGCCTTAAGGGTGGTGTCATCTGAATATTCATATAATAATAAGGGATTTGATATAGGTCATATCTGAATGGCCTAGTGGTTTTCCCTACTTTCTTCAACTTAAGCCTGAATTTTGCAATAAGAAGCTCATGATCTGAGCCATATTCAGCTCAAGGTCTTATTTTTGCTGACTGTAGAGCACTTCTCCATCTTCATCTACAAAGAATATAATCAATCTGATTTCAGTATTGACCATCTGGTGATGTTCACGTGTAGAATTGTCTCTTGTATTATTGCAAGAGAGTGTTTGCTATGACCAGTTTACTCTTTTGACAAAACTCTGTTAACATTTGCCCTGCTTCATTTTGTATTCCAGCTCTTAATGACTCAAGTAACCACAATAGTGTGATCACTCACCCAGAGCCAGACATCCTGAAATTAAGTGGGCCCAATGGCACCCCATTCCAGTACTCTTGCCTGGCAAATCCCATGGACGGAGGAGCCTGGTGGGCTGCTTTCCATGGGGTCATGAAGAGTCAGACACGACTGAGCAACTTCACTTTCACGTTTCACTTTCATGTGTTAGAGAAGGAAATGGCAACCCACTCCAGTGTTTTTGCCTGGAGAATCCCAGGGGCGGCAGAGCCTGGTGGGCTGCCGTTTCTGGGGTCACACAGAGTCGGACACGACTGAAGCAACTCAGCAGCAGCAGCAGCAGCAGCAGGAAGTATTACTATGAACAAAGCTAGTGGACGTGATGGAATTAAATATGAGTTATTTAAAATTCTAAAAGATGATGCCGTTAAAGTGCTGCATTTAATTTGTCAGTAAATTTGGAAAACTCAGCAGTGGCTAAAGGACTGGAAGAGCTCAGTTTTAATTCCAATCTCAAAGAAGGACAATGCAAAAAATGTTCAAACTATTGCACATTTGTGCTTATTTTACATGCTAGCCAGCTAATGCATCTTTCATGCTAGCCTTCAACAGTGCATGAACCGAGAACTTCCAGATGTACACGCTGGATTGAGAAAAGGCAGAGGAACAATAGATCAAATTTCCAATATCCATTGGATCACAGAGAAATCAAGTAAATTCCAGAAAAATATCTGCTTCATTGACTACACTAAACCTTCTACTGTGTGGATCCAACAAACTATGGAAAATCCTTAAAGAGAAGGGAATATCAGAATACTACCTGTCTCCTGAGAAACCTGTATACAGGTCAAGAAGCAATAGTTAGAACCAGACATGGAACAGTGGACTGGTTTAAAATTGTGAAAGGAGAATGACAAGGCTATATATTGTCATTCTGTTTAATTTATATGAAGAGTACATCATGCAAAATGCCAGGATGGATGAATGAGAAGGTGGAATCAAGTATGCCAGGAGAAATATCAACAACCCTCAGATATGCAAATGACACCACCCTAATGGCAGAATGCAAAGAGGAGCTAAAGAGCCTTTCATCTTGATGATGAAAGAGCAGAGTGAGTGACAAAGCCTGCTTGAAATTCAACATTCAAAAAAACTAAGATCATGGCATCTAGTCCCATCACTTTATGGCAAATAGAAGGGGAGAAAGTGGAAACAGTGACAGACTTTATTTTCTTGGGCTCCAAAATCACTGCAGATGATGACTGCAGCCACAAAGTTAAATGATATTTGCTCCTTGGAAGAAAAGCTGTGACAAATCTAGACAGCATATTAAAAAGCAGAGACATCACTTTAGTGACAAAGATCCATGTAGTCAAAGCTATATTTTTCTCCCAGGTTTCCCAGATGTTGCTCATAGTAAAGAACCTGCCTGCCAATGCAAATTGATATATGAGATGTGGGTTTGATACCTGGGTTGGGAAGAGCCCCTGAAGGAGGAAATCCACTCCAGCATTCTTGCTTGGAGAATCACATGGAGAGAGGAGCCTGGCAGCTGCAGTTCATAGTGTGGCACAGAGTTGGACACTTGGCACATTTTTCTAGTAGTCATGTTTGAATGTGAGAGTTGGACCGTAAAGAAGACTGAAAACTGAAGAATTGATGTTTTTGAGTTGTGGGGCTAAGAAGACTCTTGAGGGTCCCTTGGACAGCAAGGAGTACAACAGGTCAATCCTAAAGAAAATTAACACTTAATATGCTTTGGAAGGGCTGATGCTGAAACTGAAACTTGAATACTTTGGCCACCTAATGCAAAGAGCTGATTCACTGGAAAAGACCTTGAGGCTGGAAAAGACTCTGAGGCTGGGAAAGACTGAGAGCAAGAGGAGAAGGGGATGACAGAGGATGAGATGGTTAGATTGCATCATTGACACAATGGACATGAATTTGAGCAGGCTCTGCTGCTGCTGCTAAGTCGCTTCAGTCATGTCTGACTCTGGGCGACCCCATAGATAGCAGCCCACCAGGCTCCGCCATCCCTGGGATTCTCCAGGCAAGCACACTGGAGTGGGTTGCCATTTCCTTCTCCAATGCATGAAAGTGAAAAGTGAAAGTGAAGTTGCTCAGTCATTTCCGACTCTTTGCGACCCCATGGACTGCAGCCTACCAGGCTCCTCCATCCATGGGAGTTTCCAGGCAAGAGTACTGGAGTGGGTTGCCGTTGTCTTCTCTGGAGCAGACTCTAGGAGATTGTGAAAGACAGGGAAACCTGGCAGGCTGCAGTCCATGGGGTCACAAATTCTCAAATAAGACATATTGACTGAACAACAACAACAACAGAACAAAAGAGAGCAAATTCTAGAGTACTGGAGTGGGTTGCCGTTGTCTTCTCTGGAGCAGACTCTAGGAGATTGTGAAAGACAGGGAAACCTGGCAGGCTGCAGTCCATGGGGTCACAAATTCTCAAATAAGACATATTGACTGAACAACAACAACAACAGAACAAAAGAGAGCAAATTCAGAACTCTGATTTCAATTTCATAACTCACATAGCACATCTTTAGAATGATAATTAAAAATTCATAGACTTTTTCAGTATTTTTCAACATATTCTACTGAAATTTATCAAAAATTCAGTAAGTTGATAGTGTGATAAATCCTTACCAAAATGTCAAATCCTCTTCAGAGGCTATTTTTTAAATAGTATTTCTCTATGTAGTGCCCAATTAATAGATCATGGGGAACATTACTTTTAAACAAACCTTGCTCAGTTTATGTTGTAGCCATGCATTCTGGGAAACAAACTCACTTAGAAGGACAGTGCAGATAGTGGAGTGCAGTTTATTACACCGGCGGGCCCAAGGCAGAGTCACCTCTTAGCCAAGGACCCTGACCAGTTTTTGTGAAAACCTTATATACCCTAAGTGTACGTGCTCAAATCCACCTCCCCAAGTTCTCTGAAACTAGTCTGAACAAAGGAAAAGAAAGATACAATCAAAGTTAACCCATGATTTGTTTGCCTTAAAACTGTGATTCATATGCCTTAAGCCTAGGTAGTTAACAGTGGACAATTATCAATAGGCCTGTGGTCATAACCCAATAAGCATAATAGAATTTATGATTCTATTTGGTTACACAGATAATTACGGTATTCTTTTAGGTGACAGAGAGTCTAGGTATGAGCCTTGGGGCTCTTCCATCTAGGGGGTCTGGTTTTCCAGTTGGTATGTCCTTTCCATAGTTACTGTACATATAGCTCAAAGTCCACAGTCGGGCCCAAGATGGAGCCCTGCTTTCAAGATGGAGCCTGTTCCGTCTGTTTCCTCCTTCATTTATAGTAAATACTTCAGTCTTAACTCTATTAAGCAATGAATATCTATGATTTGGAAATTATTCATTAACATAAATCATATGACAATGTGTCCTAATTATTCTTTGAAATACTTTTCTTGCTCTTGTATAGCAATAATGTGAAAAAAAAAAGTTTTCATTTTGTACTTGTATAAGTGCTTATGATTGCTTTAACCTGCATTTCACTGTAATTTTTAAATGTACAAAATGATTTACCATTTCTGGAATTCATTTCATTTAAAATCAAATTTTAACCCACATGAAACATTTTTCTGTAACTTGAAAAATCTTTTTAAAAAATATTTTAAAAATTAATGCTAATCCTGTCTTTAATATTGCATTTGATTAAAAACATTACTTTTGCAGAATGTTGATTTGAAAAGTAAAGCCTGGTTAAGGGAAAATACATTGTCTAGGAAAAAAAAATATTCACATAAGAAAAAAATTAAACCCTAACATCTAAATGATGAAAGATCAAAAGGAACCCTGAAATTTAATTTTATTTTAGGGATAATAAAGGGGGTGGAGTATGAATTGATTTCCCTTAATCACTCTGAAGTATTTTGGGCCTTTAGCCTAATCACCTTTAAAAGATCCCTGAAGTATTTGATGAGTTATATACATAGCAAAAGTAACAAAGAAAACACCACAAAGCCAAGGAAAGAATAAAATAATTCAGTGTTTAAAAGAAAAAAGTAGCTAGTCTAATACTGTGTTTCCAAAGAGTGTAATGCCTGGAGTCAGAGAAGAGAGGTACAAAAGGGCTTTTTCCCCAGTTCAAGCTGAGCAATTGCGTTCTTATAGAAGAGTAGTACTGAAACCCAGAAGGTGGAACTCCAAGTGACCGCACTGAATAGGTTACCTTTATCTCTTAAGGCAGACCTGGTTCTTGTTTATGTATATTTTATACAGTCTTCTTTTTGAAATAGGTAAGAAGATGCCATAGATGCAATAGCTGTTTGTTCTGCTTTTTATTTGTAAATAAAATGAACTGCAGGCTCTCAGTAAGCAAATTAAATACATACCTTTAGGCATTCTGGATGGCTGTGAGAGTGAGGGGAGAGAAAGAACAGTTTCTGTGCACAAGAGGCTTTGGAAAGAAGTAAGTTGAAAGTTTATAACCCTTTTTTTGAATATGGTGACAAAGGATGCTTTGCAAACACAAGTTTTCCTAGATAATGTGACATGTTGCCTGAGATGAAGAGTAAGAAGAGAAAGAGTCAACTGAGAGATAAAAAGAAAAGAGTAAGAACATATTTTTTTAATTTGAGAAAATTGCTTTAAAATGTTGTGTTTGTTTTCTACAACAATACAGATCAGTTATAATTATACATATCCCCACCCTCTTGAACTTCCTTCCTCTCCTGCCATCCCATCCTTCTAGATCTTACAGAGCAGAAGGATGGGCTCCCTGTGTTATATAGCAACTTCCCTCTCTCTGTTTTACCCACGAGAGTGTGTATGTTAATGCTACTTTGTTAGTTCCTCCCACCCTTTCCTTTCCCTACTGTGTCCACAAGTCCATGCTCTATACCTGCAAATATCCATTGTGTGTTACCTGCTCAGTTGTTTCCAATTCTATGCAACCCATGGACTGTAGTCCAGTGGGCTCCTCTGTCCATGGAATTCTGCAGGTAAGAACACTGGAGTCAGTTGCTATTCCTTTCTCCAGGGGACCTTCCTGACCCAAGGATCAAACCTGGTTCTCCTGAATTGCAGGCAGATTCTTGCCACTGAATTAGGAGGGAAGCATCTCCATTCCTTCCCTGAAAATAGGTTCATTAATATCATTTTTCTAGATTCATTTATATGCATTAATATACAATACTTGTTTTTTCTGTTTCTGACTTATTACACTCTGTATAATAGGCTCTAGGTTCATTCATCTCATTACAACTGATTCAAATTAATTCCTTTTATGGCTAAGTGATATTCCATTGTATATATGTACCACATCATCTTTATCCATTCATCTGTTGATGGACATCTAGGTTGCTTCTGATAGCTTACAATGAAAGGGTCTGATTCGTGATCTCTGAAGAAGATTTAGCTTTGGGACCAGGGGCCAGGCTTGATCACTCAAGAGCTTTTTGTAGCAGAGTTTTATTAAAGTGAAAAGGGATATAGAAAGCTTCTGCCTTAGACATCAGAAGGGGGACAGAGAGTGCCCCCTTCATTAGTCTAAGCAAGAGAGTTATATACTTTTTAATTGGTTATTACAATAAATCAAAAGAATGTCTCAAGGTTGTAAAGATATAACTAGACCCACTCCCATAATTTCCATTTTAAGAAAAAAGGATTAAGTTCAGTTCAGTCACTCAGTCGTGTCCTACTCTTTGCAACCCCATGAATCTCAGCACGCCAGGCCTCCCTGTCCATCACCAACTCCTGGAGTTCAGACTCATGCCCATCGAGTCAGTGATGCCATCCAGCCATCTCATCCTCTGTCGTTCCCTTCTTCTCCTGCCCCCAATCCCTCCCAGCATCAGGGTCTTTTCCAATGAGTCAACACTTCGCATGAGGTGGCCAAAGTACAGGAGCTTCAGCTTTAGCATCATTCCTTTCAAAGAAATCCCAGGGTTGATCTCCTTCACAATGGACTGGTTGGATCTCCTTGCAGTCCAAGGGACTCTCAAGAGTCTTCTCCAACACCACAGTTCAAAAGCATCAATTCTTTGGCATTCAGCCTTCTTCACAGTCCAACTCTCACATCCATACATGACCACAGGAAAAACCATAGCCTTGACTAGACAGACCGTAGTTGGCAAAGTAATATCTCTGCTTTTGAATATGATACCTAGGTTGGTCATAACTTTTCTTCCAAGGAGAAAGTCTTTTAATTTCATGGCTGAAGTCACTGTCGGCAGTGATTTTGGAGCCCAGAAAAATAAAGTCTGACACTGTTTCCACTGTTTCCCCATCTATTTCCCATGAAGTGATGGGACTGGATGCCATGATCTTTGTTTTCTGAATGTTGAGCTTTAAGCCAACTTTTTCACTCTCCTCTTTCACTTTCATCAAGAGGCTCTTTAGTTCCTCTTCACTTTCTGCCATAAGGGTGGTGTCATCTGCATATCTGATATTATTGATATTTCTCCCGGCAATCTTGATTCCAGCTTGTGTTTCTTCCAGTCCAGCATTTCTCATGATGTACTCTGCATATAAGTTAAATAAGCAGGGTGACAATACACAGCCTTGACGTACTCCTTTTCCTATTTGGAACCAGTCTGTTGTTCCATGACCAGTTCTAACTGTTGCTTCCTGACTTTCATGCAGATTTCTCAAGAGGCCAGTCAGGTGGTCTGGTATTCCCATCTCTTTCAGAATTTTTCACAGTTTATTGTGATCCACACAGTCAAAGGCTTTGGCATAGTCAATAAAGCAGAAATAGATGTTTTTCTGGAACTCTCTTTTTTGATGATCCAGTGGATGTTGGCAATTTTATCTCTGGTTTCTCTGCTTTTTCTAAAACCAGCTTGAACATCTGGAAGTTCACAATTCATGTATTGCTGAAGCCTGGCTTAGAGAATTTTGAGCATTACTGTACTAGCATGTGAGATGAGTGCAATTGTGTGGTAGTTTGAGCATTCTTTGGCATTGCCTTTCTTTGGGATTGGAATGAAAACTGACCTTTTCCAGTCCTGTGGCCACTGCTGAGTTTTCCAAATTTGCTGGCATATTGAGTGCAGCACTTTCACAGCATCATCTTTCAGGATTTGGAATAGCTCCACTGGAATGCCATCACCTCCATTAGCTTTGTTCCTAGCGATGCTTTCTAAGGCCCACTTGACTTCACATTCCAGGATGTCTGGCTCTAGATGAGTGATCACACCATCGTGATTATCCAGGTCATGAAGATCTTTTTTGTACAGTCCCTCTGTACATTCTTGCCATCTCTTCTTAATATCTTCTGCTTCTGTTAGGTCCATAACATTTCTGTCCTTTATTGAGCCCATCTTTGCATAAAAGGATTAGCCAGAAGGTTTTCAGGAAGGAGAAACTGCCCTCAAGCAGAATACATTGTTGTTATATAATTCTTAGCACAGAGTTTACACTGAGTTGTTTCTTGTATAATTATCAATTCCTGGCTTAACGATAAAAAACATTTTATGTGACTAAGATTAAGGAATGTAGAGGAAAAAAAAAATTTTTGTCCTTTTCTCCTCTTTGAGAATTCTAGACCTGTCTCTCCTCAGGGACCCTAGACTTCTTATCAACATGCCTGGAATTGACTCTCTCACTTCCATGTCCTGGCTATTGTAAATAGTGCTGCAATAAAAGTTGGAATCTTCAATAAGTAATGCTGGGAAAACTGGACAGCTAACTGTAAAACAATGAAATTAGAATACTTTCTAACACCATACACAAAAATAAATCCAAAATAGATTAAAGATTTAAATATAAGGCCAGAAACTATAAACCTTTCTAAAGGAAAACATAGGCAGTACACAGTTTGACATCAATTGCAGCAAGTTTCCCTCTTACCCACTTCCTGTTGTAATAGAAATAAAAACAAAAATAAACAAATAGGACCTAATTAAACTTAAAACCTTCGGCACAACAAAGAAAATGATAAACAAAATAAACAAATAGACCTCAGAATGGGAGAAAATAATTACAAACAAATAAACTGATAAAGGGTTAATCTCCAAAATATATAAGCAGCTCATGCAGGTCAAAAGCAGAAAAACAAACAACCCAATCAAAAAAAGGACAGAAGGCCTAAACAAGCATTTCTCCAAAGAAGACATACAGATGGCAATAAACTCATGAAACAATGTTCAGCAGTGTTCATTATTCAGTTCAGTTCAGTCGATCAGTCGTGTTTGACTCTTTGTGACCCCATGAATCACAGCACACCAGGCCTCCCTATCCATCACCAACTCCTAGAGTTCACTCAAACTCATGTCCATTGAGCCAGTGATGCCATCCTCAGTCATCCCCTTCTCCTACTGCCCTCAATCCCTCCCAGCATCAAGGTCTTTTCCAATGAGTCAACTCTTCGCATGAGATGGCCAAAGTACTGGAGTTTCAGCGTTAGCATCATTCCTTCCAAAAAACACCCAGGGCTGATCTCCTTCAGAATGGACTGGTTGGATCTCCTTGCAGTCCAAGAGACTCTCAAGAGTCTTCTCCAAGATCACAGTTCAAAAGGAACATTTCTTTGGTGCTCAGCTTTCTTCATAGTCCAACTCTCACATCCATACATGACCACTGGAAAAACCATAGCCTTGACTAGATGGATCTTGTTGGCAAAGTAATGTCTCTGCTTTTCAATATGCTATCTAGGTTGGTCATAACTTTTCTTCCAAGGAGTAAGCTTCCTTTAATTTCATGGCTGCAGTCACCATCTGCAGTGATTTTGGAGCCCAGAAAAATAAAGTCTGACACTGTTTCTACTGTTACCTCATCTATTTCCCATGAAGTGATGGGACCAGATGCCATGATCTTCATTTTCTCAACGTTGAGCTTTAAGCCAACTTTTTCACTCTCCTCTCTCACTTTCATCAAGAGGCTTTTTAGTTCCTTTTCACTTTCTGCCATAAAGGCGGTGTTGTCTGCATATCTGATATTATTGATATTTCTCCCGGCAATCTTGATTCCAGGTTGTGTTTCTTCCAGCCCAGCATTCCTCATGATGTACTCTGCATATAAGTTAAATAAGCAGGGTTACAATATACAGCCTTGACGAACTCCTTTTCCTATTTGGAACCAGTCTGTTGTTCCATGTCCAGTTCTAACTGTTGCTAAAGATGGAGAAGCTCTAAACAGTCAGCAAAAATTAGACTAGGAGCTGACTGTGGCTCAGATCATGAAGTCCTTATTGCCAAATTCAGACTTAAATTGAAGAAAGTAGGGAAAACCACTAGACCATTCAGGTATGACCTAAATCAAATCCCTTATGATTATACAGTGGAAGTGAGAAATAGATTTAAGGGACTAGATCTGATAGATAGAGTGCCTGATGAACTATGGACTGAGGTTCGTGACCTTGTACAGGAGACAGGGATCAAGACCATCCACATGGAAAAGAAATGCAAAGAAGCAAAATGGCTGTCTGAGGAGACCTTACAAATAGCTGTGAAAAGAAGAGAAGCAAAATGCAAAGGAGAAAAGGAAAGAGATAAGCATCTGAATGCAGAGTTCCAAAGAATAGCAAGGAGAGATAAGAAAGCCTTCCTCAGTGATCAGTGCAAAGAAATAGAGAAAAAGAACAGAATGAGAAAGACTAGAGATCTCTTCAAGAAAATTAGAGATACTAAGGGAAATTTCATGCAAAGACGGTCTCGATAAGGGACAGAAATGGTATGGACCTAACAGAAGCAAAATATATTAAGAAGAGGTGGCAAGAATACACAGAAAAACTGTACAAATAAGATCTTTAAGACCCAGATAATCACGATGGTGTGATCACTCATCTAGAGCCAGACATCCTGGAATGTGAAGTCAAGTGGGCCTTAGAAAGCATCACTATGAACAAAGCTAATGGAGGTGATGGAATTTCAGTTGAGCAATAGCTCAAATCCTGAAAGATGATGCTGTGAAAGTGCTGCACTCAATATGCCAGCAAATCTGGAAAACTCAGCAGTGGCCACAGGTCTGGAAAAGGTCAGTTTTCATTCCAATCCCAAAGAAAGGCAATGTCAAAGAATGCTCAAACTACCGCACAATTGCACTCATCTCACATGCTAGTAAAGTAATGCTCAAAATTCTCCAAGCCAGGCTTCAGCAAGACGTGAACCGTGAACTTCCAGATGTTCAAGCTGGTTTTAGAAAAGGCAGAGGAACCAGAGATCAAATTGCCAACATCCGCTGGATCATGGAAAAAGCAAGAGAGTTCCAGAAAAACATCTATTTCTGCTTTATTGACTATGCCAAAGCCTTTGACTGTGTGTTCACTAGTAGAGAAATGCAAATTAAAACTACAATGAGATATCACCTCGCACCGGTCAGAATGGCCATCATGAAAAAATCTAGAAACAGTAAATGCTACAGAGATCTGGAGGAAAGAGGATTCTCCTGCACTGCCGGTGGGAATATAAAGTGATGTAGCCATTGTGCAGAATAGTAGGAAGATTTAAAAAAAAAAAAAACAACAAGAATAAATCTACTGCATGTGCTGTGCTGTGCTAAGTCACTTCAGTCATGTCCAGCTCTTTGCAATACTCTAGACTTTAGCCTCTCAGGCTCCTCTGTCCATGTGATTTCCCTGGCAAGAATACTGGAGTGGGTTGCCATGCCCTTCTCCAGGGGATCTTCCCAACTCAGGGATTCAACCAGCCTCCCTTTTCTCCTGCTTTGGCAGGCAGGTACTTTACCAGTAGCACCACCTGGGAAACCCTAAATCTACCATATGACCAGCAATCCCAATACTGGTCATATATCCTGAGAAAATCACAATTCCAGAGAGCAAGTTCTTGTCAAAAGTGGGAAAAGTACTAAGATTTGTTGATTGCTCAGTACTGTAGGAAAGCAAATTGTGTATGTTTTACATATTTATAAAGTTATATATGTATTATACGTATATAAGTTATAAATTATAGGACATATATGCTATTTATATATTAAGTTACATATATTGTGATACAAATATATTTTATGAACAAATTATTAAATTTTATATATATGTGTCTCAATGTGTGTGTTTCTGTGTCTGTGTGTGTGTGTATGTGTGTGCATGCATGCTAAAGTAGAAAAGAATGGCTTTGATGTTTGTATGGCATTCTAAAGCATTCTTACTGGAATGTTATGGAAGTTACCAAAGGTACTGGGGAAAATTAATGATAATATGAGGATTTATGTTTTAGAGATTTACCAGTTACCCAGTGGTAACTGTCTCAGATTTGATTTGTAAGGACCATAGTGTGAAACAAGGAGCAAAAAAGAATTTTATTCTAGGGCTGGTAAGAAGTGATGAAGGAGGTAAACTTCATTTATTCAAAAAGTAGAAATTGGCATCAGACTTTTCAGATTCTAGGTCCTTCATATGCCAATCCTGTAACTTTGGATAACTGTGAAAACTTTCTAAAGTTCAGTATAGATGTAATGGTAGCATAAATCTCAGAGAATATGCTTAACTTAATTTAAGCATATTAATTATTTTCATAAGACAGAAATATAGCTTCATTGAATATAATGTATGTAATAAACCAGATATTTTTAAGTGTACTTTTTTTTTTTTAGTTTAGGATTGATATATCTATGTACCTATGAAACCAACAGTACAATCAATACAATGAGCATAAATCAACTCAATAATTTCCTCATGGTTCCCTGTAATCAATATTATGTAAATATCTTGAAAGATAATCACTTTTTAATTTAATTATTTTTAAATTTTAAAGTCATCATAAATTCATACAAAGATAGTAAAGATACCCAGTATTCTTTACCCAGTTTCCCAGAGTGGATACATCCTATATAACTATAGCACAATATCAAAACCTAGAAGTTGACTTTGTGGTCTGCTGTGTCTGACTCTGCAACTCCATGGACTGTAGCCCACCAGGCTCCTCTGTCCATGGGGATTCTCCAGGCAAGAATACTAGAGTGGATTACCATGCCCTCCTCCAGGAGAGCTTCCCAACTCAGGGATTGTATCCAAGTCTGTCACATTGCAGGTGGATTCTTTACTATCTGAGCCACCAGAGTAGCCCAAGAATACTGGAGTGGGTAGCCTATCCCTTCTCCAGGGGATCTTCTCAACCCAGGAATTGAACCAGGGTCTGCTGCATTGCAGGAAATTCTTTACCAGCTGAGCTACCAGGGTAGCCCAGAAATTAACTTTAGTACATGTCATTTGGGGGCTTCTTTGGTAGCTCAGGGGTAAAGAATCCACCTACAATGCAGCAGCGGCAGGAGAGGAGAGTTCGATCCCTGGGTTAGGAAGATCCCCTAGAGGAGGGCATGGCTACCCATTCCAGTATCCTCTCCTGGAAAATCCCAATGGATAGAGATACCTGGTGGGCTACACTCCATAGGGTGGCAAAGAGTCTCACAAGACTGAAGTCACTTAGCACACACACACATGTCACTTTATCACATGTGAAAAATTATGAAACCACAACAGACCATAAGACCATTTTATCACTACAAAGGTCTTTCTGGTACTTTGCCTTTATAATCACAATTACTTCTTCCCCTTTACCTTGCCTCACTCTTGGCAATCGCTGATTGCCTTTGTTCCTATAATTTTATCATTTCAAAAATGCTATAAAAGTAAATAGAGTAAATACTGCTCCAGTATTCTTGCTTGGGAAATTCTGTGGACAGAAGAGCCCAGTAGGCTGCAGTCCATGGGGTTGCAAAGAGTCAGACATGACTGAGTGACAGACACACACATATAAATAAAATCATATAGGATGTGATCTTTTGACACTGACTTTTTAAAAAAAGTAGCATAATATACTTGATATCCATCTAAGTTGTCACATGTATCAGTCATTCATTATGATATTGTTGAGTAGTATTCTATGGTAGAGTTGTGTCACACTGTTTAGAATAAGCATGTATAGATTTTTGTGTGGACAAAAATGTTTATTTCTGTAGGAAAATATTCAGGACTGGAGTTGACAGGGCATAAATTAAATGTATTTTGGTTTTGTTTATTGTTCTTTAAAAAATTGGCAAACCTTTTTCCAGACTGGATGCATAGGTGTGTACTCCTAACAGTCAATGTGTACAAGTGATCCAGTTTCTTTGAATCCTCAGCAGCATTTGCTATTATCATTAAAAAAATAAATTCACATGTTCTAAGATTTATATAGTGATATCTCATCATGGTTTTAACTGGAATTTCCTTAATGGCTAGTGATGTTGAACATATTTAATATGTTTATTTTCTATCTGCATATGGTCTGATATCTTTTCCATATATTTAGCCCATTTTCTAATTGGGTTATCTTCTTTTTAATTCTTAAAATTTGAAAGGTCTTTAAGTATTATTATTTTGTAAGATACATGGTTTGAAATAAATCTTCCCACTCGATAGTTTGTCTTTTCATCTTCTTAACAAGAATGCCTAGGAAGAAAAATAATCAATTTCAATGAGTTCAATTTATCAATTTTTTCTTTTTTTTTCTCTTTCCCTTTGATCCAATTTATTATTTGACCAAATTTATGTTCACAGAGGTTAGACTTGCAAACATCAAAGCACCACAAATATGTGTGACATCTAGTGACACTGGGTTGAGAAATGCCAATATAAACACCATATATCAAATTACCATTGTTTCACACCAGGATAAAAAGGGAACAGTGGTGGTGGTGGTGGTAGGGTTGGGGAGAAGTTGTTCTGGAAAGAAATGCAAAGAGCAGAACCAATCTCAAGCAGCCAAGTGGGGAAGTTGAAGGTGTAATTTTTTCCAATGTGAATCATACTTGTGTTGCATCTGGTCTAAGAACTCTTGATCAAGGCTTAGATCCCATATTTTTCTTCAATATTTTCTTTTAAATGTTTTAGTGATTTTTATTTTGCATTTAAATCTGTGATCCACTGTGAGGATTATTTGTATAAGGTCAGTGTTCACTTTTGTGTTATATTTTACACAAACATATTATTATACATACATACATAGTTATACACATATATATTGACATAGCCAGGGTTTTTAGATGGATTTAATAAGAGGATTATGGAAAAGCATTAACTATCCCACCTTTTCAAAAATAAAAGTCCCCTCAAAATTGATCTTTGAAATCACAATAATAGCAATGTACTGTCTGGTTCATAATATACAGAAAACTAAAATATATGTCAACAATACCACAAAGGGCAGAAGAGGAGATATTCATACTATAAACACAATCAACAAGAATAAACACAATAAAGAGATATGGCTAATAAACTAAAAAATGTTATGAGATAGAATCATAAAATATATTCAATTCATTCATAAGAATGAAGACAAGGTGAACAAAGAACAGATAAGACATTTATAAAACAAATAGACGGTAGATTTTTTAAAATCAAGCATATCACTCATTAAATTAAATGTAAAAGGTCAACATGCTTAAAACAAAAGTCATCAATTATTAGAATCAGTTTTCAAGTATGGTACAACTGTATGCTGTCATTAAAAAATAAGACTAAAAATAAAGGAATATATGTTTAATATAAATGGATAAAAAATAATATACTATGCCAATGCTAATCAAACTCAAGCTGGAGTTACTTCCCTGGTGGCTTGCACAGTAAAGAATCTGCCTGCAGTGTGGAAGACCTGGATTCAGTCTCTGGGTTACCAAGATCTCCTGTAGGAGTGCATGGCAACCCACTCCAGTATTCTTGTCTGGAGAATCCCCATGGACAGAGGAGCCTGAAAGGCTACAGTCCATGGGGTTGCAAAGAGTCAGACATGACTGAGCAGCTAAGCACACACAACACAGGTAAACATCTTAAACTTATGTTAGTATACTGACAGAATGGTGATTCAAGGTGTTAGCTAATAATGCTGAAAATAAAAACCAAAAAAATTACAATTATAGCTATAAATTTTAATACTACAGTTTCAATAATCAAAAGAACAAACAGGTTGAAAATTATTAAGATGTTTAAACTTGAACAGTATTGTTAGACAGTTCCATCTAATTGATATTTATAGAACACTCAAACCAGTAACAGCAGAATTCACATTCTTTTGAAGGGCACACACAGCAATTATCAAGATAGATCATATTCAACAATGAAATATTCTCATTACACTTACATGAAGTAAAACTAAGAATTTTCCTCTGGCCATAATGGACTTAAATTAGAAATCAAGATCAGAATAATACTTGAATTATCTTCAAGTGTTTTCAAAACTAAATAACATTTGTCTCAACAGTGCATGGACAAAATAGAATATCAAAAGGGAAAATAGAAAGCATTTAGTACAGAATGAAATATAATAGAAGCATGACATATCAGACTTGTGTACTTCAATTGAAGCTGTGCTGAAAAAGAAATTTACAGTATTAGAATTCCTAAAGCAGAAAAGAAGACAGGCTATCACATGATTGATTTAAGCTTTTGCCTTAAAATAGTTGAAGAATAACATATATAAAGTAAGCAGAACAAGGAAATAATAGAGATAAAATCAGAAATCAAAGTGGAAAACAGAATAAAAATTTTAAATTGCATAGATAAAACCAGAATATGAACACTTGAGTGGATCAATGAAGCTGATAAAGTTCTAACTAGAATGAATAAAAATAAAATTACCCATATTGGGGCTATGTGAGAAAGATGACCACAGATATTATAGAAATTTGAAGGTTAATAAGAGAATCAAATTTTTGTCTATTATTCTGAAATTTTAGGTGAAATGGATAGTGTTCTCTAAAAATTTTCAAACTATCAATGCTCACTGAAGAAAAAAAATAACCTGAATAGCCCACTATCTACTAAAGAAATTTATTTTTAGTTCAATTCCTATTCTTGTAGAATATGACAGGCTCAGATGTCATCAATGGTGAAACATTAAAGAAAGCAATAATACCAACTCTACACAAAACCCTCAGGAAAATTGAAGGGAAGAGATCACTTCCCAACTCATTTTATGAGACTAGTATTTCACTGACAAGAAACCAGAAACATCAGTATAAAGAAGCCATAGACACATATTCCTCATGAACAGAGACAAGTATTACTTAAGATTTAGTGCATTATATCTGACAATATATAAAAACAGTAATACATTATGGCCAATTTAATTTATTCTGTTATATAAGAAAAAGCATTTAACAATCCATCAATATATTTTACTATATTTACAAACTTAAACCTGTGACCAAGAAAAAATGACAAAATTCAACACCCATTCATAATAAAAATGTTCAGTAAACTAGAAATATATGGAACTTCCTAAACCTGACAAAGGTATTATGAAAAACCTACAACTAACATCATTCTTAATAGTGAAAGACTGAATAGTTTACCCTCCATTTTAGAACAAGGCAGGGAAAGTACTCTTTATAATATACTGTAAATATTGTATTGGCACTGCTGACAGTCCTATAAGGTGAGATAAATAATTTACAGGCACACAGATTGAAAAGTAAAAAGTCTATTTTAAAATATCATTGTCAGCGATGTAGAAAGCCCTAAAAACAGTGTAAAGCTTCTATAATTGTAAAGTGACTTTAGGTCACTCAGCAGAACCCACCTGCCAATGCAGGAGACTATGGGTTCAGTCCCTGGGTAGGGAAGATTTTCTGGAGAAGGAAATGACAATCCACTCCAGTATTCCTGCCTGGGAACTCCCATGAACAGAGGAGCTTGGCGGGCTACAGTGCATGGGGTTGCAAAAGAAGTGGACATGACTTAGCAACTACACAATAACAACATACAAAAAGTAATTGTGCATCTAAATACTAGGATGAAAAAATCACAAGTCCCAATAAAATAAATAATGTCACTGACAATAACAACCAAAGTGTATCAGTTGAGTTCAATCGCTCAGCCGTGTCCGACTCTTTGCAACCCCATGAACACTTAGAAATAAATTTGGCAGAAGATACTTTGAGATCTCTACTCTGAAAACTATAACATTTCTGAGAGAAATAAAGACTTGTGAAAAATGGAAATACATATCTTGGTCGTGAATCCTAATTTTCAATATTGTTAAGATGTTGGTGCTTTCTAAGTTGTTCTATAAATTAAATTCAATTCCAAGAGCAATTTTAGTAGGCTTTCCTTTTGGTAGAAATTAACAAGATGTTTCTAATATTTATATAAGAATTCAAGGATCTAGAATAGCCAAGGCCAGAGAAGGCAATGGCAACCCACTCCAGTACTCTTGCCTGGAAAATCCCATGGATGTAAGAGCCTGGTGGGCTGCAATCCATGTGGTTGCTAAGAGTCAGACACGACTGAGCGACTTCACTTTCACTTTTCACTTTCATGCATTGGAGAAGGAAATGGCAACCCACTCCAGTGTTCTTGCCTGGAGAATCCCAGGGACGGTGGAGCCTGGTGGGCTGCCTTCTTGGGGCCGCATAGAGTCGGACAAGACTGAAGTGACTTAGCAGCAGCAGCAGCAACTTCCTAACTAACATTTTGAATAGAAATATATGTGGAACATCTAAGTGGAGAAGGTTACCATACTATTTAATTCCTGGTTCTGGCTGGTGAAAAAGATCTTAAGACAAAAGGTTTTATTTTTTATTATTTATTTATTTAAAGTTAATTGGTTCATTAGCATTTAAATAATTGAAAACAGAGACTGTGGTTGTAATCATCAAAGAAATGAAAAGAGTGAATTCTGAAGATAGAAAATGGTATTTTTAGTATTTAAGCAGACAGTATTAGAAGTCTGGAAATGAAACAGTCATTACCTGTGAATTAAAGAGTGTCACTAAAGACAATGGAGAAAGGCGGTTTCAGAAATTAGAAGTGGTCAATAATACCAGTTCCTACAAGGGATTGTAATGACAGAGATCTCAAATTATCTATTATTGGAAAAATGTAAAAGACTATAGAACTTTCTATGAAGCAATTATCTTTTCTACTTTCCAGATGTACTTTATCTATTAGTATCAGTGTTAGTATTATTTGCTGTTTATCCTTTAAGTCCCCCAATTAACTCCATGTGTCAGGACACTAAGGCTCAGAAAATTTATGAAAATTTCTCACAGTCAAGCAGCTTTTAAGTGACAGAGTAGCTAATATCTAATAGGTTGACTCACAACATTTTTTCTTTTATCTTTGAAATCTAATTACCATCTGTCACAAAACAAAGATATTACATTACTATCGACTACATTACCCACACTGACTGTTTCATACTGATGACTTGTTTATTTTTCTACTGAAAGTTTGCACCCCTTAATCTCCATCTGGGCTACCCTGGTAGCTCAGCTGGGAATCCGCCGGCAATGTAGGAGACACCAGTTTAATTCCTGGATCAGGAAGATCTGCTGTAGAAGGGATAGGCTACCCACTCCAATATTCTTGGGCTTCCCTGGTGGCTCAGCTGGTTAAAAAAAAAAAAAAAATCAGCCTCCAATGTGGGAGACCTGGATTCAATCCCTGGGTTGGAAAAATGCCCTGTAGAGGGGAATAGCTACCCATCCAATATTCTGGCCTAGAGAATTCTGTGGACTGTAGAGTCCATGGGATCACTAGGAGTGGGACACGACTGAGTGACTTCACTTTCACGCACTGGAGAAGGAAATGGCAACCCACTCCTGTGTTCTTGCCTGGAGAGTCCCAGGGACGGTGGAGCCTGCTGGGCTGCCGTCTATGGGGTCGCACAGAGTCGGACACGACTTTGTCCTGTATTTGTGATTCTGTTTTTGTTTTGTTATGCTTATTCGTTTTATTTAACTCTAGATTCCACATACAACTGAAGTCATATGGTATTTATCTTTCTCTGTCTGACATTTAATTTAGCATAATAACCCTCTAGGTTCACCAATGTTTTTGCAAATGTGAATATTTCATTCTAGCTATATATATATATATATATATATATATATATATGAAAGGGAAAGTCATTCAGTCGTGTCCAACTCTTTGGGATCCTGTGGACTATACAGCCCAAGGAGTTCTCTAGGCGAGAACACTAGAGTGGGAGTTTTTCCCTTCTCCAGGGCATCTTCCCAACCCAGGGACTGAACCCATGTCTCCTGTATTGCAGGCAGATTCTTTACCAGTTGAGCCACAAGGGAAACCCATATATATATATATACATACATATATATATATATATATATATATATATATAAAATACACACACACACACATCACATGTGTATATGTATATATACATACACACCCACCACATCTTCTTTATCCAATCATCTACGGATGGGTTTTTAGGTTTCTTTTGTATTTTGGCTATTGCAAATGACACTGCAATGAACATAGGGGTACATACATATATCATTTCAAATTAGTGTTTTCCTTTTCTTAGAATAAATATCCAGGAGTAGAATCAATGAATTGTATGGCAGTTTTACTTTAAAATTTTTAATAACTCTATACTATTTTCTATAGTGGTTGCACCAATTAACTTTCCAACCAACAGTGAATTAGGATTTTCTTTTCTCCACAACCTTGCTAACACTTGATCATATGTGGCTTGAACTGCTATCTCTCCCGGGAATATCTCAGAGCCTGTGTAATTCCCCTCCTCCTCTGTGTTCTCTCCTAGGGGTGTGGGTCCCTACTTGATCCCTTGTCTTCCCTTCCTATTTGATTCTGTGTGTATCTTTCTTTACAACCTTGATTGGGAAGAGTCTGCCAATCTCCAGTTTGTTTTCAGTCAGAATTGGTCCACACATAGATGTATATTTTATGTGTTCATGGGGGCAGGTGACATCAGCATCCTCTTACTTTGCCATTTTGATCACCTCTCTGGGGGATTTTATTATTGCTGATTCTATATTTTATTACTGGTTATGTGTCTGTTCAAACTTGAGAGATCATATATTTCTGGGAATTTGTCCATTTCTTGTAGATTTTCCATTTTATTGGTATACAATTGTTCATAATAATCACTTATGATCCTTTGCACTTCTGTGGTGTTGATTGTAATTTATTTTTTATTTCTGATTTTATTTGTTTGGGCTCTCTCTTTTATGAGCCTGGTTAAGTGTCATCAATTTTGTTCATCTTTTCAAGAAACCAGCTCTTACTGATCTTTTCTATTTATTTGGCTACATTTTAGGTTTTTTTGTTCTGATCTTTGGATTTTGTTAGTTTTTCTTTTCCTAGGTTTTTTAGGTGTAAATATAGGTTGTTTATTTGAGATTTTTCTACATTTCTGAGATAGGCTTGTATCACTATAAATTTCTCTTTTAGAACTGCTTTGCTGCATGTCCTAGATTTTGAATTACTGTGTTCTCATTTCCATTGCCTCCCGATGTTTTTTTAATTGGTATTTATTCTTTGATTTCTTCAGTGGCTCACTGGGTCATTCCAGAACCTATTTTCTTAAACTCTTTCTTTGAATTAATTTATAACCTAACTGAGATCAGATTCAGTGGATATGTAGTGTTGTAGGTAAAACTAGTATTAAGAAATTTAAAAATGAATGAGACATCTACCCATTTATTCATTCACTTATTCACTGTATATTTATGTTATGTATTCAGTATTTACTCTACATATTCAATATTGTCTAAAGACTTGGTATTTTGTTAAGCACTGGAAATACCAAAAAAATAAATAAATAAAAGAATAAGTTGAAGTCTTTACACTAGATTTCATTATGTTTTGAAGTGATTTTGCATTTTAAAATTTGCTCTAAAATAGAAATATCACTTAGCAGTTAGAATAGAACCTACCTTTTGTAAGGTAATAAATCAATAAATATTATCACACACTGAAACAACAAAAAGACCTTCAGAGGAAGATGTAGAAACAAATATAATGATGAAGGTATGGTCTATGGAACAACTATGCTGAGGAGATGTGAAATATGGCTACAATTATGAAAGCAGCAGTTCCTGAAAATTGTTGAGATGATACCCACGTAACCCATTTATTACTGGGTTTAGGCTGAAGTTTTGTTCCCGCAACCCAAGTCATATGTTGAAGCCTTGATCTCCAATGTTATGGTTTTGGAGGTAGAGATCTTAGGAGGTATTTAGGCTCAGATGAGGCCATAAGGATTTGCTCCCATGAGGGGATTAATGTCATTGTAAACAGAGGACGAGGGACTAGAAACCTGTGCTCTCTCTCCCTCTCTTCCTCCCTTCCCACATTTAAGGACATAGCAAATAGGCAACTCTCCTCAAGCCAGGAAGAGATCTCTTACTGGACAGAAATCTACCAGCACCTTGATCTTGAACTTCTTATCCTCCAGAACTGTAAGAAATCAGTGTCTGTGTTTTTAAGCAACCAGTCTATGGTATTCTATTACAGTAAACTAAACTAAGACACCTTCCTTCATTGAATTCATTTTAAATTAATAAAAATAATAAAAGAATTCAGATTTATAAGCAAATACAAAAGTGTGGTTCATTTGGAAAAGATTATCTCAGTAAGAATTCTGAGAGTTTCAATATTGTGAAATATATATCTACGTTTTCTCACATGCATGTTTTGTCCAAGGAAATACAGAATTCCTTACGTCAAAATTAAGCTTTATTGCAAACAATAGAAATGCAAAATTTGAAAAACCTTAGAAAATATTTTTTACCCCTCAGGAAACCTTAGTACACTGAGAACATCCAGGATAATTGGCATTTCTAGAAAGGGAGAGTCTCCAATAATTCTTTATACTTTTTGTCTCTAAGTCAGAAAATTGTTGATTTTTTGCAACCTAAATCCTTCCTTTTACAAATTAAGCCCACTGGGTGCTTTTTTGTGATCTGATTTTAATGTTATTTAACTTTAATAAAGGTTTAAAATACACTGTTGTTATTAATATATTTAATATATTCAATATAAATATAATTTTGATTTTCATTTACTAAAAATACAGTTAAATGCAGAAAAGTAAGAATTTGCTTTTTAGAATGACAGAGAATAGCCAAATTAAGAATAAATAAAATTAAGTTGTACTGTTTACTATGAAACCTCTGGAGAACTATTTATAATAAATCAGAAAAAAATTGATAAAACATTGTTAGTGAATGAAACTAAGTATTCATCATTTTCATTTATCTCTTTATACACCAATAGCATTACTGTTGTTTATCAAATAAACCAATTATAATATTATTATTTTTTACTGTGTCAGCTGGTTACTCCCCATCTTCCCAAAAATAAATCCACCAGAATTTACATGTGGTTCAAGCAAAACTGAGGTTCTTAAAACTACTATAGCAAGGAATAATAGCTTGATATAGTCTGAGTAATATGTTAAGTGAAAGAGGAAAACTAGTATCATATTGTTTGGCTTTGGAATCTGATAGTAAATAGTTTAAGACATACTAAATACAGGGAACTGATTCAGTTCAGTTTAGTTCAGTCGCTCAGTCATGTCTGACTCTTTGAGACCCCATGAATCAGCATGCCAGGCCTCCCTGTCCATCACCAACTCCCAGAGTTCACTCAGACTCATGTCCATCAAGTCAGTGATGCCATCCAGCCATCTCATCCTCTGTCGTCCACTTCTCCTCCTGCCCCCAATCCCTCCCTGCATCAGAGTCTTTTCCAATGAGTCAACTCTTCACATGAGGTGGCCAAAGTACTGGAGTTTCAGCTTTAGCATCATTCCTTCCAAAGAATACCCAGGGCTGATCTCCTTCAGAATGGACTGGTTGGATCTCCTTGCAGTCCAGGGGACAGAGTTGGGTAAATTTCATGCCATAAGACTTGAGTATTGCAAGGATCTTGAAACAAATTTTGATAAGTAGAATGTCTGTTTGAAAAGCAAGCTTTATGGCCAAGTTGCCAATGTAATGTCCTGAAAATAAATTGTTTGCCCAAATGAGGAAAGTATTTGCCCCCAAAATAGTTTTATAGAGACTCCTGAAGTAAATAGTTAAGTTATTTATTCCAAGCTTACCATCTTGGGCAAGAATATTTTAATAGCAAATATTTAACAAATGTTGAAACCTGGTTTCAACTTTCAGTCTTCAGATGAATGAAGTGAGCTCGAGTCTCAAGTGCTCATTACAACATTCAATCAGGTGAAATTTCCCAAATCCTGAACAGGCTGGGTTTTCCTTGGAAAAATTGTTGGGAATCCAGGCTTTTCATTCACTTGTACTGAGTAGTGAGTGAGGCATCTTTTCTTGTCGCTAGATTGGCTTAAGGTTTTAGGACTTATGGATAAAACAAGTACTGGCAACTTGTTTATTGTAGTTGTTTGATTACATACAATTGCCATATTTGAAATGTAAGAACCCCAATTGACTTTTCACAATACATTTGAAATAGAAAGCTGAATTTTACAAGGAAACATCCTGGTTTCTGAATCATGTCTGCTCTGTGAATATCTGCACTATACTTAATCAAAACTTGAAATTTATATCCATTGATCATCTTTTTAAGGTTGCTTGAGGAAGCAAGAAATTCATCTACTTTATGTCATAATTTTTTTTGTTATTATATACATTTTTTTTGAATTATTGCTCTTCATTTGAATAGGCAGGATGAGTTTCAGATCCTGGGGGATTCACTGGCTTTCAATATTAAGCCTAGTTCTCTTCCCTATCCTCAGCATGTGGCCCACACTTGTTTGCAGATTTGAGATGTTAAAATCCAGCCATTATGCTGGAATACCATGTTTTACCCCTTCACAGAATCAAAGAAGGAAAGCACATAACATTAAAGCTCTCTTGTGTTTTACTTATTTATGTGACACTGAGTTCAGTGTGCAAAGTCCAATTGTTGATAAGATAAAATATAGCCTGCTTTTGGTTGAATTCTTGGAAACTAAATTAAAAGATTGTTTTTAACACATTAAAAACATACAGCATGATCAAGTAGGGTTTATCCCAGAGATATGCAAAGCAGTCAATGTAATACAGCATATAAATCAATTGAAAGATAAAAAAATATGACAATCTTAAATTAATAGATGCAGGATAATTTAACACCCATTTATTATAAAAACTCTCCAGAAAATGAGCATAGAAGAAAACTATCTCAACATAATAAAAGCCATATGTGACAAGCCCACAGCAAACATTATTCTCCATGGTGAAAAACTGAAAGCATATCCACTAAGATCAGGAACAAGACAAGGTTGCCCATTCTCCTCCTATCATTTAATATAGTTTTGGAGTCCTAGCCACAACAATGGGAAGAGAAAAAGAAAAGTAATGCAAATTGGAAAAAAAAGAAGTAAATTCTCACGGTTTTCAGACAACATGATACTATAGATAGAAAACCCTAAAGATGCCATCAGAAAATTACTTGAGCTAATCAATGAATTTAGTAAAGTTGCAGGGTACTAACTTAATACACAGAAATACCTTGCATCCCTATGCACTAACAACAAAAAAATCTGAGAGAGAAATTAAGGACACAATCTCATTCACCATGGCATCAAAAATAATAAAACACCTAGGAATAAACCCACCTCAAAAGACCTGTATACAGAAAAACTGTAAGACACTGATGGAAAATAAATAAATAAAGACAATACAGACAGATGGAGAGATATATCATGTTCTTGGATTGGAAGAATCAATACTGTTAAAATGACTATACAACACAAAGCAATCTACAGATTTAATGCAATCCCTATCAAATTGCCAGTGATGTCTTTCTCCAGAACTAGAACAAAAATATTAACAATTTGTATGGAAACACAAGAGATCCTGAATAACCTAACGAAAGCATCTTGAGAAAAAAGAATGGAGCTGGTGGAATCAACTTCCCTGACTTCAGACTATACTACAAAGCTCCAGGGACCAAGACAGTATGGTACTGGCACAAAAACTGAAATGCAAATCAATGTAACAAGATAGAAATCATAGAGATACACCCATGCACTTATGGGCACCTTATTCTTGACAAAGGAGGCAAGAATATACAATGGAGAAAAGATAGCTCTTCAATAAGTGGTGCTGGGAAAATGTGGAAAGCTACACAGTAAATAATCAAATTAGAACACTTCTTAATACCAAACACAAAAATAAACTCAAAGTGGATTACCGATTTATGTAAGACCATAAAATATAAAGCTCTTAGAGGAAAACATAGGTAGTACATTCCTTGACATAATTCACAGCATAATAAAAATTTAAACACATAAATCTATGACCCAGCTCCTAGAGTAATGGAAATAAGATAAAAATAAAAAGTGGGATCTAATTATATCTAAAAGCTTTTGCATAGCAAAGGAAACCATGAACAAAATGAAAAGACAATCCTCAGAATGGGGAAAAAAAAATTCTTGCAACTGAAACAACTGACAAAGGATTAATCTCCAAAACATTTGCGCAGTTCATGCAACTCAATATCAGAAAAACAAACAACCCAATCCAAAAATGGGCAGAAAACCTTAACAGACATTTCTCCAAAGAAGATATACAGATGGCCAGCAAACACAGTGAAAAGATGCTCATCACTGACCACTATTTGAGAAATGCAAATCAAAACTACAATGAGTATCACCTCACGCTTGTCAGAATAACTATCATCAAAAAGTCTACAAACAATAGATGTTGGAGAGGGTGTTGATGGGAATGTAAATTGATATAGCCACTATGGAGAACAGTGTGTATTGTACTGTGCTTAGTCACTCAATTGTGTCTGACTCTTTGCCACACTATGGACAGTAGCCAGCCAGGCTTCTCTGTCCCTGGGAATTCTCCAGGCAAGAATACTAGAATAGGTTCCTGTGCCTTCCTCCAAGGGATCTTTCCAACCCAAGGATCAAACCCAGGTCTCTAGCATTTCATGTGGATTCTTTACCATCTGCGCCCCTGGAGATTCCTTTAAAAACTAGGAATGAAACTACTATATTACCCAGAAGACCCACTACTGAGAATACTCTGAGTAAACCAATAATTGAAAAGGACACATGTACCCCCATGTTCATTGCAGCAGTATTTACAATAGCTAGGTCATGGAAGTAACCTAGATGTCCACTGACAGATGAATGAATAAAGAAGTTGTTGTACATATATGCAATGAAATATTACTCAGCCATTTAAAAAGAATGTATTTAATTCTAGTGAGGTGGATGAACCTAGAGCCTGTTATACAGAATGAAGTAAGTCAAACGAGAAAAACAAATATTAATACATATGTATATATGGAACCTAGTAATATGGTACTGATGAATCTACTTGCAGAGCAGGAATAGACATGCAGACTTAAGAACAGACTTGTGGACACAGCAGAGGAAGGAGAGAGTGGGACAGATTGGATTGAGAAAGTCACATTGAAACATACATATTACCATATGTGATAGTCAATGGAAGATGCCCCTGTGATAACACAGAGAGCTCAACATAGTACTCTGTGAGAACTTAGATGGGCAGGATGGGGTGGGCAGGTAGGAGACCAGTTTCAAGAGGGAGCAGAATATGTATGCTGCTGCTGCTAAGGCATTTCAGTTGTGTCCGACTTTGTGTGACCCCATAGACAGCAGCCCACCAGGCTCCTCCGTCCGTGGGATTTTCCAGGCAAGAACACTGGAGTGGGGTGCCATTGCCTTCTCTGAGAATATGTATACTTAAGGCTAATTCATGCTGTTATATAGCAGAAGCTGATATAATATTATAAAGCAATTAATAAACTTAAAAAAAGACAAAAAATAAAAAAAGAAAAGAAAAAAATTGTTGTTAAAATAATGCAGCTTATTTTCTGAAAAATAAGTTGGAATTTGTGAAGCTGATGAAAAAAAATTTTTTTTCTTTTAAGGCAATGGACAACATAGAGGGTGGCCCAGACTATATAAAAAAAGCATACCTAATGCTTCTTTCATCATCTCTTTCCTAACAGGTAACAGTGAAGTTATGCAGGGCTTATACTCCTTTAGATCCACTGAAGCCTCTGGGCACACTGAATAAGTGCTTGGCTCTGTGTCCATCCTGGTATGGGGAGCAGGGTCATCCATGTGGATAAGCGACATAGTCTATCCATAGTTTACATTTGCTGCTATTCATATAATTTAACCCTCTCAGCTTCAAATCAACCCCTCCATTTCCTCTGGGAATATAAAACACATTCAGCTAAAAGTCGATTCCTAGTTTGTTTTCTGTCTTGTACATTGTTCCAACGAATGGTTCCACTAAACTCACTAGATAACTTTACATAATATGTTATATAATTAATATCAATATAAATTAAGTAATAAAAAGTCAGCTATATAGAATTGTCAAGTTTTAGGGTAGGAACACTTGATATTGCAAATATCCTTTCCTTGCCAAATTCTGTATCCCCTCAGAACTGATACAATTAACCTCTCCAAACATCACACAGGTTCTTCTCTGGTGGCTTAAATGGTAAAGAATCTGCCTGCCACGCGGAAAACCTGAGTTTGATCCCTGGATTAGGAAGTTCCCTGGGAGAAAGGTATGGCTACCCATTCCAGTATGCTTGCCTAGAGAATCCCCGTGGACAGAGGAGCCTGGCAGGCTATAGCCCATGGGGTCACAACATCAGACACAACTAAGCAACTAAGCACAGCACATCATTACACAGAGAGTTTAATTTTCAAAAATAAAATCACTATCTGCATTTCCTTACTTCCTCCTTTTTTTTTTCTCTTCCAGCCAAAGGTAATTTATTCAGGAGTGTTTTTTTTTTCAGAATATGTATCTTCATCATCAGAGGCAGTTTGCAGCATTTTTCCTAGAACCATGCTCCAGTAATTTCTAGTGGGAGTGTCCCTATCTCATGTGTTCTTTATATAAAATGTTTCAGAACACACAAAAAAAAAAAACCCGCAAAATAATATACATAACAATTTTCACCACATTCAAAAAAGAGAAGCAATTTCTCAAACCAAACATAGGAACTGCACGGTTATTTAATCAATTGTCTTTTACAACTGTATTTCACTAACAAAAGAGATGCTCTCAAAATTAAAGGCATTAATTATATTCTAGTCCAAATTGCTGTTAAAAGATTAGGGTAAACATCTATATGGAGAAAAAAGGAATAAAATCTAAAAGATATATAATGAGACAGAGAGAACAGAAGAACAAAATAAAATATTCCAGCCTGAGTCTACTCTGTGTATATTTAAATCTCATTAGGGAGAAATTCCCCATCAAGAGGGTAATTATCTCACTAAAATTGCCATACCTTGGGCAAGAAAAAAACCCACACACAATTTAACTGTTCTCCTTAGAGGCAAATAAGAAACAGTCTTACCTTGTAATTTTTTTTTCCTAATTATAAACTTGCAACTATGGATAAATAATATGTTCAGGAGACTTAATGTATGGCATTGTGATTACACTCAACAATACCTTATTACAAGCATACTTTGCTTTTACTGTGTTTTGTAGATATTGTGGTTTCTTTCTTTCTTTCTTTCTTTTTTTTTTTTTACAAAGTCAAGGTTTGTGTCAACTTTGCCTGGAGCAAGACTATTGATGCCATCTTTCTAACAGCATTTGCTTACTTGGTGTCTCTGTGACACGATTTGGTAAGTCTCCTGCTATTTCAAATATTTCATCATTATTATATTTGTTATGATGACCTAGGATCAGTGATCTTTGATGTTCCTATCATAATTTTTTTGGGGCACCATGAACCATGCCCGTATTAGGACAGCGAACTTAACACATGTGTTCTGACTGTAGTCCCCCTGCCTTTCTCCCTCTCCTCTGGCCTTCCTATTCCCTGAAACAAAGTGATATTGAAATTAGACCAATTAAAAACCTTATAATGGCCTCTAAATATTCAAGTGAAAGGAAAAGTGCCATGTCTCTCATTATAAAAAGTACTATGCCTCTCATTTCAAAAGCCGGAACTGAATAAGCTTAGTGAGAAAGGCAAGTTGAAAACAGCAGACAGGCTGAAAACTAGGCTTCTTGCACCAGTTAGCCAAGTTGAGAAGGCAAAGAAAAGGTTCTTAAAGAAAATTCAAAGTGGAATTTCAGTCAACACACAAATGATAAGAAATTTAACAGCTGCTATGGAGAAAGTTTTTTGTGGTCTGAATAAAAGAGCAAACCAACCACAGTTTTGCCTTAAACCAAAAACCTTAGTATTAGAAGGTTCAGTTCAGTTCAGTCGCTCAGTCGTGTCCAACTCTTTGCGACCCCATGAGTCGCAGCACACCAGGCCTCCCTGTCCATCACCAACTCCTGGAGTTCACTCAGACTCACGTCCATTGAGTCCATGGTGCCATCCAGCCATCTCATCCTTGGTCGTCCCCTTCTCCTCCTGCCCCCAACCCCTCCCAGCAGCAGAGTCTTTTCCAATGGTCAACTCTTCGCATGAGGTGGCCAAAGTACTGGAGTTTCAGCTTTAGCATCATTCCTTCCAAAGAAATCCCAGGGTTGATCTCCTTCACAATGGACAGGTTGGATCTCCTTGCAGTTCAAGGGACTCTCAAGAGTCTTCTCCAACACCACAGTTCAAAAGCATCAATTCTTCTGCGCTCAGCCTTCTTCACAGTCCAACTCTCACATCCATACATGACCACAGGAAAAACCATAGCCTTGACTGGATGGACCTTAGTCGGCAAAGTAATGTCTCTGCTTTTGAATATACTATCTAGGTTGGTTATAACTCTGAGAGAGGTGAAGAAGCTGCAGAAGAAATCTCTGTGGCTAGTAGAGTTTGATTCATGAGTTTTAAGGATAGAAGCAGTCTCTATAACATAAAAGTGCAAGGTGAAACAGCAAGCGTTGGTGTAGAAGCCATAGTAAGTTATACAGAAGATATAACTGAGATGATCAATGAAGGTGGCTACACTAAACAACACATTTTCAATGAATCTGAAGAAGCTGGTCATGGGGGTGGTTTAGTCGCTAAGTCGTGTCAGACTCTTTACGACCCCATAGACTTTTTACGACCCCTGCTAGGGATGGGATCCTCTGTCCATGGGATTTCCCAGGCAAGAACACTGGAGTGGGTTGCCATTTCCTCTTGCAATGAAGCAGCTGTATGTTGGGAAAAGATGCCATTTAAGACTTTCATAGCCTGAATGCTTGGCTTCAAATCTTCAAAGGACAGGCTGACTCACATTAGGAAGAGATGCAGCTGGTGACTTAAAGTTGAAGCCAATGCTCATTTACCATTCCCCAAATCCTAGGACCCTTAAGAATTATGCTCAATCTACTCTGGTCTATAAATGGCACAACAAAGCCTGGAGGACAACACATCTGTGTGCAACTTGGTTTCCTGAATATTTTAAATCCATTGTTGAAAACTACTGTTCAAAAAATAAACACATAAATGATTGTTTTCAAAATATTACTGCTCACTGACAATGCAACTGGTACCAAACATCTCTGATGGAAATCAATAATTAAGGAATTTAATGTGTTTTAATGCTTGCTAACATAACATCCATTCTGCAACCATTCAATAGATCCAAGAGTTATTTTGAGTTTAAAACCTCATTATTTAAGAAATATATTTTGTAAAGCTATTGCTATCATAGAAAGTGAATCCTCTGTTGGATCTAGGCAAAGTAAACAGAAACCTTCTGGAAAGGATTCACCATTCGAAATGTCATTAAGAACTTTTGTGATTCATTCGAGAGGTCAGAATACAAACATTAACAGAAATTTGGAAGAAGTTGATCTGAACCCTCATAGGTGACTTTGGGGAGTTCAAGACTTGAGTGGAGGAAATCACTACAGATGTGGTGGAAATAGCATGAGAACTCGAATTAGAAGCAAAGTCTAAAGATGAGACTGAATTGTGGCAATTTCATGATAAAACTTTAATGGATGAAGAGTTGCTTCTTATTGATGAGCAAAGAAAGTTGTTTCTTGAAATAAAATCTACTGATAATGATGCTGTAAAGCTTGTTGGATGACAACACAGGATTAAATATGTCATCAACTTAGTTGATAAAGCAGTGGCAGGGTTTGAGAGAATTAACTCCAATTTTGAAAAGAAGTTCTACCATGAATAAAAAGCTATCAAACAGTATTGCCTGCTCCAGAGATATCATTCTTGAATGTAAGATTCAATCAATGTGGCAAAATTTATTGTTGTATATTTTAAGAAATTGTCACACATTCCTTTTGGAAACTGGAGTGTCTGTCATCTTCCATTTCTTCACTTTATGTTTGTCTTTAGAACTGAATTGTGTCTCCTGAAAGCACCATATAGTTGGATCTTGTTTTTTAATCCACACAAGTACTGTGTCTTTTGATTGATGAGTGGATGAATTGATGAATTCAATCCATTTATTTTTAGGGTGATTATTGAAGAGTTGACTCATTGGAAAAGACTCTGATGCTGGGAGGGATTGGGGGCAGGAGGAGAAGGGGACGACCAAGGATGAGATGCTGGATGGTGTCACTGACTTCATGGGCGTGGGTGTGAGTGAACTCCGGGAGTTGGTGATGGACAGGGAGGCCTGGAGTGCTGCGATTCATGGGGTCGCAAAGAGTCGGACAGGACTGAGCAACTGAACTGAACTGAACTGATTGAAAGATGAGGACTTAGTACTGCCTTTTTATCTTTGTTTTCTTATTTCTTTATATTCATTGTTTCTTTTTCATTGTTTTCTGTCTCATTTGATTCAGTCATTGTCTATGACCTTTTTCTCAGTTTCTTTTATTTTTGCATTTCATGTTTCTGCTTTATGTGTATGTTTGATATTACCCTGAGGTTTGTATAAAAAATCCCATAGATAAAGCGTCCCTTTTTCCACTAATAGCATCTTAACTTTCTTATCTGAATTCCATTCCCCCCTTTTATTTCTTTATCATCTCAAATTATTCCTTTTTATATTGTGAGTTTGTTACTGAACTGAAATAGCTGTCATTATTTTTCTACTTTTTTTCTCCCTTTAATCATTATGCTTTAATAAATGTTTAAGAACCTATTCTGACAAAGAGTTGAAATTTTCTGGTTCTATTTTTATCTTGCTTAGGGTTTTGTGTATTTTTGCTGATTTGTCTATGGTAGAAGAACACCTCTCAGCAGGTTCAGTGTTGATGAACTCTCTCAGCTTTTGCTTGGGAAAGTCTTTGTTTCTCCTTCATATCTGAATGACAACTTTTCTGGATAGAGTATTCTTGGATGAGTTTTTATCTTTCAGTATTTTGAGAACATCATTCCACTTCTTCCTGGCTCATAGGGTTTCTGCAAAAAATCTGCTAATTGATTATTGAGGTTCCTTTGTAGGTTATCATCCTTTTTTCTTCTGAAGGCCATTACAATTCTTTCTTTGTCATTGACTTGTGGCAATTTTAATCTTATGTATCTTGGAGAAGTTTTTTTGTGGTGAGGTAGTTAGATGGTCTCCTAGCTTCACGGACTTTTATATCCAGTTCCTTTCCCAGGTTTGGGAATTTCTCAGCTGAATTCTTTAAATAGTCTCTCTGTTCGCTTTTCCCTCTCTTCTTTTTCTAGGATAGCCATTACCCTAAAGATGTCCTTCTTGAGTCAGAAAGTTCTCATAGAATTTCCTCATTTTTAAAACATGTCTCTCTTCTGTTTATTTCATTTCTAGATTTCTATCTTTGAGCTTGCTAAGTCTGTCTTCCGTGTGGTCTGATATATTTCTGACACTTTCTTATGCATTCTTCGTCTTGTCAGTAAACAAGTCAGTAGACTCGGTAAAAATTTTTCAGCTCCAGAACTTCAGTTAGATTCTTTTAGAGAGTTTCAATCTCTTTGATAAAATATGCCTTCTATTCATTGAATTGCCTTTCTGAGTTTTCTTGTATCTCATTGAAGTTTTTCATGAGAGCCATTTTGAATCCTTTATTTGTTAGGTCACAAAACTCCATGAATTTAAATTTGCTCTCTGGACTGTCCTTTTATTCTTGTGGTGTAGTGCAGCTGTGGTTCTTCACCATGCTTTATCAATTATTCCTCTGCTGGAACATTTGAAGTTAAATGACAGGTTAGACATTAGAGTCCTTTCTTTTGTTCTCTGGTAGGTGGCACTATAGCACAAGTTTTTAGATTCTCTTACATGAACTGCCTCTGGTTCTATTTGAGAAATGGCACTTTCCAGTCTCCATGTCTTTATAAGGGATAGAATTCTATGCTCTCCTTGTCAATTCTTGTGCCTCCAGGTTCATTGTTGCCTTGCTTCTGCCAGAGCTGCTGTTATCACTGGGATTGAGGGTTCTTCCCTTGTGTTTGGTATCCCCCACGTCATAAGACTCCATTTCTGTTTGGGGAGGGCCTTGGTGGGGAGGTGTGGAACTGGGGTCTGCTGTGCAGGTGACTCTACCTTGTGTGGTTTTGTAGGGTTCATGTACTCTACCGCCACGGATGGGAGAACTTGAGCCAGGATTATGGGTGCTTCACTGATTGGTGCATGGGGTTCCAGGCCCATGGCCACTGCTGCCCAGCTACCTGTGGCCACAAGGACATTGCTCAAAAGACTGGAGTTGAGTGTATTGCCTCCCCTGTTGCTACTGAGTTCTAAGCTGCTGGCTTAGCTCCCACTATCAGAGGGCCAGGATTGCAGTCTCAGACCCCATGGTTCCCTAGGTTCTTTCTCCTCTATGTCTCCTAGTCTGCTCACCTTTAGAGGTAACTGCTGCTAAGTCACTTCAGTTGTGTCCGACTCTGTGTGACCCCATAGATGGCAGCCCACCAGGCTACCCCGTCCCTGGGATTCTCCAGGCAAGAACACTGGAGTGGGTTGCCATTTCCTTCAGATGCATGGAATTCTCTAGCATCCTGTTTTGTTGGGTAGAGGAACATTTGTTCAGTTGTGGATGTTTTACTGGTTGTGGTTTAAAGCGGATAGAGAAAGGTACTTTTTCACTCTGCCATATTGCTGCCAACAGCCCAAATATAACTTTCATATACATTAGAAAATCAAAACATTTGTATGATTAGCTTGATAGCTATATCTGTGTTAGTGCAATGGTCTGGAACCAAGCCTATAGTATTTCTCAGGTATTCCTGTATATATGTTTCAAAAATGCTAAGAGACTAGATCTGAACTGTTCTCACCAAAAATAAT
Source organism: Aepyceros melampus (assembly GCA_006408695.1). Classification (NCBI taxonomy): domain Eukaryota; kingdom Metazoa; phylum Chordata; class Mammalia; order Artiodactyla; family Bovidae; genus Aepyceros; species Aepyceros melampus. The sequence goes on along the minus strand of SJXQ01010022.1, from coordinate 102,807 downwards.
TATGTGGCATGATAAAAGTGTTAGCTAAAGTTATAATGACAATCACATGTGGTATAAATGTATCAAATCAACATGTTTTTCATTTTAAACTTACCCAATGATATACATTAATAAAGGCAAAAATTTAGAAATAGTAGAAGTAAAGCCACTTGATTACTAAAGTGTAATAGTAAGAGTCTACTCTGCACATTAAAAAACATTTGCAAACCAGGAGCTCTCAAACTGACTGAGGAATGGTGCTCAGAGGTATATTGTTTATAAGATGGTTTTATACAGTGAGACACAAAGGCTGTTCATAATTTAAAGTGATTGCTTATAACATTAGAGTTCTCCCTAATCATAGAGGACTGGCAAAAAGTGGGTTTCTTGTTTTTGTTGTTCAGTTGCTAAGTTGTGTCCCACTCTTTGCAACCTCAGACCTGCAGCACAGCAGGATCCTCTGTCCTTCACTATCTCCCAGTGCTAAGATTTATGTCCATTGAGTTGGTGATGCTCTCTAATCATCTCATCCTCTGTTGCCCCCTTCTCCTTTTGCCTTCAATCTTTCTCAGTATCAGGATCTTCTCCAATGAATCAGGTCTTCATATCAGGTGGCCAAAGTATTGGAACTTCAGCTTCAGCATCAGTCCTTCCAATGACTATTCGGGGTTGATATATTTTAGGATATATTGGTTTGATCTTGCTGTCCAAGGGATTCTCAGGAGTCTTCTCCAGCATTGCAATTTGAAAGCATCAGTTCTTCAGAGCTGAATCTTCTTTATGGTCCAGTTTTCACATTTGTACATGACTACTGGAAAAACCATAGCTTTGACTATTCAGACCTTTGTCAGCAAGGTGATATCTCTGCTTTTTAATATGCTGTCAAATTTTGTCATAGTTTTCCTTCCAAGGAGCAAGCATCTTCTAATTTCATGGCTGCAGTCACCATTTGAAATAATTTATATCAATTTTGGGGAATTGTTTATATTTCATTTATTGTTTTCAGAGATATTTATAAGAAGTAGCCCAAGTTGAGTTTCATTTGTTCTGCAAAATATCTAAAATGAGTTTCAGTTGTATGGCTTAATTGGTTTTATCTGCTCAGGGAATGTACAAGACCAGTTGCCACTATATATTTGATTTTAAGAATTACATCTGAATTTTTTTTAAAAGGTGGGATCTCCAAGCCTTGGATTTTTCTGGAAGTTCCCTTCTTTTTTATATCTATTAAATGCGTATACTGTGTATTAATTTACTTTTATTATGGGAAAGTCACTGTGCTCTCGGTGTCCCAATTGCAGGGCTGAATTCTAGACATGCTTAGAAGCTCAGTCTATATTTTCTTTAATAGTGGCAAATATATTTAAAACAAGATATGTAGATAGTATATGCATACATATAGTATGTAGAGGTATAGAGTAAATAGAGGTGCATAGTATATATATGGTATATAGAGGCATTAGTATAGAGTGTAGAGGACAACAGAGGATGAGATGGCTGGAAGGCATCATGATGCAATGGACATGAACTTGGGAAAACTCTGGGAGATGGTAAGTGAAGCCTGGTGTGCTGCAGTCAATGGGATCACGAAGAGTCAGACATGACTAGGAAACCGAATAACAACATATTATAGTATATGCATACATGTCAGAGTATATCTATAGTAACATGATTTTCACTTTTCAATGTCACTCCTGATTTTCTCTTCATATATCTTTAGCCCTTAAATGATCTCCAAATCTTATTCATCTGACTTGTCTTTCTTGCCATTATGTCTTCTCTCTCCATCTACTCTTCAGAAATCCTCCCCTAATCTCTGACACCAAGATAGACTGTCCCATCCCATCCCATGGTTACCAAAGTGAAGAATCTTTTGTTAGTTCTGAATCTCAGCTGTTGCTTTTTGTTTTACTGAAGCTACTATTCCAGGGTCCCCAATAAAATAGATATATCCACTACTTAGTAATCCCTCATGAATACTTTTCCTTTGCTAGGTTTGGAATTACCCTTGAGATTTGAGCAAGCTTAGCCACAGTGACAAGAAAACTAAAAAGCTTTTTTATTAGCTCCTTTTACACAGCAGCTATTCCTGTCAGTACCTGTTCTGCTGTTCCATGTCACTGCCCTCCTGTGATTTGCACATCTCTCCTGTACTCTGTATTTCTCTCTCTGGAGAAGTGGTCTGTAACTTTAATGATGGGATGGCCCAATTTTTACCACCATACAGCTTGTTAGGTGGGTTCTTGTTCTTTTCCACCATGTACATGGATGACCTTTTTATTAGATTCCAGTGACTTCCTTGAATTTTTCTTCCTCATGGGTTTTGTCCTACCAAGAACATCATATAATGAAAAAATGTATATTTTACAATTTCTGATATACTCCTTCCAAAGCCAAATCAACAATACATTAAGATAACCAAAAACATCCTCCCACAGATACGGTTTTTCCTCTGTCTTTGACCAAATGTGATCCTAGAATTTAGAGTTGTAAGTATAGATTGGTTTAATTTTTAATTAGGCTGTGGATTTTTGATAATGCCATTGGTGTGTTCTTTATTACAGTCCAAGAAATTAGAAACTCTTCATAGTACTAAGGTTCTCTACTTCTTTAATCTTCTTTTGCTTCTTTATTTTAAATATTATTATTGTGGGGGCCCTAAGAATGTGCATGAACTAAGTAGGATTCAATTCAAGATATGAAACTAATACATATTTTACTTACAGAATTATATTTGCAGATTTTTATAAGAAGCACTTATTATCAGTGATTCTGAGATGAGATCACCACTTAAAATGTAGAACAAAGTAATTAGATACTTGAATTAATGGTGCGTATGTAGGGAGTAAAATGGCTAAAAGAAGATAACTCCTCTTCTTTATTAATTTTCTTAACAAAAATTACAAAATAGTTTGGATATTCAACCATTTATAAAGAACAGTATAATAAACATGTGTTTATTCACAACCCAGGGTAAGAAAAGGAAATTTAAAATGCAACAGAAGCTATGTTTCTCTACTCAATGGAAATTACTATTTCCTGCCCACCTAGACAACTTGCACACATCTGTCATTCTGAATTGGATGTTTCTTATGATATTTTAAAGCTTTTATGTATATTGAATATATGCATACATATGACATGTATATTTGTGATACATGAACATATTTATGTGTACACGTATATATATAAGCATACTTGCAGTCTTTGTGTGATAGTGTGAGACCATACTAATGACTCCTGGCTGAAACTGAAATAAGGGATCTTAATAATCAATGGAAAAAGTTATAATTTTCCAAGACCTTCCAAAAATTGTCAACATATTAAAATTTTTGCTACTACCAGTGACAAATATATAAAGTGAAAAATAGCTAGTAAAACTAATATTCATTAAGTGCCTTGTAATAAAATATTAGAAGCATTGATAATAAATTGCTTAATTTTTTGACAATAAGAAGTTTGCAACAGCACTTGCCTTTGTCTCTTCATATGGCTTATGAAACAGTTAAAGTAGCTTTACTGTCTTTAAAATTGTTATGCTTCTTTCTATTTCAATCTGCTTCCAACATTTATCCTTTGTGCTTTCAGTGTGTGAAACATCTACATTTTTAAAAACACAAACGTTTTTGCTGATATCACTTCTTCTACAACCTCTTCAATCTTTTCCTTGCAACTATTTTCCTCATTTATTTTAATAAGTTTGTGTTCACTAAGTTCCTCTAGCTGTATATCTAGAATCGCTCAAAAGGAAGCAAAGTCAACATTCCCATGGTGAGCTATTTCTTCTATAACTCTATTTAAGTTATTAAATTTTACTTCCAGAATTGGCCAAAAAAGATAAAAGTACACCAAAGAAATGAAATATGGTAATTGTATCTCTTAGAAAGATGTGGATCCAAAGTATGACCATTTGAGGTTTTATTGGTGTACTAGTACATTAAAAACGCATTTTTCTTAAAGTTTGAATGCTCTCTTTTCCTGATATCTCTTCTAGAAAACTGGAAATTACCTCTTAAGTATTACAACATGAAATTGTTTAGGAAGATAGTGGGCAAAAGCTGTTTGTTTATGGTTTGTCCTTTGCATAAAACTAGGTTTATTAGATAAACCTCTTGCAATATTTGTCGTATCTGTTTACAGCAAGCATTCTAAGAAAGAAGTGGAATTAGTAGTTATTTGGTTTTGACTGTAACTAACTAAATGGAGGGAGAGTTGATGAACACCAAAGGAGTCAATCCCATCCTCAGAGCCAGTAGTATATCCTAGTAATGGAAGCTCAAGAATCTTATGAGAATATCACTAATTTTAGTAGTCTGTTTGTTTTTTGCACCTTTCCCATAGAGGTGACATGATAGTGAAGTTTCTGAGAAAGCAGCAAAGTTTTCAAAGTTTAATAAGAGTATCAACATACTGTACATCATCATCACTAGATGTGTTGAAATTATCAAGGTTAGTAACACTGAATCTAGCATTTCTCTGTAACTCTCTGGCCAGGCAGAACTTTAGACTACTCTGTGAATAAGCAAGAGTGAGGGGCTCATTTTCAAAATCTATTATGGGGATGGGAGTAGAGTATTAAGTTTGTTTGGAGATGATCAAGAATCCTGAAGCTTGAGATCTTGTCTATGTGTGATATTGTCACCTTTAGAAGGACTATATTGGTAACAAGTGAACGATGCAACAGAAAATTGCTCAGCATTTTTTGTTTCCCTCTCAAATATTAATTATATATCATTTCTCCTAGATGTAAGAAATTTATTTCATAAAATTTTATTTTTATACATTTTCATTACTCTTTTATTTTCTTTCAAAAGCCAATCAGTATCATTCCACAATAGGTTCTTTGCACTTTTCTCAAGATTCAGCCTTTGAGTGCCCTTAGAGATTCAAGGAGAGGGGATCCCCTGATGGCTCAGTGGTAATCATGTAAGAAACGAATCGCCAGTCTCTGTTTGATACAGGATACAGGATGCTTGGGACTGGTGCAGGGGGATGATCCAGAGAGCTGACATGGGGTGGGAGGTGGGGGGGGGGTGGTTCAGGATTGGGAACTCATGTACACCTGAGATGGATTCATGTCAAGGAATGGCAAAACCAATACAGTAATGTAAAGTAAAATAAGTGTAAAAAAAAAAAAAAAAAGAGTCCACATGCCAATACAGGAGATGCGGGTTCAGTCTCTGAGTTGGGAAGATACCCTGGGGAAGGAAACGACAACCCTCTTCAGCATTATTGCCTGGAAAATCCTGTGGATAGAGGAGACTGATGGGCTAGAGTCCAGGGGTCACAAAAGAGTCAGACACAACGCAGTGACTAAACAGCAGCAACAACATGAATCTGAGGGTTTTAGTAAAAGCTGTCTGTCTGGCATAATTATCAATGAGAATGCTTTTCCTTAGTCTCTTTGTTATCTCTTTTTGTACAGCTTGTACCATTATACTCAAATTCTCAGGAAACATTAAGAATTCTTTCATCTCTTTAACTTTTCTAACTGTAGGGCCTGTTGAGGTGAAGAGCACTGAATTTTTTGAAGTATTCCAAAATCATAGCATGTTATCATTATACATATTAACTCATCTATCTCTTGCTTATTTGCAAGCTCTTGTAAGTGCAAGGAATATTATCATCCAGGTTAATTTTGTTTCTATCATTCTTCCAAGGAAATTAAGATCTGTAAAGGTGGTTGCAGCCTGATAATTCTCTTTTTCTTCTTAAGATATAAACTATCAACAAGCAATAATAAATGTCAGATTTCCACAAGAGTCTTTAAAAACTCTGACTGTATTATGAACAATTCTAGAACAGAGTTTGGGCAGTAATGAAATTTTCTCTCTTTAAAATAGCAGTAAAAGAACAGCAAATTTTTAAGTTTTATTTTTTAATGTTATATGAAATTGTGTGTTGGAGAAAGTAATGAGTGTTATAAGCAGTAAGGCTACTTGAATAATAAATATTTTGTATATTCAGTGTTCAGCCAAGTTTAAAAGGTCATTGAACTAAAAGTTTGTATTGGGTCTCCACAAGGTAAAATACTGCTGTTATTGCCCTGATGTAAAGTGGAGAAAACCAGCCTTAGGAGAAGAGAAAGACTAATTAACCCATAATCTCTGACCATGCCCTTGACATTTAGCCAAAATATCAATGGTCCTTACTTCTCATGTATGAGTAGATAACACAGTTCATGATAATAAATGTGAGTGGTTATTGGACAGGTAATTCTGATTCACAGTGGTTGCTCAAATTTTCACTCAAAGGAAGTGATTTGCTTACCAGGAACTTAGTTAAGTCATATAGTAGTGTGATAATTTCAGAAATACTTCAAATTAGTAATCTTACTAATTCTAATTTGTAGCGGTAGTCAGGAAGATAAAGGAATAACTTCAGTTTTTCTAAGTGACTGATCTGGGAAATTTTGGAATGGCGTGCGTTCAGTTCAGTTCAGTCACTCAGTCGTGTCCGACTGTTTGCAACCCCATGAACTGCAGCACACCAGGCCTCCCTGTCCATCACCAACTCCCGGAGTTCACTCAGACTCACGTCCATTGAGTCCAGGATGCCATCCAGCAATCTCTCCTCTGTCATCCCCTTCTCCTCCTTCCCCAAATCCCTCCCAGCATCAGGGTCTTTTCCAATGAGTCAACTCTTCCCATGAGGTGGCCAAAGTACTGGAGCTTCAGCTTCAGCATCATTCCTTCCAAAGAAATCCCAGGGCTGGTTCCTTCAGAATGGACTGATTGAATCTCCTTGCAGTCAAAGGGACTCTCAAGAGTCTTGTCCAACACCACAGTTCAAAAGCATCAATTCTTTGGCACTCAGCCTTCTTCATAGTCCAACTCTCACATCCATACATGACTACTGGAAAAGCCACAGCCTCGAATAGATGGACCTTTGTTGGCAAAGTAATGTCTCTGGTTTTCAATATGCTATCTAGGTTGGTCATAACTTTCCTTCCAAAGATTAAGCGTCTTTTAATTTCATGGCTGCAGTCACCATCTGCAGTGATTTTGGAGCCCCCCAAAATAAAGTCTGACACTGTTTCCACTATTTTCCCATCTATTGCCATGAAGTGATGGGACCAGATGCCATGATCTTCATTTTCTGAATGTTGAGCTTTAAGCCAACTTTTTCACTCTCCTCTTTCACTTTCATTAAGAGGCTTTTTAGTTCTTCTTCACTTTCTGCCATAAGGGTAGTGTCATCTGCATATCTGAGGTTATTAATATTTCTTCCAGCAATCTTGATTCCAGCTTGTGCTTCTTCCAGCCCAGCATTTCTCATGATGTACTCTGCATATAAGTTAAATAAGCAGGGTGACAATATACAGCCATGATGTACTCCTTTTCCTCTTTGGAACCAGTCTGTTGTTCCATGTCCAGTTCTGACTGTTGCCTCCTGACCTGCATACAGATTTCTCAAGACGTAGGTCAGGTGGCCTGGTATTCCCATCTCTTTCAGAATTTTCCACAGTTTATTATGATCCACACAGTCAAAGGCTTTGGCATAGTCAATGAAGCAGAATAGTTGTTTTTCTGGAACTCTTTTGCTTTTTCCATGATCCAGCAGATGTTGGCAATTTGACCTCTGGTTCCTCTGCTTTTCTAAAACCAGCTTGAACATCTGAAGAGTCCAAAATGCAGTACTTGGATGCAATCTCAAAAACGACAGAATGATCTCTGTTTGTTTCCAAGGCAAACCATTCAATATCACAGTAATCCAAGTCTATGCCCCAACCAGTAATGCTGAAGAAGCTGAAGTTGAATGGTTCTACGAAGACCTACAAGATCTTTTAGAACTAACACCCAAAAAAGATGTCCTTTTCATTATAGGGGACAGGAATGCAAAAGTAGGAAGTCAAGAAACACCTGGAGTAACAGGCAAATTTGGCCTTGGAATACGGAATGAAGCAGGGCAAAGACTAACAGAGTTTTGCCAAGAAAATGCACTGGTCATAGCAAACACCCTCTTCCAACAACACAAGAGAAGATTCTTAACATGGACATCACCAGATGGTCAACACTGAAATCAGATTGATTATATTCTTTGCAGCGAAAGATGGAGAAGCTCTATACAGTCAACAAAGACAAGACCGGGAGCTGACTGTGGCTCAGATCATGAACTCCTTATTGCCAAATTCAGACTTAAATTGAATGGCTTACAGTTTGTCAAAAGGAGGGATTTATGTCATTGGGATAAATAAAGGTGTTGTAGGCACTTTGTTATGGCAAATTAACTTCTCTTTGGAAAAAATCATTTTTTTTTAAACTGGACCAAATCAGCAAGTAGATGGAATTTGTTTTAGAGCTGATCTCACTTTATAACAATGTGAAAACTAATTGAATTCAATGTACTGAAAAAATATAAACATTAAAAGGAGATTTGTGACTCCTAAGTCCTATTTAAGGTCTCATGATAATTAGAGGGTGCCTCAGTAAAATTTTGAGGTAAACAGTTGCTGATGTAGTTACAACAATGATTTTTCTGGGAAAGGTACTGGGTATTGATAATCTCAATCTAGAAGGGTACTAAAGAAAGCTGAATTTTTATAGTAACAGATTAGTGATTATAAAAGATACAGCCACAAGTGGCTGCTGCTGCTGCTGCTAAGTCGCTTCAGTATGTCCGACTCTGTGCGACCCCATAGACAGCATCCCACCAGGCTCCCCCATCCCTGGGATTCTCCAGGCAAGAACACTGGAGTGGGTTGCCATTTCCTTCTCCAATGCATGAAAGTGAGAAGTAAAAGTGAAGTCACTCAGTCATGTCCGACTCTTAGCGACCCCATGGACTGCAGCCTAGCAGGCTCCTCCGCCCATGGGATTTTCCAGGCAAGAGTACTGGAGTGGGGTGCCATTGCCTAGGATAAGGTATCATTAGCACTTTTTCTATTGAGCCTTGCTGAGAACTTTGATAAGAATCCTACTAATTCTACACATATAAATAGAAGTTAGTAATATGTAATACTTCCTAGAGATCTTCAATGTAGGTTAGATTTTTACACAAGGATACAGGTAAATCAATGTCCAAATTATCTAAGATTAGAATAAAGCACCATTATCAGATTATGCATAAATGGGCAATAAGGACTGCATATTAATGAGTGGAGACCTAATATAAACTTGGTTTTTAACTTTGATGATCTCTGAAATCATGAAGACTTTGTTGTATACTGAACATACAAGCCGTTTACTAGGCAAACGGCCAGTAAAAAAAAAAAAAAAGAAAGAAATGAAATTAGTTTATCCCAAATTCATCTTATTGTTGTTATTTAGTCACTAAGTTGTGTTCAGTTCTTCTGGAACCCTACAGACTATAGCCCACCAGGCTCCTCTGTCCATGGAACTTTCCAGTCAAGAATACTGGAGTGGATTGCAATTTCCTTCTCCAGGGGATCTTCCTGACCCAGGGTCAAACCATGTCTCTGCATTGGCAGGTGGATTCTTTACCACTGAGTCCCTGGGAAGCACTCAATACATTTTTACATAGCATTATAACACTTAAAAAGAAAAAAAAAACTACTGTTATCTTTTCATTAGTAGAAGAGGGGAAGACTTATTACCGCCTAGTGTCTGTTCTAGAATTGCTCATGATACAGTCAGACTTTAAAGACCCTTGTGGAAATTCCATACTGATTATGGTTGTTGATGGTTTATGTCTTAAGACAAGAATAGAGAATTAACAGGAAGGTGCCTTTAGCAAAGTACATAATCTGGTATTTTATTTGCATAGTGATTTATGTTTAACAACTAGCTTTCATTTTAAAAAGTTTTGATTTATATAACTTCAATACTCAGTTTCATTTTTGCAACATGATGTCAGTGGATGCAGCATAGGAGAGAGATGAGCAAGTCAGATCCTGTAAGACAGTGTAAATTCATTCTAGCACAGACTCTCTGCTAAGTTGTTGGATGTCATGAATGAGAAAGGAAAAATCCTTTTTTAAAAAATAAAGGGTGAGAGTCACAGGATGAAACCTAAGCATTGCCAAGATAATAATTACTTCTTACATGGGAACTTTGGGGAAAGTCAGGAGATGGTTCAAGGGCTTAAAGTAAACATTATAAAAATAAATTTTAATTAAAATGTTCAAGATTATCCTTTCATATTTTGTAGCTGTGTGGTCTGCCTAGTCAAGGTGGCCTGTTCTCTTGTTTTCTGTGCATCCCCTGCTCAACTACTGCCTGCTTCACCTACAGCCTACTCAGGTGAATACCCCAGGACCCAGCTGGGGAATGTTCTTACCAAAGGAGCCATGAGGTGCACGCACCTCTGCTGGTTTCCCTGGTAACTAATGAGCCCGTTTTATGTAATTTGTAATTCCCGATGTAACTGGCAATCTTCCCCCTTCCCCGCAGCCACAGAGAAAGGCTGTCACTGTGCACTGTTTGCAGACTGCTGCACTAGGTGGGGGAGAAGGCAACAACACCCCACTCCAGTCCTCTTGCCTGGAAAATCCCATGGGTAGAGGAGCCTGGTGGGCTGCAGTCCATGGGGTTGCTAAGAGTTGGACACGACTGAGCGACTTCACTTTCACTTTTCACTTTCATGCATTGGAGAAAGAAATGGCAACCCACTCTAGTGTTCTTGCCTGGAGAATCCCAGGGATGGCAGAGCCTGGTGGGCTGCCGTCTACGGGGTCGCACAGAGTTGGACATGACTGAACGACTTAGCAGCAGCAGCAGCAGCAGCAGCACTAGATGGATTGTCTCTCCAGACAGGTAAGCTCCGTCATCCATTCAACCAAGGGTTCCCAGCCTCTGGTGTCTAATGCTTGCTGATCTGAGCTGGAGCTGATGTAATAAAAATAGAAATAAAGTACACAATAAATGCAGTGTGCTTGAATCATCCTGAACCACCGCCACCGCCCCCTGCCCCCACCACACACACACCTCACCTCAGTGCATGAAAATACTGCCTTTCACAAAATCAGTCCCTGGTGCCAAAAAGTTTGGGGATGGTGCACTAAAAAAACTTTTGATTTCTCTGTTTCTGACTCTGGGCTTTTTGATCAGTCTTAAGGCTGAGCTAATAATACAGGACTTAGAGGCTCATGTAGTGAGGTCCAACAGTGGTTTTGTTCTTGTGAGTGTAACAGTTAAACAGAAAGATTAAGTACTTGGCTCTCTTTTCACTGAAGACTTTTATTGTTCACCCACTTTATTTTTAACATTTATTTTCTTGGCTTGATCCTGTGCACTATTTTTTTTTCAACTTTTCCATTTCCAGCATCTACAGGTGTCTTCACTAAGAAGATTTTTGCCTTGACCGCTTTCACCTGGACAGGAGCAAATACTTGTATAAACTGTAAATCCACCTGTTTATTTTGTCTTATTCTCCTGTTTTAAGACTCATTCAGAATGTTTAGTAAAATGTTATATATCCAGAAATGTCTCTTCCAATTGCAATCTCTGTTAATATAGGAAATCCTCTAATAGTCTGGTTAAGGCCATTCACACAAAGTGAGAAGAGAGTCAAGGTCACATCAGAATCAGGAACTCTTCAATCATGTGTACATATCACTAACTGTGAATGACAGAGCTGAATCTATGAAATGTTTCAGGTAAAGGACAAGCTGGATCAGGATAGTTTCCATGAACAATGCTCAAGCAGTAAGAACAGATATGATTATATGTAACAGAAGCAGGAAAAGCTGTTCATTGGCTGCTATGTGAAATTATGGCTGCTCAGTCATTTTACTGTTTTCTTCTTCAGTTCAAAGCTGGCTTACTCTGGTCTTATAGTCTCTCGGATATTTTCAAAGAGCAAAGTTTCCTTAATCTTTCTAAGTGTTACATCCTTGAGGCACATTACCAGAAATAACTTTACAGTTGCCCACACTTGAATAAAAGTTTTTCTATGATACAGAAATGGAGGTTGACAGTTAATTTCCCCTCAACTTTGATGAAATTATTTCTTGGTTTTATGGCTTATACTCTTACATTGTGAAAGCCTGCTGACAGTCTAATTGCTTTGTAAGTAAGCTGTCTTTTCTCCCAGCTGCTTTCATTTAGTTGTCTTTGGTGTTCCCCTTTTCTAGAGTCACGTGTCTATGCCTGAACATATTTTTAAGTATTTTGTTTGAGATTCATCCTGCTTATCAAATCTGAATATAAATATGTCTCTTTCAATATTTCTAAAATATTCTTAGGCACTATATCTTCAAATATTACTACTTATTCCTTTTCTCAAGAACTCTAGTTGGGTGAATATTAGTTTTAGTCTATCCTCCAGTTTCTTTACCTTTTATTTAATAATTTTGCATCTTGGGGTTTTTATTCTCAAGTTTTTGTAGAACTAATTTATTCAGATTTTTCTTACAATTATTAATTCTCCTTAAGCCCTGTCTGCTGCTGCTAAGTCGCTTCAGTCGTGTCCGACTCTGTGCGACACCATAGACGGCAGCCCACCAGGCTCTGCCATCCCTGGGATTCTCCAGGCAAGAACACTGGAGTGGGTTGCCATTTCCTTTTCCAATGCATGAAAGTGAAAAGTCAAAGTGAAGTCGCTCAGTCGTGTCCAACTCTTAGTGACCCCATGGACTGCAGCCCAGCAGGCTCCTCTGTCCATGGGATTCTCCAGGCAAGAGTACTGGAGTATAATACTGCTTAACCATTCAATGGATTCAGCATTACCCTCTTTATTTCTAGGGGTTCATTCATTTATGTATTTTTTATCTTGATATTTTATAAATAGTAATTCATTTCCTTTAAATTTTTTGAATACTTCTTAAATGTGTTAAACATGCTTTCATCATAGTCTACACCCGATAATTACATTTTCTGGAAATCTTCCATAATTTTCTTGGTTTTTGTTAGTTTTTTTCTGTTGTTGTTGTTACAGACTGTTTGCTCGTGTGTTTTATAAAGATGTGAGTTTATGTTTATATGATTAGCAATCTAGTTTAAGATACAAATCCTGAGGATTTGTGTTTGTTTTGACCTTGTATCCAATGATGTTCCCAAACTAGGATCACTTTATACCAGTTTATATGACTTTATATCAGTTTAACTTTTTTGAGTTACACTGTCAGTAGATACCTAAATCCCAAATTCTTGTGAAAGTGTGCGACTGAGTGAACTTTTACTTTTTTAACACAGAGACTATTCTCAAACAGACTTGTCCTGTCTCTTTCTGTTACCAGAAATTAGTTTTTTCTTTATAGTGAAAACATTGAGAGTATCAGTTATCTGCAGCATTCTCCATTACAAGTTTGCATCTTGTTAAGACTAATGACCTGAATCCTTTCTCACGGAAATTAAAATGCAAATTTATTTGATAGTGTGATGACCAAATGATAAGTCAGATAAGGCCAAAGTTTTATTTTACTGCTTTTAACTCCAACAGTTAAAGAAAGATTATTTCCCCCTGGAATTCATATGTTAAAACTCTAACACTCAAAAGTGACTATATTTAGAGATAGAGCCTTTAAAGAGATAATTAGGGTTAAATGAGATCATGAGGGTGGGATCCTTATCCAGATGGAATGATGTCCTTATCAGAGAAAAGATAGAGACTCCAGGGATGTGTGCTCAAGAAGAAAAGACCAAGTGAGTACACAGGAAAAGCTGACCATCTGCAAATCAAGCAGAGAGGCTTCAGGGAAACCAAGCCTGCTGGCTCCTTGATAATGGACTTCCACCTTCCAGAAATGTAAGAAAGTAAGTCTTAGTTTAAGTCACCCAGTCTTTTTGTTATTGTGGCCCCAGCAAACTGATACACCATCTGTCTTTTTTGGAGGAGGTTGATCCTGGGGATTTTCACTTACTCTAAGTTCAAACATGTATTAGAAGTACTGAGAAAAAATATCAACTTTGAAATAATCAAAAGGGTTTACTGAATGCTTGATGACAGTGGTGCTGAGGATGTCTAATTTTCTAGGGCCATGGAGATTATTTGACTTTTTATTGATTAGGACATTCTATGGGCTTCCCAGGTGGCACTTGCGGTAAAGAACCCATTTGCCAATGCAGAAGACCTAAGAGACACAGGCTTGATCTCTGGGTCAAGAAGATTCCCCTGGAGGAGGGCATAACAACCCACCCCAGTATTCTTGCCTGGAGAATCCTATGGACAGAGGAGCCTGGCTGGTTATAATTCATGGGGTCACAAAGAACTGGACCTGACTTGGCAGGCATATATGCAGGATATTCTACAACTTTCTAAGACTAGAGGTTAACTTGTGGAAGGCTTATTACAATGCAAATTATTCTTGTCTGCTACTGCTACTGCTAAGTCACTTCCGTCGTGTCGGACTCTGTGCAACCCCATAGATAGCAGCCCACCAGGCTCCCCCATCCCTGGGATTCTCCAGGCAAGAACACTGGAGTGGGTTGCCATTTCCTTCTGAGACCCATGTAAATGATTGTTGTCCTGTTAAAAAGATAATCTCAAAGGTCATCCTTTATTCTCTTTCAAAAACATTTACCATTTTGTATCTCATTTGGCAATCTTAACCTACCATTTACAAAGTTTCTGTTTAAACTTTGCCCTCTTTACAAACGCTTTTGAACCAGCTTTGTTATCTTACTGGTTCCCTTGTTGATGGTATTTAATAAATCTTTGACATGCATTAATTTTCCATGTGTTATAGTATCATGTTTTTAGATTCTTGAATCTTATAATTTAAGTGTTTTGAGGCTTTTTCACCAAGTTACTCATGATGACTGACTACTCAGGGGCAATTAAGATGTGGCCCAAGAAGAACAAGAACACCTTATGTGCTATTAATCCCAGAATTCTTGGCTCCTGAGGATTCCTGAGGGAGACTGATGGTTTCTCATTTTATGACTTTATTTTCTTATGGTTCTTTGCTAAGTTTTATTCTGGTTTCAGTTTGTTTTTTTACCATTTCTACATTAGCAGCAACAAGGATTAGAAATTAAGCTTTGTAATCTGACCATTTGGTGATCTCTGTTAGTAGAAATGGAGTTTTGTTCTCTGTTTAGTGAGAGAGGAAAGGAAATAGGGTTTTAAACAATTTTTTTGTGGTTGTTGTGATTACCATATATATTATTTGCTTATCTATTTGCTAGCATAAAGCAATTAAGAAAATCTATCAAGACCACTGAAAAGAACAGACCTTTGTAATTGGAACATATTATCAAACTGGTTTTTTCTTTCCTCTGATTATTGCCTGAAAACTTTGCTATGCAGTGCAAGCTAGAAATTGGATCTTTTGGAGAAAAAAATGTTTCAAGATTTTAATAATTGATGCTTCAAATAATGATTTAGAATATGTGCATGTGTGCTAGTGTGTTAACTTCTCTTAGAAAATTATCAGATTGTATTAAGAAACTGCATTGTGATTTCTGCATTTCTTCTTTGTCTAGACATAGACAACTTCATAAGCCGATTGCTGACCCAAGACTCAACAAAACAACAATTACACAGTATTGAGTAAACTGATTAGAAAACTCAATTTGTAATTGTTTTGTAAAGCTGTTATTATTTGTTATAGTCCATTTTCTGATGAGTAAATAAGGATATGATTTAGTTTTCTTCTGTGTTAACACACAAAACTGTAGACCGAGATTTTACAAACTGAAATAAAGCATATAAAAATGTTATATGACTCTCATTGACACTCAAAATGAAAAATAAATATTTTTTCTCAGCCTTTGTCACTTTCATGGCAATATAATTATTCAGTTTGCCTCAATTAGACTATGTCCTCCTTTTAAACAGGATATGATTGGACAATGGGCTTCCCTGATGGCTCAGATGGTAAAGAAACTGCCTGCAATGCAGGAGACTGGGATTCAATCCCTGGGTCGGAAGATTCCCTGGAGAAGGGAATGGCTACTCCAGTATTCTTGCCTGGAGAATTCCATAGACAGAGGAGTCTGGTGAGCTACAATCCATGGTGTTGAAAAGAATCCAACATGACCGAATGACTAACAATCAGACAATAAATTCTGTAACCAAGGCCATGAGTGTCATATTTGAGAATGTCACTATGCAATTGGAGAAGGCAATGGCACCCCACTCCAGGACTCTTGCCTGGGAAATCCCATGGATGGAGGAGCCTGGTAGGCTACAGTCCATGGGGTCACGAAGAGTTGGACAGGACTGAGCAACTTCACTTTCACTTTTCACTTTCATGCACTGGAGAAGGAAATGGCAACCCACTCCAGTATGCTTGCCTGCAGAATCCCAGGGATGGAAGCCTGGTGGGCCGCCGGTCTATGGGGTCGCACAGAGTCGAACACGACTGATGTGACTTAGCAGCAGCAGCAGCATTATGTAATAAACCCACCTATAAGGACCATGTGCTGTACTTTATATGTGGAACAAGTGCCAACAAAGCCCTTGGAGGTAGCTGGCATGCTACCTGTTCCAGGAATGAGTTGGAGAAAAGTCTCCTAGTAAGAAAGGGAATTTTTCTGCAAGACAAGAAACTTGGGGAATTTAGGGGACCTTGAGAAGAAGCAGAGTCTTTTTTCTTGGACATGGTTTCCTCATACAGAAGAGCAAATAATAAATCCCATTGAAAATATTATCCTAGATTCCTTATTAAAGCTCCAGACAGATGTTAATTTTCTGCTCTAATAGTTGCTTAACACCAAATGGTTCTATGTTTGTTGAGCAATATAAGATTTATACATGTTAATTAACCCTTCTTGTGCTTATATAAATGAATCAGGGCAACATATAATGAGACTGTACTTTTTATTTTATTGTTTATTATAGTGAATAATAATTTTTGAAAATTACTTAGGATTCCAAGGGCAAACAGTGTTAAAAAAAATACGGCAAATTTTGAAATTGGCAAATGGGCTGGTGGAGTGTTTTTTCTTATAGTGCTGAACATTGTCTGGCAGAAGTTATTTGACTCTCCAGGGGGTATATTTATCTGTTTGGCTTTCTATTCATTATTGAATAAAATATTTTTCGACTCTGTAAGAGTAGAGATTAACTTACAGCAAATCAATCTATAAAAAGAATTCTTGTCATATAGCAATAAAAATTTCTGTTCAGTAAAATATATAACTCCAGAGGCTACAATTTATAGTCACATAGTACTTAAAACTAGTTTTGTATGTAATGCTATCAATACTATTCTAATGTTAAAAAATGTCCTGTCTGAATATGTCTTTCTTCCTCAAATGTGCTTTGAACCATTAGCATTTTACTGCCTCTCTCAATCAGTTAGTTACTTGTTGATGCATGTTCATTGTATCTATTTCTGAGAGTTCTACTTCTTACTTCGAAAAATAACATTTTAACAGAATTTTTTCTTATTCTGTTCAGCATTTTTTGGATTTTTTTTGACCATGTGGTTTTTTTCACATGATCTAATCTTTCATATTTCCAGGAATAGAAGTTTCCCTTCTATCTTTGGACTCCATTAACTTCTCTGTGAAGTGTATTGATGAGGTTGAAAGAGGTATGCATTTTCAAACTGCTGATTAATTTTGGAATCCCTTCAGAAGTGCTATTCTTAGAGACTGAGCACAGGAAGAGAGTAGAGCAATTCTGTGGCCATTAAGATACTAAGAAAATTTATTTGAATTTCTCAGGTTCTTGAGTCAGGATTAAGGGCAAGAAATTTCCTGGGGACGAAGAGAAAAAATAAAACCCCAGATCTCTGACCAAGCTTATAGTAGACTTTTTAAATTTTCTGTCTCCAAATGTGTACCTTTAGAGCTTTATGGATTCCAGAAATTGTCACTTTACAAGTTATCTACAGTGCTGTGTAAGAATACAGATTTGTATGTCTCAAACCCTATATGTATGTATGTGTGTAGGGGTTCATATTGTATTTCTCTCAAGATTAATGATGCTGAGCATCTTTTCATGTACATGTTGACCATCTTATATCTTTTTTGGGAAAATGTCTATTCAGGTTCTTTTCCCCATTTTTCAATTGTGTATCTATTAAACTTCTAGTGGAAGATATAGTTGGTAATTTCTTTGATACTGGTCCTGGTAATATTTTGGGGAAATAATTTGATATCAGCAGCAAAGATAGCAAAAACAAAAATAGATAAGTGGGACTGCATTAAACTAAAAAGCTTCTGTGTAGCAAAAGAAACCATCAACAAAATGAAAAAGCAACCTATGGAATAGAGGAAAATGTTTGCAAAACATATATGTGTAAGAAGTTAATATTGAAAACATACAAAGAACTCATATAACCCAATGGTAAATAAACCAAATAACCCATTTAAAAATGGGCAAAGGAACTAAATCACTAATCTTCAGGGAAATACAAATCAAAACCACAATGAAATATCACCTCACACCTGTTAAGTGATTGTTATCAAAAAGATAAGAAATATCAAGTGCTGGTGAGGATGTAGAGAAAAAGGAATGCTTCTGCAATTTGAATGGGAATGTAAACTGCTACAGCCATTATGGGCTTCCCAGATGGCTCAGACAGGAAAGAATCTGCCCCGAGTGTGGGAGACTCCAGTTTGATCTCTGACTGGGAACGATCCTTTGGAGAAGGATATGGCAACAGCCAAATTGGAAGAAACTAAAAATAAAATGGTGCTTGCAGCCATGAAATTTAAAAAATGCTTTCTCCTTGGAAGGAAAGTTATGACCAATCTAGATAGCATATTAAAAAGCAGAGACATTACTTTGCCAACAAAGGTCCATCTAGTCAAGGCTATGGTTTTTCCTGTGGTCATGTATGGACGTGAGAGTTGGACTGTGAAGAAGGCTGAGCGCCGAAGAATGGATGCTTTTGAACTGTGGTGTTGGAGAAGACTCTTGAGAGTCCCTTGGACTGCAAGGAGATCCAACCAGTCCATCCTAAAGGAGATCAGTCCTGGGTGTTCATTGGAAGGAATGATGCTAAAGCTGAAACTACAGTACTTTGGCCACCTGATGCAAGAGCTGACTCATTGGAAAAGACTCTGATGCTGGGAGGGATTGGGAGCAGGAGAATAAGGGGATGACAGAGGATGAGATGACTAGATGGCATCACTGACTTGATGGACATGAGTTTGGGTGAACTCCAGGAGTTGGTAATGGACAGGGAGGGCTGGTGTGCTATGATTCATGGGGTTGCAAAGAGTTGGACACGACTGAATGACTGAACTGATCTGAAAAAATAGAACTACCATATGATCCAGCAATCTCACATCTGAATATACTCCCAGTGGAATATATATGAGTGTGTGTTTATAGACACATACATAATGAAATACTATTCAGCCTTAAAATAAATAGGAATTCCACTATTTGCAACAACATGGATAAAACTGGAAGGCATTATGCTAAGTAAAATAAGCTTGATAGAGATAAATACTATATATTATATAGAAATATTTTAAAAAATTGAATTGTTAGAAACAAAGTAGAATGGTGGTTGTAGATATTGGGGAAAGGGGAATGCATATAAGTTGATAATTGTATAAATTTCAGTTATAAGATACATAAGGTCTGTCTGAGGATCTAACGTACATTGTGAAGGTTATAGTTGATATAATGTTTTATATAACTTAAATCTGTCAAGAGAGTAACTCTTACATGCTCACAGAAAAAAAAAAAAAACAGCCTTTTGGACTCTGTGGGAGAGGGAGAGGGTGGGATGATTTGGGAGAGTGGCAGTGTAACATGTATGATATCATAAGTGAAATGAATCACTGGTCTAGGTTCAATGCAGGATGCTGGATGCTTGGGACTGAGGCACGGGGATAATCCAGAGAGATGGTGTGGGGCGGGAGGGGGAAGGGGAGGGTCGGGATTGGGAGTTCATGTACACTTGTGGCTGATTCATGTCAATGTATATATAGCAAAACGAATAAGTATTGTAAAGCAAAACTAACTAAAAAATAAAAATTAATTAAAAAAATATGTGAGGTGATGAATGGATATTTAACCCTATGTAGAAAAATTTTTACAATGTATTCAAATTATCTTATTGCAAATTTAAATGTATTATTTTATTTTTCAATTATACTTCAGTAAACCAAAAATATTCTTATACTCTTTGGATGTGCTAGAGATCTTTCATTTTCCAGCAATCCCAAACACTTTTTTATGTTATTTTTAAAAAATTTATAAGGTATAACTGACAGACAACCAACCACACACATTTTAATACTATTCTTTCAAATCTTTGCTTGGTATATGAAAAAGTTTATCTCAAGGATTTCATTAACATTTAATTACAAGCAAGACTAAGCTTTAAATAAAAGTCAATGTTACTTTGTACTAATTAAAAGAAAAAATGTTTTAAAAGACATATCTAAGTAGTAATAATAGTATTTTAAAAATAAATGTTCAGTGAAACAAATTTGTTTTCTACCTTATTTTTCAAATATGTGGTGTATCAGAAATATGTTTATCCAAGTAAAGTAGTGTTTTTAAAGCAGAGAAGATATTTACTTATTTACTCAAACAATTTTTATTAAAGACTTTATATGGTTCTAGGGCCTCTTTGGTGGCTCAGAGGTTAAAGCGTGTGCCTGCAATGCGGGAGACCTGGGTTTGATCCCTTGGTTGGGAAGATCTCCTGGAGAAGGATGTGGCAACCCAGTCCAGTACTCTTGCCTGGAGAATCCCATGGACGGAGGAGCCTTGTGGGCTACAGTCCATGGGGTCGCCAAGAGTCGGACACACTTTCACTTTCACTTTCAAGTCCTGCAATCACTGCTGAAATCACACTGTTGAATAATGTAGACAGATGTTCAACTATAAGGAAATGCAGAGGGATAATAACAACAGTGTTTTATCAAAATACAGAGCAAGGAGAGTTCACAACATGTTATGAAAGACACAGGAAGATGGCACTTCAAAAATTGAGAGGTGAGGGAAGAAAAAGTCCCTGGGGAAGCAATATATCCGGAGAAGACAATGGCAACCCACTCCAGTACTCTTGCCTGGAAAATCCCATGGACGGAGGGGCCTGGTGGGCTGCAGTCCATGGGGTCGCTAGGAGTCGGACACGACTGAGCGACTTCACTTTTACTTCTCACTTTCATGCATTGGAGAAGGACATGGCAACCCACTCCAGTGTTCTTGCCTGGAGAATCCCAGGGACGGGGGAGCCTGGTGGGCTGCCGTCTATGGGGTCGCACAGAGTTGGACACGACTGAAGCGACTTGGCAGCTGCAGCAGCAAGCAATATATCAATTAAAAACAATACAAAATGAGATAATGAAACGTATGTCTTTCAGTTCAGTTCAGTCGCTCAGTCATGTCCGACTCTTTGCGACCCCATGAATCGCAGCACGCCAGGCCTCCCTGTCCATCACCAACTCCCGGAGTTCACTCAGACTCACCTCCATCGAGTCCGTGATGCCATCCAGCCATCTCATCCTCGGTAGTCCCCTTCTCCCCCTGCCCCCAATCCCTCCCTGCATCAGAGTCTTTTTCAATGAGTCAACTCTTCACATCAGGTGGCCAAAGTACTGGAGTTTCAGCTGTAGCATCATTCCTTCCAAAGAATACCAGGACTGATCTCCTTTATGATGGACTGGTTGGATCTCCTTGCAGTCCAAGGGACTCTCAAGAGTCTTCTCCAACACCACAGTTGAAAAGAATCAATTATTCAGCGCTCAGCTTTCTTCACAGTCCAACTCTCACATCCATACATGACTACTGGAAAAACCATAGTCTTAACGAGATGGACCTTTGTTGGCAAAATAATGTCTCTGCTTTTCAATATGCTATCTAGGTTGGTCATAACTTTTCTTCCAAGGAGTAAGCGTCTTTTAATTTCATGGCTGCAATCACCATCTGCAGCGTCTTTAGAAATATACAAAATAAAGATTATACAAAGCTTTATATACCACATTAAATAATTTAGATTTTATCCTCATTATATCAAGAGTACACTAAAGTGTTTTAAGGGAGAAAGTGATGGAATACAATCTAAAGCTTACGAAGCTTTCTCTGGCAATAGTTTGAAGAACATCTTTGGGAGAGTAGAGCTGAACATAAATATGGTTACAGTTGAGAGAGTATAGCTTATATAGGAGACGTGAAAATTGGAGTTGAATAAAATAGTTAGACATGCAGAAGGTGGATAATATTGGACTTGGTGTTTGGGCATGATAGAGAAACTTGGAGACAATATTAAATTCTTCAACTGTACAACTAGGCAGAAAACATGTCATTCATGGAAATAATACCCACCTGGTAGAATATGTGGCTCTGAGGCTCATGAGAAGTATCTCAGTTAAAAATATCAAGGCTCTTCTTAAAGAGTAAACCAACTATTATATTGATCTGACATATTCATCTAATTATATCATCTTGCATTTCCTTAGAGCATTTTCTGGGTTCTTTTAAGTTCTTTATGTTTGGATTTATTTACAAATAATAGATGTTGAACTAAGAGGACTATTCTTCGGTATTTTATTTAGTTTTACAGTATTAGAAAAGCTTGCTTTATTAATAAAAGATTTTAATCATTGACTATATATGGTTGAAACTGTTGAAAAGTCATGATATTTAATTAAGCATATTCAATGAAAAATTTAGAAGTTGGCTTTTATTTTTCAAATGGAACAGCAAATGAAAACTGTAACACTGACAACCTGATTTTTTGGCTTTTGAAGTACTTTCAAGAAAATACAAAGTGCAAACCCTTTCAGACATGCTGATATTTTATTGATTTTTACACTCTAGTTTTATAAGCAAAAAAATGAATAGAAGTAGTATGCAATGATATGTGGTATGTTCTTATTACGCCAAAAAGTAATTTGTACCTTTGGCTTATTTAAAGATAGAACTAATGAAATTGGAAATATTGACATACTCTCTTTTAGCCTGAGCTCCTGGAATTACAAAGAAGAGAGATTCATTTAAACTAAATATAAAGATTTTTTTCTATAATACAGTAAGCAATATTATGAGTACTGAAATACATTTGTGCATGATGAGAACTGGAGTCAGGTAGCCTCTGGAAAGAAAAAGAAAAGTCACACTTTTTTTTTTTTTTTTAATGAACTTCATGATCTCTTTTCTCAAACATTCTCCTAGTTTTCTCTCCTGTTCTCTCAAATGATTTCTTCATGTTCATACCCTGGCCGTGAGACTGTTATTGCTGAGACTGCATAATGTTTCAGTATTATTAGCCATCAACTTTGCTACTGTCTTATGTACATTAGCATAGATTCTAGAAAGAGACTATCTCTGGTTTCTGAATTGTCTTGGGTCAGATGCAGAAGTTAGTAATCTCTGGCCAGGGAGATGTAATCACATACTATATGTCATCATATGTATGACAACTGTTAATTTTAAGCTTCAACACTAATTCAAGAAACTAAGAAAGAAAAAGAAAATCTATTTTTTTATAAGATGCCAATGCCTGGTGAATCACAACTTCAGAAATAATAAATGTGATAAATTATGCACTTAAAATTCGTGAATAATGATGGCACACTTAGTGAGTGAGTGAGTGAAGTCGCTCAGTCGTGTCCGACTCTTTGCGACCCCGTGGACTGTAGCCTACCAGGCTCCTCCGTCCATAGGATTCTCCAGGCAGGAATACTGGAGTGGATTGCCATTTCCTTCTCCAGGGGATCTTCCCAATCCAGGGATCAAACCCGGGTCTCCCGCATTGCAGGCAGACGCTTTAACCTCTCAGGCACCAGGGAAGCCCCAATGATGGCACACATTTCACACTTTCAACAAAAACAAGAGAAGAAGCAATTTCTAGACAAGGAAAATATGTGTGTCCATGTTCCTCAATTTTATCTGTTTGGGCTTTTACTAGTCCTACTCTAACAATCTGGAGTTAAAATTTTTTCTTCAACTGAAATAATCTGATCAGAAGTGCAATCAGATCTTTCATATTTGTTGCTATTGTTTAGTCAATCAGTCATGACTGACTCTTTGCAGACCCATGGACTGCAGCACGCCAGGCTTCCCTGTCTTTCACAGTGTCACAGAGCTTGCTCAAACTCATGTCCATTGAGTTGATGATGCCATCCAACCATTTCATTATCTGTCACCCGTTTCTCCTCCTGTCCTTAATCTCCCAGCATCAGGGTCTTTTCCAAAGAGTTGGATGTTTCATTAGGTGGCCAAAGTATTGGAGCTTCAGTTTCAGCATCAGTCCTTCTAATGAATATTCATTATTGATTTTCTTTGGGATTGATGGTTTGATCTCCTTGCTGTCCAAGGAACTGTGAAGGATCTTATCCAGCACCACAGTTAGAAAGCACCCATTCTTCACTCAGCCTTCTTTATGGTCCAACTCTCACATCCGTACATGACTATTGGAAAAACCATAGCTTTGACTATATGGACCTTTGCTAGCGAAGCGATGTCTCTGCTTTTTTAATACATTGTCTAGGTTTGTTTAACTTTCTTCTAGGAGCAAGCGTCTATTAATTTCATGGCTGCAGTCACAGTCTGCAGTGATTTTGAAGTCCAAGAAGATAAGGTCTATCACTGTTTCCATTGTTTCCCCATCTATTTGCCATGAAGGGATGGGGCCAGATGCCACGATCTTTGTTTTTCAAATACTGAGTTTTAAGTCATCTTTTTCACTCTCTTCTTCCTTTCATTCTCCCTTATCAAGAGGATCTTTACTTCCTCTTTGCTTTCTGTCATTAAGTGGTGTCATCTGCATATCCAAGATTATTGATATTTCTCCGGGCAATCTTGATTCCATCTTGTGCTTCATCCAGTCGTATTTCATATGATGTACACTGCATTAAGTTAAGTAAGCAGGGTGAAATTATACAGCCTTGACGTATTCCTTTCCCCTAATTTGGAACCAGTCCATTGTTCCATGTCCAGTTCTAACTGTTGCTTCTTTTTTTTTTTTTTTTAATTAATTTTTATTTTTTAGTTTGTTTTGCTTTACAATACTGTATTCGTTTTGTTACACATTGACATGAATTAGCCATGAGTGTACATGAACTCCCAATCCCGACCCCCTCCTCCACCCTCCCGCCCCACACCCTCTCTCTGGATTATCCCCATGCATCAGTCCCTAGCATCCTGCATCCTGCATCAAACCTGGACTGGCAATTCATTTCGCTTATGATATCGCACATGTTACATTGCCACTCTGCCAACCCATCCCACCCTTTGCTTCTTGACCTGCATACAGGTTTCTCAGGAGGCAGATATGGTGGTCTGGTATTACCATCTCTTTAAGAACTTCCCACAGTTTGTTGTGATTCACACAGTCAAAGGATTTAGTGTAGTCAATGAAGCAGAAGATTTTTTCTCGAATTCCCTTGTTTTTTCCAAGGGAAAAACAGATGATCCAATAGATGTTGGCAGTTTGATCTCTGGTTCCTCTGCCTTTTCTAAATCCAGCTTGCAAATATCAAAGTTTATATTTGTACATTACCTAATATCAATAATTATTATTTGCCTGTTATTACAAAGGAGACCTTGCACCTTCATGGAGAATGGATGATATTTTCATTATGTGATGTTAAGTTAGATGTTCTATATTGGAAAAGAAAGTTTACCTTAAATGATTTCTGAAATAATAGAAAATTTAATTTTGGATATATTATGGGGCTAAATGTAAAGGTAAATATTTTAGAAGAAAACATAAGGGGACTTCTTTATGATTTTGACATAGGAATGATTTCTTAAACAGAGCAAAAACCACACTAATGGTAACAAAAATATCTATAAAGAGTCTTCATTAAATTAAGAACAAGTGTTTATTCAAAATTCCACTAAGAGAATGAATTGTTACCTTTGACCATATGTGAGAAATACCTCTGTATTCTTCTATAATATTAAAGGATTTGAGTAGTCAAAATGGAGATACTAGATGATGACAGGTGACAGATAATACATTATACTTCTATTTCTTTACCCCCATAACCTGTACTCCATTTACACTAAAAAGACATTTTTATTTTTGGCAAATTTTTATCATTAATAAGGAACCCACAAATACCTCCTGTGTAGGTTAGTTCTATTTCACAGTTGTTCATTGAACACCTACCATATTCATTGTTTTACTTAAGACCTTTGCAGCAGTGGAATAACCACTTTAATAAGGAAGGCAGATGACATGACAGGATAAAATAGGTTTTCAATATGTTAGGAAAAGTGAATATTTTCTACCAGACCTATTATATGAATTGGATGCATAAAGTGAATATTGAGATCTGCTAAATTGAGGTTTAGGCACAGACTTAGGAATATCTGTATTTTTTTCAAAGTGAGTAAAGCATTTTATATTGAGAAAAATAGTTAATTAAAGCACGAAGAAAGTAAAACAGAAAATGCTTCAGGATAATATAAGTTGCATAAGGAAAAATTCAGAATAAAGAGAACTTTGATTTTTGTATTTTATTTATGGTAGGTGAACAAGGGACATGTTTTAATAAATCTTTTTCTGGGTCAATTTGAAAATTAAAGCTGCATAATTTTTTAGATATAGTTTCCTTGATTGAAGTACAATTAATATATTATTAAACCAGTTTTTAGGAAAATCATGGCATGCCATTTGATAGAAAGCTCAAAGAACTAACATAAAACCTGTATCAAAATCACTCTACAATAAAAACAGTTGCACATAAAAAGATGGATAAGATTAACTGCAGATGTTATTATTATGGAAAGATGCCTACATACTAGATGAAATAGAAGCTTGGTTCATTCACTCTTAGGAGGTAATAACTACACAAAAGAAAGAATTTCAGCATTTAAAATTTAAAACAATCTATTAAATCTGTAGTTGCAGTGTATCCTTATTGTCACTAGAGGGAAATCTGGGAGGGATTTGGAGAAAGACAGTTTATTGTTATTACTATAAGTTGAGTAAAGGATCCTGTGTGAATAAATTTTCTTAACAGCATGCTTACTTCAGGGGAAAAAATGAAGCATAGAATGTCTGAGGAAAAAGCCATATTGTCAAACTATGTTGAAATAATTATTTCTCAGCAAGGAACAAGATCTGTCAGATGCCCATGTTTAGACTCAAGTATTCTATTGCCATATGTTTCAATAAAATGCATGGTATTTTATCAAATAGTTAGGAAAAATAGCATTAAAATAAGTGCTTTAAGGCAGATCACATGATTAATAATGATTTCTTTTAAAACCCCCAACCAACCAATGAACAACAACAAATTTAACTCTTGGTTGAGTGTCAACTTTCAATTCAAGGACCAGGGCACAGTGTGGCTCAGGTTGTTAAATAGTGATTTTTTTCCTCCTATGATTTTAAGAACAAAAATATCAAGAAATTGCTATAATAATTATGAATATTATTAAATCAAATAGCAAACTGTTTAGCAGAAACAGTGTGCATAAATGATACTGGAAAGTTTAGGTTTTCCTCCAATTATGACATTTTTTATTCTTTAGCGAGTGCTAAACTCAAGTACATCAAGGCTGTATATTGTCACTCTGCTTATTTAACTTATATGCAGAGTACATCATGAAAACGGTGGGCTGGAAGAAGCACAAGCTGGAAGCAAGATAGCCGAGAGAAATATCAATAACCTCAGATATGCAGATGATATCACCCTCATGGCAGAAAGTGAAGAGGAACTAAAAAGCCTCTTGATGAAAGTGAAAGAGGAGAGTGAAAAAGTTGGCTTAAAGCTCAACATTCAGTAAACGAAGATCATGGCATCTGGTCCCATCACTTCATGGTAAATAGATGGGGAAACAGTGTCAGACTTTATATTTTTGGGCTCCAAAATCACTGTAGATGGTGATTGCAGCCAAGAAATTAAAAGACACTTACTCCTTGGAAGGAAAGTTACGACCAACCTAAACAGCATATTCAAAAGCAGCGACATTACTTTGCCAACAAAGATCCGTCTCGTCAAGGCTATGGTTTTTCCAGTAGTCATGTATGGATGTGAGAGTTGGACTGTGAAGAAAGCTGAGCACCAAAGAATTGATGCTTTTGAACTATGGTGTTGGAGAAGACTCTTGAGAGTCCCTTGGACTGCAAGGAGATCCAACCAGTCCATCCTAAAGGAGATCAGTCCTGGGTGTTCACTGGAAGGACTGATGCTAAAGCTGAAACTCTAATACTTTGGCTACCTGATGCGAAGAGTTGACTCATTGGAAAAGACCTTGATGCTGGGAGGGATTGGGGACAGGAGGAGAAGGGGACGACAGAGGATGAGATGGCTGGATGGCATCACTGACTCAATGGACATGAGTTTGGGTAGACTCTGGGAGCTGATGATGGACAGGGAGGTCTGNACCTGATGCGAAGAGTTGACTCATTGGAAAAGACCTTGATGCTGGGAGGGATTGGGGACAGGAGGAGAAGGGGACGACAGAGGATGAGATGGCTGGATGGCATCACTGACTCAATGGACATGAGTTTGGGTAGACTCTGGGAGCTGATGATGGACAGGGAGGTCTGGTGTGCTGCAATTCACGGAGTTGCAAAGAGTCAGACAATGACTGAGCAACTGAACTGAACTGAAACTCCAGTGATCTCATCCAGGTAAAATGTTCCCATATAGCTTTATTTCCTTATTCAATTTTTAAAGTATTTTGCTACTCACTTTAAATTTTTGCACCATTTATTCCTTTATGCTCTTGTTGCTTCCTTGTATGCTATAATGTGAAAGGAAGAAACAAGAGCATAAAGAATAAATGCTGCAAAAACTTAAATAAAGTGAGTAGTAAAATACATTAAAACAATAGCATACTACCAAGAAGTGTGGGCTTCTCTGGTGGCTCAGACAGTAAAAAGTCTGCCTGCAAGGTGGGAAACCTCAGTTCAATCCTTGGGTTGAGAAGATCCCCTGGAGAAAGTCATGGCAAACCCTCTCAAGTATTCTGGCCTTGAGAATTCCCATGGACAGAGGAGCCTGGCAGTCTACAATCCATGGAATTGCAAAGAGTCAGTACTGAACAACTAAGCACAGCACACTGAAGAGTGTATTGAGGTACTAGCTATTTTAGGATAAAGAAATAAGTAAATCATATAGTTCTAAACAAATATTTCACAGTCTGGTTGGAAAATACCTATAGAGTTAAAAGTAATAATATAAATTTAGAAGTATTTGCATAGTGTTTGAGAGTCCTGTGATTTGATTGTCTTTCTTTCTTAAGGTGATCTTTTCATTTTCCCTACTTCAATGAAGTGCCATAAAATTTATTCACTTACAGAATTTAGAAATTGGGAAAGTAACCCAAAGTAATTTGTCTCCTTCACCGTCATAGATAGTCTTTCACTAAATCTACCTTGCTTATACCCATCAGATCTATTTTCTCATCTTGAAGTCTCCACTACGCAGCTGATGAACATTTTTCTGGATTAATCTGTTACTTCCTTTTAGGGCTACTTGCACGCACACTTGCTGAATTATACTCTCTTCCTTCATGCAGCCAGAGTGACAGTTTCAAATTTCAGATCAATTTGTGTTTCTTTCCTGTTTATAATTCTTCAGGAGCTTTACATTCTTCTGAAATTAAACCAAAACTCCTTATCAGGGACTATAAGACTATATAAACTGGATTTCCCCTAATCTTATTTTGTACCAAACTCAGCTATTTTTCTTGTTTGCACTTACACTGGCGGGTAAGTCACACTCACTGTTTATCTTGTCCTAATGCTCTTCCCTCTTCTTTTGTTGATTCTTCTCATTCATTCCTCAAATCCATCTTTAATTTTTCCAGGAAATATTCTCTCATTTCCTTGACAAAGGCAAATCACTCTTTTCTAGTTCTTATATGTTCCATACTTATGCTTCATTACATTTAAAAGAGTAACATGTAGATTTATTTGTATCCTCCCTTAACTATTCGATCCACACCAAGTTAATAACCTTGGGTAAATAAATTATCACTTAAAAAACACAGTTGAAAGCATCAGTTGCAGGTTCCAGACTCAATGGAGAAAGATATATAGCTAGAAGGCTCATGATGAAGATGAAGTTAAGTGGGAATGAGCCATTGGTGAGATGAAAGCATACATCAATCACAATGATAACTTACGTTGAAATAATAATTAATTGTAAAATCTTAGTGGCTAAAACATTAATATTTTCCTCACTCATGCTATATATTGATGGCAAATTGGCTATGATTCTGTTTCATATTGTTTTCTCTTTTAGACTCAAGCTGACAAAGCAGCCACTGCCTGGCATATCTCTTGCTGTGGCAAATAAAATGAGACAGGTTGGCAAATCAATCACTGGTTAGAAAGTTTCCATTCCTAAGTGGCATACAATGCTTTTTTCACACTTCACTGACCAAGGCAAGTCACATGGTCAATTGGGAAGGGAAGTGAAATTTTAACATGAACCAAGAAGTGGAAGGAACCAGGGAAGTATTTGCTAAAACACAAAAAATACTTCCATAAAAGATAAATTTTGTCTGCAAGAAAATAATTTCAGAATTCAAAGCTTCAGTCAGTTCAGTCACTCAGTCGTGTCCGACTCTTTGCGATCCCATGAATTGCAGCACGCCAGGCCTCCCCGTCCATCACCATCTCCCAGAGTTCACTCTGACTCACATTCAAAGCTTAGGAAAAGACAATTCTGGTCCATTCAATGACTATATGAGTGCAGTTTTTGAAGTGGAATAAATGTGAAATTAACCATTAGGAAAATATCAACTGTATAATATTAAACTGTAGGACTATATAATATAGATTATAGACCATGTTATGGATAAACATGGTCATTATAATTATTACTCTAATTATAATTACCAGAGAAGCTGGCAGGGTGCATTTATTAACAAATATTTACTGAGAACCTACTTACTTTCTGGTGAGAGTGACAGGCCATAATGATAAGCAACATAAATGTGTGATACGGTTAGTGATGTTATGGAGAAAATAGAGTAAGCAGGATTGAAAGTGGAAAGAGTAGGGAAAAGTTAGTTTGTAATATTAAAGCATACTTGAGAGTCCCTTGGACTGCAAGGAGATCCAACCAGTCCATTCTGGAGGAGATCAGCCCTGAGATATCTTTGGAGGGAATGATGCTGAAGCTGAAACTCCAGTACTTTGGCCACCTCATGCGAAGAGTTGACTCATTGAAAAAGACCCTGATGCTGGGAGGGATTGGGGGCAGGAGGAGAAGGGGACGACAGAGGATAAGATGGCTGGATGGCATCACGGACTCGATGGAGGTGAGTCTGAGTGAACTCCGGGAGTTGGTGATGGACAGGGAGGCCTGGCGTGCTGCGATTCATGGGGTCGCAAGGAGTCGGACATGACTGAGCAACTGAACTGAAGGCAGTCCCTGTGGGAAAGGTGACCTGTGAGCGAAGAGCAAGGACATGAGTTAACAGTATCGATGTTTGGAGAAAAGCATTCCAGACAAGCAAAGGAGCCAGTGCAAATATCCTGCAGCATGAGCGTGCCTTGATTGACAAAGGTAGGAGATCAGCCTGAGATATCTTTGGAGGGAATGATGCTGAAGCTGAAACTCCAGTACTTTGGCCACCTCATGCGAAGAGTTGACTCATTGAAAAAGACCCTGATGCTGGGAGGGATTGGGGGCAGGAGGAGAAGGGGACGACAGAGGATAAGATGGCTGGATGGCATCACGGACTCGATGGAGGTGAGTCTGAGTGAACTCCGGGAGTTGGTGATGGACAGGGAGGCCTGGCGTGCTGCGATTCATGGGGTCGCAAGGAGTCGGACATGACTGAGCAACTGAACTGAAGGCAGTCCCTGTGGGAAAGGTGACCTGTGAGCGAAGAGCAAGGACATGAGTTAACAGTATCGATGTTTGGAGAAAAGCATTCCAGACAAGCAAAGGAGCCAGTGCAAATATCCTGCAGCATGAGCGTGCCTTGATTGACAAAGGAAAGCAAAGAACAAAGTGTGACTAAAACAGAGAAAGAGGTGCTGTGAGAGAAGAAGAGATCGTACTGGTTGGCTCTGGGGACTACTGTAAGGATTTTGGCACTTACCATAGAGGTGTTTCACTGAAAGGTTTGGAGAATATCAGTGAGATAATCTGACATATTTTAATGGGATCACTTTGACAGTTTTGTTGAGAAGCTGGGAAATCAAAGACAATTCCAATAGTTCAGACAAGAGGATGATGCCTCAGCACAAGGTGCTGGTTCTAAAGGTGCTGAGTAGTCTGACTATAGATATACTGTGTAGACTTCTGAATGGGTTGACTATTGATTGAAGAAGGAAAATGAGAGTCAAATGTGATTCAAAGGTTTAGGTCTAAGAAATAAGAAAGAAGAGGTACGGTAAATTGAAATTGGAATACTAAGCATGTGAAAGAGGTTTGCAAGAGAAGATAAGGAATTCAGTTTAAAATATATTGAGTTTGAATGTCAATCTGAGTAAATTTACTTGAGGTTTAGTTTAGTTTACTTTTTCTTGTAGGACTATAATCCTCATGGCTACAATCTTAATCACCATGTAATAACTGGGGTAGCTTTCTTCTCTCTGACTCTACTGTCAACAATGTCTCACTCCATTACTCGAAAAGGTCACACATTTAATTTTTCTCTTAAAGTTATTGCTGCTATCTCTGTTTTGTAACATTTTAAATTGGTCACCATTTACAATATGACATACAATTTTCTCTAATTCACAATATTCCAAACTATTCATTGTCTTTCTTCAAATCTGTTTTGCATTTTTTAAAATCTCAGTGTTAGCCCTGTTTTACACTCTTCCACTTAGAATAATAGGATGCATTTCTAACCCTTCTTTCCCACATCTTTATGTTCATCTCCTATATTTAACTTCTATATAATATATCTTCCAAAGAATCACAGATTTCACTCCACCTCATCATCTCAACAATCACTCTCCATGTTCAGAGTTTTATTACCCTTTACGTAGGTTCCTGAGTAAAAATAAATAAACAAAAATGTACTACATTAGCTGTCACATCCTATTCTCTTCTTCCCTGATATTATTTCTATTCCATTTTATTTGTAGATTTTAAGCCACAGTTATGTCTATATATACTATGAATTTCTTATTTGTGAACATATACTGGGCCTATCACATTTTCTACAGACTAAAAACAACTTCGAAGTTTTGAATACAAATCAGATAGATATATAGATATACTGATATGTGTCTATATATAACTTAACCTACTTCATACAAATGTATCTCGATCAATTCTTTTAGATGGATTTCATCAAATATAAGATTCATTTTTGAGTCTTCATGCTTTGGTGGGCACGCTTCTTTTATTCCTGGATAACCCACTGAATACATTCTATTCAAGGACAAATTACCAGTGAAAATATATTTTAAAAGAGAATTGATCACTCACATCTTTGTCTTTTAAGAATGTATAATGTTTTACTTATAATTAGTTTTAATATACCTGATCATGTTAAAGGCAATATCCACATTTTATTTACAATTGAATACCCATACCATGATGAGACATAGTAGGATCTCTATGTGAATATGAATATAAGTATATTGAATATATGAATAAATAATAAATATTGATGTTAAATATGTTATGTTTCTTAAAGGATATATGCCTTTAGCAGGGGACCATGAATTCATATTGCCTTACTCAAATGGACTATCTTTCAGTGATAATTCAAGTTGTCTGGCTGAGTTTGCAGAGGAGTATCTTACTGTTTGCTTTTAGGCTTCTTTAACCACATAATTTTAGTTGCTTATAAATAAGTGGCTATAGTAATGTTACTTAGTATCTATCATGGCAACACATTATCAAAGAACAGGGATAACATCACTATACATTATTCATATCTGCTCATTAGAATTATCAGAGGAATTTTAAAACAAATAACTGATCCTAAGTATCACCTCTTTCCCCTAATTCTGATTCAGTCTGCTTATGAGCTGATCATAAAGCTTGTATTTAAAAAATTTTCAAGGTATTTCCAACATGTGGCTAAGGCTGAAACCCAGTTACCTAAATGTTTCACAATTGTGCACATTGAGCAATAGATGTTTTGACCTTTCAGCGGCATTCAAGGCAATACCCAATATTATCAAGAATGTCAGAAGACATTTGCAATTTAGCACATCATATCCCACATTTTTTTGAGTATTAAGTGTTTCTGTGAGTATAAACTAGGCTAGGAAAAAAGTGGATCCAGATTCAAAGAATGTACTGAGAAAAATAGTTAGAACTTGACATATTTGATTTCCAATTTGACTTACAACCAAACTAATTTGATATACTCCCAAAAGAATAACTACACAATTGAGTATACAGGTGGTTAAGTGGTTCTTCTCTGTCACTCTACCTCCTTTTATGAGTAAATCTTACGTTTATGTTTGTTTGCAACCTCTATCAGAAAAACTGCATACTTCACATTGGCTGCCTTTAACATAACCACTGTAATGAATAGAAGCTTCACTAATGGTCAAAGAAAAATACATTTTTATAGTATAAGTCTTGAGGAAGCCAACCCGTGGCCTAATACTATTAAAGAAATGTAGGTATTGGCTAAAATGATTGAAGAATCAATTCTGCTCCAATATGTAGAATGGGTTGTGTGTCATTTTGTATAAACCTTGAACATTGTACTGAGGTCAATTGAGTACTTTAAGTCTGAATTTACTGTCTTCTAAAATACTAGAATGTTCTCTTTGGTTGATTGTTTATATGATTTGGTTATAAATATAATCATAAAACAAGTTCTGCATTTGAATGTCTTGAAAAAGTGTTGTAGTTGCTGCTGCTGCTGCTGCTAAGTCGCTTCAGTCGTGTCCGACTCTGTGCGACCCCATAGACCTCAGCTCACCAGGCTCCTCTCTGCCTGGATTCTCCAGGCAAGAACACTGGAGTGGCTTGCCATTTCCTTCTCCCGTGTGGTAGTTAAGTACATTTTATCTCTGATGTGGGTTAAATGAGATACATCTTTAATGTTATAAGAGCTTGGTTGTTGTATTTCCTTCTTCCAGAATTATGCAATTCCTTTCTGATCCTGTCAGTCTTACATAGTTACCACCTGGGACTACTGAACAGGACAACAAAGGGCCTGCATGCTGGTATTAGAACATGTGTATGAAACTCTAGGAAGTACAGGGTAAAAACAGAACAAATCTTTGAATTGAGCCGAACTCAGCAGAGTTGATTTAGATCAGAAAATCTAAAATTAAAATTAGAAAAACAAAGAAACCTACTTTCCTTTTTGGGAAAGCATTAAAAAAAGAAATATTGACCTACTGGCAGTTAAAATCCATCTACCTTAGCAGTAGTAACTAGAGTAACTTTCTTTTTCCTTATTTTAAATTATGGACAGGTTAAATGCCTAGCCATATATTTTATCATTATTGTGCATATATTACTGAGATTGTGGGAGATTATATTGATCCACCTATACTTAAAAAAAAAAATTCTGATTGTTTTCCTGATCTGCTAATTCCTTGGGAACAGACTTCACATTACTAATTTAATGTAACTTATCACCTCAACAGAAAAGAATGTTTATCATTACCAATTAAACAGGCATATGCTAGACTTCATTAATACAACCCTGTTTTAATAATTTTGTCTAGAAATTTAAATATAACCAAATTATGAGACATTTTATCATTTCTCATTACCAAGAAAAGTATTACTTCCACAGAGCCATTTCCATCCTTACATTTGTGAAAAATTAATCATGAGACCAAGATCAAGGTTAGAGCTTGAATTACTTGCTAAAGGCTCTAGGAAAGTTTTTGTTCCTAAGCTCATCTAGTTGTTGGTAGAACTTATTTTCATGCAAAGTAGTATGGAGGTCTCTGTTTCTTTGTTGTTTGTTAGTGGGGCCAGTTTTTACTTCTAGATATTTTTAATGCTTTCCACATGGCCTCCTCCGTCTTTAGGCTTGCAGCAAAGAGTACCTGGCATAATTCATTTCTCTGACTTCTTTTCTGCTATCCACTTCACCCTCTGATTTTTCTCTTCTGCTCTTAAGGGCTTATGTGATTACATTGGGCCCACCCAGATAATCAAAGAGAATCTATCTTAAGGTCAACTAATTAATAAACAGCTAAAATATCTGCATATGCCATTAACTAAGTAAATTAACATACTCCTGGGCATGGTATTTCATCTTTTTTTACAGTTCTGGGGATGAAGGCATGTACTCCTCTTAGTAGTAATGATTCTACCTACTTTAGATTTATTTGAATTTGTATAAAACTGAAAGGCAATCATTCAGTTTTCTATAACTGGTAACTTGCTATGAGTGCATTAATATGTGTAACTTATTTGGATTAGTTTGGGTCTGGTTATTCACACATACATGTGTATACACACTCATACGTAAAATGCAATCAGTTTTGAAGAACATGTGGCTTTCAGTTCGCTGCTACCGAAGTGAGATTTGATTAAATAACACAAACTTTAAAGTTTGAAGGGGAATTGTTTGTAAAAAAAAATAAATAAATGAATTCCTTTTTTGGTAGGGAGGTTGACAGTTTTGTTAAAATTTTGAATAGGTTATATCAATTAAATGATTTCTAAATCTCAGTTTTCCATTTAAAGTTTCTCAATAGTCTTCACTCCAGACACATTATGTATTTTATTTGTTAAGTCTTTCTTTTTTGATATTATGTAGTTATAATAAGGAGTTAAGCTCTTTGGTTTTTTATGAAAAGAATATTAGTTTTTCAATTAAAAAACATATAAGAAGACTAATTTTAATGAATGACATTAGCTCTTTTTTAGTTTCTGTGATTGAAGGAAATGCAAAATGAGAAGATTTAGTCTCAATTTCAACATTTTGATGTGTACATTTTACTAATTATAACATTAAATAGTACACTTACGGTGTGTACACATATGGATACTTTATCATTATTGTCGCTTAGTTGCTAAGTCATGTCTGACTCTTTGCAACTCCATGGACTGTAGCCTGCTAGGCTCCTTTGTTCATGAGATTTCCCAGGCAAGAATACTTTAGTGGCTTGTCATTTCCTTCTTCAGCGGATCTTCCTGACCCAGGGATGGAACTTGCATATCCTGCATTGGCAGGCAGACTCTTTATGGCTGAGCCACCAGGGAAGCACTACAGATACTTTATATATACCAATTATTAGGGTTTTATGTTTTCAAAAACTCTTTAAATATTTTTTATATTACCCATTATCTTTTTTTCTTTTTTATAATCTGAAATGTCAGCCAATATCTTTCCCCTTAAAGATTTTCATGATGACGACTACTGAGATAAAATTTTGTTTATTAAATTTCCCAAGTTGACATGTGGACAATTTTTCATAGAAGCTAAGATACCAGGGGATGACATTCATATGACACATTATGTTTGAGAACTTCCAGCCAGATGATGCTTACTGAAATCTACAATTAATTCCAAGAGCAAGAGCCAAATCTTATAAGATATAGTCTGTTAAATTACCCTATTCTTACGGAAGGTGTAACAAAGTGGAATGCAAAGCCCCTACAGAGACTCTTAAGAAAGAGCAGTAGAGATCTACTATTGCCTTGGCATATGGGTATACAGATTTATCCATTCATAGTATTTTTAAAATATTATCTAGAAGATACAGTATGAGTCTCAGAAATTGAATGTTTCACCATTTACTGTAACTTTCAGTGAAGTGTCATGTTGCATTTAAAGACATTAATCAAAATAAAATTTATAAAGCAATTCTTCAGTGGAAGGAATATATATATATATATATTTTTTTTTATTACATATACCATGCACATAGTTTGATGAAATTTACTATACCAGAAGTTAGTCAATTATAAGTCTTAAAAAAAAAAAAAAAAAAACAGAAAAACCTCTACAGAAAAGAATTATTTTTATAAATCCCTAGCAATGGCACCCCACTCCAGTACTTTTGCCTGGAGAATCCTAGGGATGGGGAGCCTGGTGGGCTGCCATCTATGGGGGTCGCACAGAGTCGAAAATGACTGAAGTCACTTAGCAGTAGCAGTAGGAAATAATTTAAAGTAGACAGTAAAATAATTTGGAGCTGATAATTAGATAAAGCAACAACTTTCTTCAAGGAAAGTTACTTTCTCTAATTTTTAAGTTCACCATTATTCTTCATCTCATCATTCACAAGTAATTTAGAGATTTTTATCCAAAAATTATCTGTGGGTTAATTTAAAATTGCCATCCTTTTGCTTTGTGTAATCTATTAAAGAGCAATGTAGATACCTAGTGAAAGAAAGATCTTAACATGATTTTTACAAATAAAGAAACCCACTTATTCACAGCATGTATTTGACTTAAAGGAAGTTCATATCACAGCAGGAAGAAATTTTGAAGTTAAAATCCCTATAAGACTGATAAAATGCAAAAATAGAAGTGAAACAGACATAAGCCACAAATAATAAATCAGTCTAAAATAACACTTTGCCCCTAAAAATAACTTTCAAAAATATATATATTATATATATGTATATGTGTTCATACATATACATATATTTATATATATGTTATATTGATTTATGTAGCCCTTGCTTTAATCTCAATGAGGCTGTAATTAAATTTGCTTTTATACTTATCTAATATATTCGGTAAAATAGTCTAAGCTTAATAAGATATGTGTGCTCAGTCATGTCCAACTCTCTACGTTCCCGTGGACTGTAGCCCATCAGGCTTCTCATCCATTGGATTTCCCAAGCAAAAATGCTGGGGCAGGTTGCCATTTCCTTCTCCAGAATATCTTCCTGATCCAGTGATGGAACCCATGTCTCCTGCATTGGCAGGTGGATTCTTTGCCATTTGATCCAACTGGGAAGCCCTACACTCTAAAATTTAGTCATTTATAGAAAAAAAAATGTTTCTTCTCTGGGTGACTGATCAATTGGGGCAGCTGAGCTGAACCTATCTTGAAGAAGGTCTTGTTGGAGAATTTCATAGGCCAGATGTGAAAATGGCCATATCTATCCATTGAGAACTTTGTTGTGTAGTCACATATATCTGGAAAGAAGATAACAGTTCACTAGTTATATGTCCAAAGAATAGGAGAATGCAATATTTAAACAGAATTATATAGATTACAGAAAACAAAATAAAAATTATTTTCTGGTCATAAGTAAAGTGAAAGTGAAATCGCTCAGTCATGTCCGACTCTTTGTGATACCGTGGACTGTAGCCCACCAGGCTCCTCCATCATGGGATTCTCCAGGCAAGAATATTGGAGTGGGTTGCCATTTCCTTCTGCAGGGGATCTTCCCAACCCAGGGATGAAACCCAGGTCTCCTGCATTGCAGGCAGATGCTTTAACCTCTGAGCCACCACTATACATTAATTAATTTAGATGTTCATTTATTCAACTGATAGGGGGATAGTGGTAAGTAATAAAAGCAAAGTTTATCCTTTCATGAAGCTTTGTTCTAACCTAATCAGCAAAGACATACACCCATCTGTGGCATCATTAAGTTGACTGAGTTGACAGTATCTAAATTAAGTCGCTTGAGGTTTCTTAGCCTCCTCCACTGACTTTTTCAATAAGGGCCAGAATGAAATGCCATGAAATTGATACACTCAATGTTAGATCTTTTCAAAGTTTGCCTATTAGCAGTCTAGTGAAAAAACTAGGGAATGTTTAAAGTTACAACTAAAACAAGTAGAAGGAAATATGTTATTGAGGGATTTGTTTCTGTTATCACAGCATCACTGAAAAATTAAAATGGAAAGCCAGAAAAATACTTTAAGACAGCTTCTAAATATGGCCTTTGATTAATATCTTCAAACCAGCTCAACAAATAATTGAATATCATGAGAGTGGGATTTAGAGCAAAATTGTTTGGATTATCTGCTTTATTCAACATTCACATTAAAATGACTAAATACCAAACTGGGGGTGGGGGGGCGAGGAAACTCAATAACTTTTGTTGATTCCCAAGCAGTATTTTGTGCAGAGGTGAAAATTACACAGTAGAAGCATTCCATATTTTAAATTACTACTCTATTAACTTTTCATGCAAATGGCAGTATGGCAACAATGAAGATATATATATATATATATATATATGACTTTCTAGGACTTGCTAGATGGCTCAGTGGTAAAGAATTAGCCTGCCAATGCAGGAGACTTAGGAGTTACAAGTTTGATCCCTGGGTTGGAAAGATCCCCTGGAGTAGAAAATGACAACCTGCTCCAATACTCTTGCCTGGAAAACTCCATGGCCAGTGGAGCCTGGTGCACTACAGTCCATGGGGTCACAAAGAGGTGGACACAACTGAGCATGCACACACACACACATGATTTTCTAATGTTTTAAAAATTATTTATTGATATAAGTATAAACCTAATAAAATTTTGAGATGTTGAGATACTCTTGAATTATAAGAAAGTTGATTACAATTTTCATTTTCATCATGTTATCAGGTCAAATGTGGCTGTGCAAAGTCTGCATGATAAACAGGTTGTTTAAATATTTTTGAAAACACATCAGGAATAGCTTGGGTTGGGTTCCCTCAGAAACCAACTTTTGAACAGGAATTCAAATGAAAGTAATTTGGATTGAGGGAGAAGTAATCCAGAAACACTAGAAAGGAAGCTGAAGGAGTGAGAAATAGAAATAAAGACACTTTTGCCGACCTCTAAGAAACAATGTAAATGATGTTTCTGAGTTTTCTCAGCCATGATAGAAAGCTAGCATACTGGTTCATCAAGTTCAGTTCATCATGGGTGACCTTGGGAACTTTAACTTGCTCAAGCCACATGCTGCAACAAGCTTTCCAGATGTTTCCAGTAAAATGTCTTTGTTTTGCTGAGTGCCAAGTGCTGAAAGATTAGTACCAAGACCTTCATAACATCTAAAGTGGGATAAACTAAGATTTTCAAACCTAATACACAAGGAAACAGAGTGACTACTTCTGGATTAATGTCAGATAAAATAATTTTTCTTGAGTAAAACATTGCTATTTTTCTCCATTTGTTTGGCCTTGAATTAAAACAAGTTCTCTTTTTAAAAATTGTAGACAATGTACCCTGTATTTTTCCATGGTGCTTAGATTTTTGAAAGTAGTAGAAACTGAGATACAACCCTGAAAGATTTTGAAACCAAAATCTTCTCCAAACTTGGAAAAAACAAGTAGCAGATCTAAGGAAAGAAGCCAGAACTCCTGAAATCTAGCTTTATGCTTTTACCAAGAACATCATTTTTAATTTAAAATCAAATTTTATTAATCATAAAAATATTTGCTTTGAATTTGTTTCAAAGTTTCAAAGGTGGAAACTATTATATTTGGAGATGTTTGCCTTCCCTATTAGCGTCTCTTTTCTGTTATAGTTTAGACATCTTGATTTTTATTAAAGCATATTGCAAAGATGTGAAACATTTTTATTTGTGAATTTTTAAAAGGTCTAAAGTTAATCTATAGATCACTTTCTGAGGAACTCATAACTAGACATTTTATTTTTTGCTTTTGTTTGGCTACTAGGCATTTTTAATTGAACATAAATATACATATAAGGGATGACATCAGTAGTGTTTATAATGGTTTACTTTAAAAACCAAAAAATTTGAATTTATTAAGTGGCAGTTTAGTGAAATTAATATTGTATTTGGAATAAAGTGCAAAATTCTCAGTAAATCTATAAAATCTTCTCACTAAATTATGTTGATATAAGCATTCTTTAATTTTTAAAGCACAATAGAAATATGCATATAAAGTATAATATTAATTTTAAAAGCAAAACAGGAAATATAAGTAATTATATTTAGTTATATTTTATATGCCTACATACCAACATATACACTCACACTAAATACAAGATTGGAAAGAAATGCACCAAAATATTGGCAGCCTTAGCATTCAAAATGGTGCAATTATATGGTTTATGTTTTATTTTTATAAATTTATATTATTCAAAATTTACAAAAGAGCTTGTATAACTTAAATATAAAAATAAATATTTATATCTTGCTTGAGTATACTTTAATGATATGTTCATTATAGGCTTATACACAGCACATGGAAGTGAAAATAGATGCAGCTTTTTGGTGGGTAGTTTGGCAGAATGCATTGGTGGCTCAGTGGTAAAGAGTCTGCCTACCAGTGCAGGAGATGTAGTTTTGATCCTTGAGTTGGTAAGATCCCCTGGAGAAGGGCATGGCGACCCACTCCAGTATTCTTGCCTGGGAGATCCATTGGACAGAGGAGCCTGGCAGGCTATACTCCATGGAGTACAGAAAAATTAAAGAATTGGACATGACTTAGTGTCCAAACAACAATGAAAAATGTTTTATTTATTGAATTTTTGTTCCACTAATAAAAAGCCTTTGAAATGCAGTGAGAGGGAGCATTTGTACATTACAGTGTAAATGGAATGTGGATACAACTTTCCGGCAGTAACAAGTTGCAAGATCTCAGAGAGGCACGTGTAGGTAGAAGGATCCACAGAAAAATTCAGAGAATTTTGTAATTCAAGCATTGAGACCAATCACATTAGAATGTAAAGTATATTGATTAAGTCAGTAAAAGTAGAGTCAAAGGGTGAATTGGAGGGTTAAATTTCAAGCACTTTTCAATGACTTTGTATGTGCAAAAGTCTAGAACTGGGTCAGCAAGTTGGTAAACTATAGAGTTTATCAAATAAGGGATTTAAGTTAGGCTCTGTTTATTTCTTTTTTTGGTGAATTTGTTTAGTTTTTCTATTTGTGTGTTCTGTTTTTTTTTTTTTTTTTTTGTGGTCTCAGTCAATTCAGCTAAAACTTGAGTGAATGATGTAAAAAAAGTAGGACTACCTTTGCTATCTAGGAAACTCAGCTTAAGAT
Source organism: Aepyceros melampus (assembly GCA_006408695.1). Taxonomy (NCBI): domain Eukaryota; kingdom Metazoa; phylum Chordata; class Mammalia; order Artiodactyla; family Bovidae; genus Aepyceros; species Aepyceros melampus. Next base: position 60,286 of record SJXQ01010022.1, on the reverse strand, counting down.
CTAATATTGATAATCTACTACACACCACACTACATATTTGCAATTTAGAGTTTAAAAAAACCTGAAAAGTAAGCAACATTATAATATTACTATTTTACAACTGAAGAAAAAATGAAAATCAGGAAGTAATCTTGCCCAGTCAAAACTTAGTAATATAAAATTGTATCAGTACTTATGTATATATACTGTACTGTACTGTATTAGTACAGGCACACACATACACACACACACACTTAGGTTAAAATTTGAGCTGATATTGGTGTGAATGCTTTACTTAAACACCCTGCATTTTATCCAGAAATGAAATATTATGTGTTTATTTAGCAGCTGGTGTAATTAGTATAACCATATAAGTTATTTTCATCTGTTGCTTCTTCTATATCCATTCACTTCTTTGGCTTTAGAAATCCAGGGAGGAGAGGGAATCATAGAATATATTGCAAAATTAAAAGTTTAGATATAAGTCATCATTGAATCTTATTAATGTTATGAAGTCTGCTGCTGCTGCTAAGTCGCTTCAGTCGTGTCCGACTCTGTGCGACCCCATAGACGGTAGCCCACCAGGCTCCCCCGTCCCTGAGATTCTCCAGGCAAGAACACTGGAGTGGGTTGCCATTTCCTTCTCCAATGCATGAAAGTGAGAAGTAAAAGTGAAGTCGCTCAGTCGTGTCCGACTCTTAGCGACCCCATGGACTGCAGCCTAGCAGGCTCCTCCGCCCATGGGATTTTCCAGGCAAGAGTACTGGAGTGGGGTGCCATTGCCTTCTCCGGTTATGAAGTCTACTCATTTCTTAATCTCTTCAACATAAGAAATTTGATGGCAAGCTGCTAATTGGTTGAAAAATCTTTTTGTGTATATTTTTAACAAACAACTTATATCCAAAATAGATAAAATCTCCTACAAGTCAATAATAACAAAATAACTTTTTAGTGAAAAAAAAAAAAATCCGTGATGGACTAAATAGGATTGAATTTAACTTTAACCAGAAATAACTTGAATATCAAACTAAGTACATGAAAGATCTGTTTTCAGACATTGGATAAAAGGTAGCCCAGGCTATGAACCCTAAAAAAATGAGAACAAAATGAATTCTATGATCATGCTGGCTTTGCCTAGAAAGAATGTCTGGACTCCAGGTGCAGGAGAAGGCACCTAAAAGACAACAGTTGACCCTGTGATGTGAGCACTGAGACTGAATTTTCCAAAGGCTGAGCTGGCTTAAGTTGGAAGAGTAACATTCATCTACATGAACAAGATGCTAATTTTTAAAATAATATTTTGTATAATTTTAGGCAACACATTTAGATAAAGAAACTATTTCACCATCAAAATATTTCAAGCAAATGTTTTGCATGAATCAGTTTAGTAGATCAAAGCTGACAATTTAGGATGTCAGAATATGGAATTCAGATCAGTTCTGTCATTGGAGACAACTAAAAAATTCATTAAAATATGTATGAAAACTTCTTAAAAACATTTGAAAGCTAAAAATAAGACTCATTAGGTCTGAGATGAAGCCAAAATGCACATGTAAAAGTTTGGCCTTGGAAGTTAGTTTTCACCAGTTCTGAATAACGGCCTGGAAGTATAAACACTAATGCTGATAAACTTGTAGGAAAAGAGAGAAAAAAATTGGAGTCCAGGGTACACTAGGAGTGAAGGCTACAAGGATTTGCCCTCCGAGTAAAACGAGCAAGAAGTCAACATCCTCCCCTGTGAACTGCTAATCAGCTTCAAGCTGCTTCAGAGCCCTCCCTTCCAAAATTTTATACTACTATAATTGAATTTAAATGATGATAGAGTGTACATTTCCCATACATCTGGCAGAAGCAAACATCTTGAGAAAAATAACATTATTCTTGATTTGAAATTATTTCTATAAATATCTTTAAAATCAAAGTTCATAATTGAAGATAATCAGCCCCACAAGGAGATAAGACAATAAGAGTTGAAAACATCCAGAAACAACAAACAACAGAAACGGATGCCTAGAACCACAGACAGGGAATTATCAGAGACAGATGGTGAAATTGATGCTTAACATGTTCAAAGAGATAAAATCAAGCTTCAAAATGTTGGCTGAGAATGGAAAAGAATGAGTGATGATGAGAAAATTATTTACATATAAATGAAATTCTAGATCTAGGAAATACGGTAATCATATTATTTCAAAATATGTGTTGAAAGCAAACCAGACACCGCTAAAGAGAGAATTAGTAAGTTAGCTGTCAAAATATTCATACAAAAGTATGGAAAAACTAAAGAATTAAACTAGGTAGCAGACAGTAAAAGATCCTGATGCTGGGAAAGGTTAAGAGCATGAGGAGAAGGGGACAACAGAGGATGAGATGGTTGGATGGCATCATCATCCCAGTGGACCTGAGTTTGACCAAACTCCAGGAGATAATGAAGGACAGGGAAGCCTGGTGTGCTGTAGACCATGGAGCTGCAAAGATTTGGACACAACTGAGTAACTGAACAACATCAAAAGATAGAAAGAATATTGTGAAAGTATATATTAGATTGTATTATTTTTACAGTTCATCTACAGGTTTCATTTTGAATAGGTTATTACTCAATGTAAACTTGGTTAAGTAACTGACTTTGGACAATAGAGGGATGTCAGCATGAAAATTTCTCATTTCTGGCAGAATCTTTAACAGGCAGGACATGGTTGTACAATTTTTCCCTCTGAAACAGTATAATATTCTCTGGCAATAGGAACTACTTCACTAGTCTGGATACCAGAATGAAGATACATGGAGCAGTTTCATAGCTAAAGGCTGATATTAACAGGAAGAAAAATTAAATAACTGAAATTTTGGGTCTTTTAAATATGCTATAGCCTAACAAAAGTTGATATAAACAGGGTCTGTAAGGTTGAATTCAAGGAGCTAAAAAACAAGAAAAACAATATTAGCAAAAACAATAAAGATATTGAATACAAAGAATCAGAACTTTCCAAAATTGCTGAAACAACAGCAATATCTTAATTCATTCTAGCAAAACCAAATAAACATAAATGAAACAACACTCCTAAATATGTTACAGTGAATCTGATTAAAGGAAAAAAACAAAACAACCAAGAGCAAATCTACACAGTAACCACAGTGGGGACCAAAGAGATTACCCTAAAGGAACAAAAAGTGAACTGAGCCTGGCGGTTAACTTCTCAACAGAAAATTGGAAGATAGTTAATGAAATGATGTCATAGAAATATTAAAAAGGCAGCTCCTATTGTAGAATTCATATCCATTAAAAGTATTGTTCAAGCATAAAATCAAGACTAAGCTAATTCACCACTAGCAGACCCTTACAAGAGGAATTTCTAAAATAATTGTCCTTTGGGCTTATGCCAGATGTAAGTTAAGAGACACAGGAGGAGATCAAGAATAAAAACAATAGAAATTTCTTGAATTTAAAGTTAATCGTTGGTTTATGGAGAAAACATTTCCTGAACTCAAAGCTTCTTGAAAAGTGGAAGAAAAGAGGAATGTGTGCAGTGTGGAAAATAAATGTAACAATTGAAATATTTTAAACACTAAAACCAACTTATGATTCTTTTATGACATATATAAATGTGTTAACCTATGGAAATTAAAATATATAATTGTTTATTTTGAGATACCTGTAGGTTCATGAAAGTGCAGTGGAAGTGTTAGTCGCTCAGTCATGTCTGACTCTTTGTGACCCCATGGACTGTAGCCTGCCAAACTATGGAATTCTTCAGGCAAGAATTGGAAAGGATAAGCATTCCATTCTCCAGGGAATCCTCCTGGCCCAGGGCTCAAACCCAAGTCTGCCTACGTTGAAAGAAAGTTCTTTACTATCTGAGCCACCAAGGAAGCTCTTGTGTAGGTTCATAAACAACTGCGAAAATTAATACAGAAGGATTTTATATTTCCTTCATCCAGTTTCTCCCAATGGCATCATCTTGTCTATTTGTTCATACTGTTCCTGGGGTTCTCAAAGCAAGAATACTGAAGTGCTTTGCCATTCTCTTCTCCAGTGGGCCACATTCTGTCAGACCCCTCCACCATGACCCGTCATCAACAGTATGAAAAGGCACAAAGATAGGACACTGAAAGATGAACTTCCAGGGTAGGTAGGTACCCATTATGCTATTGGAGGTCAGTGGAGAAATAACTCCAGAAAGAATGAAGAGATGGAGCCAAAGCAAGAACAACACCCAATTGTTGATGTGACTGGTGGTAGAAGCAAGGTTCAGTGTTGTAAAGAGCAATAATGCATAGGAACCTGGAATGTTAGATCCATGAATCAAGGCAAATTGGAAGTGGTCAAACAGGAGATAGCAAGAGTAAACATCAACATTCTAAGAATCAGTGAACTAAGATGGACTGGAATGGGTGAATTTGACTCAGATGACCATTATAGCTACTACTGTGGGCAGGAATCCCTTAGAAGAAATGGAGTAGCCATCATGGTCAACAAAAGAGTCTGAAATGCAGTACTTGGATGCAATCTAAAAAATGTTAGAATGACCTCTGTTCATTTCCAAGGCAAACCATTCAATATCACAGTAATCCAAGTCTATGCCCCAACCAGTAACGCTGAAGAAGCTGAAGTTGAACAGTTCTATGAAGACCTACAAGACCTTCTAGAACTAACACCCAAAAAAGATGTCCTTTTCATTATCGGGGGCTGGAATGCAAAAATAGGAAGTCAAGAAACATCTGGAGTAACAGGCAAATTTGGTCTTGGAGTACAGAATGAAGCAGGGCAAAAGCTAATGGAGTTTTGCCGAGAGAACACATCATTCCTAGCAAATACCCTCTTCCAACAACTCAAGAGAAGACTCTACACATGGACATCACCAGATGGTCAACACAGAAATCAGATTTATTATATTCTTTGAAGCCAAAGATGGAGAAGCTCTATACAGTCAGCAAAAACAAGATCGTGAACTGACTGTGACTCAGATCATGAACTCTTTATTGCCAAATTCTGACTTAAATTGAAGAAAGTGGAGAAAATCACTAGACCATTCAGGTATGACCTAAATCAAATCCCTTATGACTGTACAGTGGAAGTGAGAAATAAATTTAAGGGTCATGGGAAATAGATGGGGAAACAGTGGAAACAGTGTCAGACTTTATTTTTTGTGGCTCCAAAATCACTGCAGATGGTGACTGCAGCCATGAAATTAAAAGACGCTTACTCCTTGGAAGAAAGTTATGAGCAACCTAGACAGCATATTCAAAAGAAGAGACATTACTTTGCCAACTAAGGTCCGTTTAGTCAACGCTATGGTTTTTCCAGTAGTCATGGATGGATTTGAGAGTTGGACTGTGAAGAAAGCTGAGCGCAGAAGAATTGATGCTTTTGAACTGTGGTGTTGGAGAAGACTCTTGAGAGTCCCTTGGACTGTTCAGTGGAAGTGAGAAATAAATTTAAGGGTCATGGGAAATAGATGGGGAAACAGTGGAAACAGTGTCAGACTTTATTTTTTGTGGCTCCAAAATCACTGCAGATGGTGACTGCAGCCATGAAATTAAAAGACGCTTACTCCTTGGAAGAAAGTTATGAGCAACCTAGACAGCATATTCAAAAGAAGAGACATTACTTTGCCAACTAAGGTCCGTTTAGTCAACGCTATGGTTTTTCCAGTAGTCATGGATGGATTTGAGAGTTGGACTGTGAAGAAAGCTGAGCGCAGAAGAATTGATGCTTTTGAACTGTGGTGTTGGAGAAGACTCTTGAGAGTCCCTTGGACTGTGAGGAGATCCAACCAGTCCATTCTGAAGGAGATCGGCCCTGGGATTTCTTTGGAAGGAATGATGCTGAAGCTGAAGCTCCAGTACTTTGGCACCTCATGTGAAGAGTTGACTCATTGGAAAACACTCTGATGCAGGGAGGGATTGGGGGCAGGAGGAGAAGGGGACGACAGAGGATGAGATGGCTGGATGGCATCACAGATTCGATAGACGAGAGTCTGAGTGAACTCTGGGAGTTGGTGATGGACAGGGAGTCCTGGCATGCTGCGATTCATGGGGTAGCAAAGAGTTGGACACGACTGAGCAACTGAACTGAACTGAGATCTGATAGAGTGTCTGATGAACTATGGGCAGAGGTTCATGACATTGTATAGGAGACAGGAATCACGATCTTCCCCAAGGAAAAGAAATGCAAAAAAGCAAGATGGCTGTCTAAAGAGGCCTTACAAATAGCTGTGCAAAGAAGATAAGCAAAAAATAAAGGAGAAAAGGAAAGATATAAGCATCTGAATGCAGAGTTCCAAACAATAGCAAGGAGAGATAAAAAGCCTTCCTCAGCAATCAATGCAAAGAGATAGAGGGAAACAACAGAATGGGAAAGACTAGAGATCTCTTCAAGAAAATTAGAGATACCAAGGGAACATTTCACTCAAAGATGGGCTCGATAAAGGACAGAAATGGTATGAACCTAACAGAAGCAGAAGCTCTTAAGAAGAGATGGCAAGAATACACAGAAGAACTGTACAAAAAAGATCTTCATGATTCAGATAATCATGATGGTGTGATCACTCACCTAGAGCCAGACATCCTGGCATGTGAAGTCCAGTGGGCCTTAGGAAACATTACTATAAATAAAGCTAGTGGAAGTGATGGAATTCCAGTTGAGCTATTTCAAATCCTGAAAGATGATGCTGTGAAAGTGCTGCACTCAATTGGCCAGCAAATGTGGAAAACTCAGCAGTGGCCACAGGACTGGAAAAGGTCAGTTTTCATTCCAATCCCAAAGAAAGACAATGCCAAAGAGTGCTCAAACTACAGCACAATTGCACCTCAGCTCACACACTAATAAAGTAATGCTCAAAATTCTCCAAGCCAGGCTTCAGCCATATGTGAACCATGAAATTCCAGATGTTCAAGCTGGTTTTAGAAAAGGCAGAAGAACCAGAGATCAAATTGCCAACATCTGCTGGATCATGGAAAAAGCAAGAGACTTCCAGAAAAACATCTATTTCTGCTTTATTGTCTATGCCAAGGCCTTTGACTGTTGGATCACAATAAAGTGTGGAAAATTCTGAAAGAGATGGGAATACCAGACCACCTGACCTGCTTCTTGAGAAACCTATATGCAGGTCAGGAAACAACAGTTAGAACTGGACATGGAACAACAGACTGGTTCCAAATAGGAAAAGGAGTACATTAAGGCTGTATATTGTCACCCTGCTTGTTTAACTTATTTGCAGAGTACATCATGAGAAATGCTGGACTGGAGGAAGTACAAGCTGGAATCAAGATTGTTAGCAGAAATATCAATAACCTCAGATATGCAGATACAACACCCTTGTGGAGAAAGTGAAGAACAACTAAAGAGCCTCTTGATGAAAGTGAAAGAGGAGAGTGAAAAAGTTGGCTTAAAGCTAAACATTCATAAAACTAAAGTCATGGCATCCAGTCCCATCACTTCATGGCAAGTAGATGGGAAACAGTGGGTGAGTTTATTTTTCTGTCTCCAAAATCACTGCAGATGGTGATTGCAGCCATGAAATTAAAAGATGCTTACTCCTTGAAAGGACAGTTATGACCAAACTAGACAGCATATTAAAAAGCAGAGACATTACTTTGTCAACAAAGGTCCGTCTAGTCAAGGCTATGGTTTTTCCAGTGGTCCTGTATGAATGTGAGAGTTGGACTATAAAGAAAGCTGAGCACAGAAGAATTGATGCTTTTGAAGTGTGGTGTTGGAGAAGACTCTTGAGAGTCCCTTGGATTGCAAGGAGATCCAACCAGTCCATCCTAAAGGAGATTACTCCTGGGTGTTCTTTGGTAGGACTGATGTTGAAGCTGAAACTCCAATGCTTTGGCCACCTGATGTGGAGAGATGACTCATTTGAAAAGACTCTGATGCTGGGAAAGATTGAGGGCAGGAGGAGAAGGGAATGACAGAGGATGAGGTGGCTGGATGGCATCACTGACTTGATGGACATGGGTTTGGGTGGACTCTGGGAGTTGGTGATGGACAGGGAGGCCTGGCATGCTGTGGTTCATGGGGTCGCAAAGAGTCAGACGCAACTGAACTGAACTGAATGAGATGCATTTATCACTACAGCACCATACACAGTGATTTCACTGTTCTCAAAACACTCTGTGATCTGTGTATCCAATCCTCTCTGTCCTACAGCCCTTTGCAACTACTAACCTTTTGTCTGTCTCCATAGTTTGCTTTTTCCAGAAGGGTTATAGTTGTAATCATACAGTATGTAGTATTTTCAGATTGGCTTCTTTTACTTAGTAATATACATTTAAATTTCCTCCTTGTCTTTTTACAACATAGTTCATTTCTTTTTAGTGCTGAATAATATTTAATGAACAGATAGAATTCCACTTTATCACATGTGCCATAGTTTATCCACTCACCTGCTAAAAAGCACGTTCCAAGTTTTGACTATTATAAATAAAGTTGCTGTAAATATTTGTGTTAGGTTTTTGAGTGGTCATATGTTTTCAATTCCTTTGGGTAATCTCAAGAAGCACAATTCCTAGATACTATGGTAAAAGCATGTTTTGTACGAAACGGTCCAACCATTTTTCAATATGGCTGTGCCATTCTGTATACCTGCCAGCCATGGATAAGTGTTCCATATCTTTGCACTTATTTGGTTTTGTCAGTATTCTGGATTTTTATCTTTTTAATAGGTGTGTAATAGTATCTCATTGTTTTAATTTGCAATGCCCTAATGACACAAGAGTTTAATATCTTTTTATATGGTTACTTGCTCTTTCTGTATCTCTAACAATGTCTTTGTTCAGGTCTTATGCTCACTTGTTAATGAGGTTGTTTTCTCTTTATTGAGCTTTAGGAGTTCTTTGTATATTTGGAAACTACTCCTTTATCAGATGTGTCTTTTGCAAATGTTTTACACCAAATAACTTACCTTTATTCCTTATTTTATCATACTTTCCTGGTGAGTTTTCTGACGTTTTTCACTCTATTGAAATTCTCAAGTCCCATTGATTACCAAGAAACTGTACCTTACCCCCAAAATCTCCCATACCATTTTTTCAGTATTAAATTAATTCATGTATTTCTGTCTGTTTTATAAATTTGGTAGTCATTTGTTCTATGAACATTTGTATATATATGGATCCCAAATTTGTAGGAGGCATCATCATAAGAGCTAGACATGTTAAAATGAAAATGCAGAATATTGGCTTCTAACTTCCCATGGAATCCATCCTTTTTTCTTTTAAGAAGATACATTCCACTTAGTTGATCTCATTTGCACTTTTGACTTTAAATATTACATAAATGCTAATGACTCCTATCATCTGTATCTCTACTTCCTTACTGAACTTCTTTACTGGTTTTTTCAATTGATTGAATTATTACCCACACATATTTCATGCTAACCTTATTGTTAATTAATTCCTCTGATCTTTCTAGCAGCATAACATTGAATCAGTGAGTTTCATAGTTACATTTTGAATCTATCCCTTTTCTCTATATCATCATTTGTTTTCTTTATCTGTTATTTCCTAAGTTTTGAAGAGTAGCCTCTTGTCTGATTTCCTGCCCCTTTAGTTGAAACCAAACCTTATATAACAATTTTGTATAAATTTTAAATTATTTGTTTAAAATAGAAATTTAAACTTTTTCTGAGATACATGTGTATTATAATGCATAAATACATATATTTAAATATTTATAATTTCTTAATGTTTAAATTTAAGAGGGGAAATGAATAATTATAGGTTCTGAAACTGCTAAATTACAACTGCACAATTGCTTGCAGATATTTTGAAAGTTTGCAAGTCATCACATTCTGTTTGAGATGATTTTTATGAGTGAGAAGTGAACAGCCTGCTCTGAACACTCTTTATCCTTCCTTATTAATGGCTTTCTATTTTATTCTTCAGCAAGAATGCATTTCACTTTGACACCTGTAATATGTTCATGTATTAGCTGTGACTCTCGACTTTTGCTGTGAAAAACATAAATCACCAAAGGCAGCATGCATAAACAAAGGGCTGCAGGCCATAACATTGTCACTCTCCTCCTCTGTCTTAATTAAGAGAGAATGCTCTTCTTTTTCCCTGTGCGCTTTGTGAATGTTGACAAATGACACACTGCAGAATTGACATCTTGATTACAAAAATAATGTCCATATGTTACTTTTATTTGAATTATTTATGCTAATATTGATTTCATATAAGTGGTATTCCATGAAAAATATTTTTTAATATCTTTGCATTTCTCTTCCTTATGCTTTCCCCCTCCTCTCATAATGTTCAGATGATTTTAGGAGAAGAAAAAGGAAAGGCTTTTTTAATGCTAAGGAAGCATATCTGAATGTTAATAGAGATCACCTTGAGAAATTCCCGGTGGTCTTTATTTAAAAAATAATTTCCAAGGTGACTGACTTTGTGAAAAAGTATTCACATAGGTAACTGAAAATAGAAAACTGTGGATAATAAATAAGTAAATAAGGAAAAAATAGTATTTTAGTGTCTGAATAATAAGATGCCACTGAATTTGCACTCAAAAGATCTGGATTCAAATTCAACTTGTACTACAAACTGCAAAAGTCTGCATAGAAAAAGTCATTTGACCCAGATCATCAATTTTTCTATAATGTAGGCCATTACTTAGCTTAAATCTGATTATATTTCAATCTTGTAATCTATAACTCTAAAGTAGTACCAATAGCTTTTTAAGTATTCTTAGTATATATTAGCAGAGCAGGCTATGGCACCCCACTCCAGTACTCTTGCCTGGAAAATTCCATGGATGGAGGAGCCTGGTGGGCTGTAGTCCATGGGGTCGTGAAGAGTCAGACATGACTGAGCGACTTCACTTTCACTTTTCACTTTCATGTGTTGGAGAAGGAAATGGAAACCCACTCCAGTGTTCTTGCCTGGAGAATCCCAGGGATGGGGGAGCCTGGTGGGCTGCCGTCTATGGGGTCGCACAGAGTCGGACACGACTGAAGCGACTTAGCATCAGCAGCAGTATATATTAGGCATTGGATATATACTATATCATTTCAAACTTAAAATGACTCTGTAGGTAAGGCATTATTTTATTTAAATTTAAAACAAGAAATTGCAGTTGAAAGGAAAAAGTAAAGTGTCCCAAATCACAATATCAGGAAATATCATCTGAATCCAAGAGTTCTTGTTCTTTAGGGAATAAAAATGGTGTGTATAGATAGATAGATAGATAGATAGATTGCAGCGATTAGGAAACTTCATCCTCTACTTTTCTTTGCAATTAGTAAAATCTCAACTAAAATTAGCTATAGCACTAAAGAGACTTTATTTGTTCATATAGCTGAACAGAGAGGTAAGTTTAGTTTTACATATGGCTCAATGCAGGATATAATCTACATTCCTCCAAACAACTTTCTTTGCATATATTTCTTACAACTCTTTTTTCACATTCTTTTTTTTTAAATCTGAAATTTGAATCCACAGGCAAAGAGTAAATTTCCTAAGGACATTCCTGATATTCATTAGGTCACAAGCTATGGTTGAATTAAACAATGTAGACCTAAGAATGGAATGACTGATGGCCTTAGGCCAGATTATGTGTTCTACATCTGTGTAGGCCTAATAGTGGGTTCCAACCCCTCCTCATAAGAAAATCGTGTTTGTTAGATAGAATTGATTTTAGAAAGCAGACAAAATTCCCTTTAAGTGAACTTTTTAATTATTGTCCATCTGAATTCTGTTCCCCTTCCTACTTAACAGAACTCACATATTCCAGAGGAGAAATTTTATTATTTTTAATCACAGTTGAGGTTTACCTCTTCTATTATACACTAAAGCATGCATTATTATCTGTGTATATGTTTTAGTTTGTATTCTAGGAGAAGGGAAATATTGAACTGATAAGATGTTATATCTTCTTTAGTAGCTAAGATAGAACCTCACACACATCAACTGTTTATTAAATGAATTCTTAATAAATATGTACATAACTGAAAGAGATCTTTAAAATGATCTATTTTCCATTGTAGACTCCATCAAATGTATATTTTATACAAAGTCATAAAATTATTTTCAAATTACCTGTTGCCAATACCTAGATTACCAATTCTATCTGGAATGCAGATGATTCTAGATTTCACTTAAAGTGAGTAATTTTGGGAGGCATGGGCTCCTTATTAATTCATTATACCAAAATGATTTTCTACTCTCTGAATAATAAGAAACTTCACTAACTCAGAAACTGATTGTTCTCCACTCTGCTAGAATATCTCAAAATCCTACAGAAAGACTTACTTTAAGACATTCTTGCATATATGAATATAAATTTGAAACAAAATTGCTTTAAATGTTTCTCTATGCTAATGTAAAGTTTTGCAGCTTTGGAGACATTTTAAGGAGTCAAATATTTAAATGCTTTTAAAGAAAATTAAAGTCTCCCTGAAATAGCACATAAAATCATATAACATATTTTTCTTTTACAAATTATTCTTTTTTTTGCTAGATGTGAAAGTGAAGTTGCTCAGTCATGTCCGACTCTGTGACCCTGTGGACTGTAGCCCACCAGGCTCCTCTGTCCATGGGATTCTCCAGGCAAGAATACTGGAGTGGGTTGCCATTGCTAGATGTGAGAGGTGACTTATTCTTTAAAAATCAAACATCTCATCCTCTGATATGTCTCCTTTCACTGATGGAGCTGGTGTGGTGAGATTTCAAAAACAAAAACAAGGCTGTTATATGTAGCAACCTAGATCTGTATATTGAAACCCTAGTGTTCCTGAAGGAAACAAATGCCATGGAATAGCTGGATTATTTTTAGGGTGATTTCATTGACTCTGGTCCTTTAGGAACCTGGGCAAGAAATATTCTCAGAGAAATCTTACATCCTAGCATGACCCTACAATCTGATTCAAACCCAACATGCAAGACAAATGTAGCCCACAGTCCTATTTGTTAATTCTTCCCAATTATCTCTAGATAATAAGTGATCTGTGAATCAGTTTCTGAACCCTATAGGAAACCTCTGTATGTTAAAATTTGCTGGGTATCTACATCTTCCTATCTGGGAACACTTTCTTTCTGCTAGTTATTCAACAATTGGCAGAATGTCCATACTGTGCCCCTTGGATATTGGGAAAACAGTGATATCTCTAAATACCCCTCTACTGTTAGAGATTATGTTGCCATAGCAATTCCCCAGATAAGAAACCCCCCAAATTGACACACTGGGTCCCAACCCAAAACCACTGAAGTCCACTCCATCTTTTGCCTTATTCCCTTGTTAGCATCTTGTTTATCATTTTTTTTTTTCAGGTTCAAACTTTGTTCTGCCTTAGATCTAATTATTGCCAAGGTACTTTTTTTTTTTTTTTTAACAAGAAGGGAATTTTTTGCCCCTAAGTTATTTTCTTAGCTGCTTTTGTCTTGCAACAACAGCCATTCAAATATAAAATCACTTCATGTCTTAAAAAGACTGCTTTTATGCACTATTTTTTTTCATGTGCTTCCAGGTTCTTTTTTCTGAAAATGTTGACATTTACACATTTTACTCAAAAATTAAATGGAGGGATTTTGGATTAGATTTAAATGAGACCTCCTGCCTGAATACATGAAAACTTATATTCATAGGCCAGGTTATACCTTTTTGAGATATTAATGTATGTTTTGTGTTCACTACTATGGAAGACTAAGAGATAATGAAATCTTTTATGTGTGTTGTTTTGTTCATAGCTTTTATCCCTTTCTCATGCAAGAAATGAAATACATCATTGTGCTTAGTCACTTTGTCACTTAAGGGGCATTTGCAGCAAGTTCATAATTGAAAACGAATGACTTACTATGACTAGTTTTATTTAAAAAAGAAGAAGAAAAAATATTTGATAACTCTTAGAATCTTCTAGAAGCCCAATGACCAAGTTGGAAATTATACAGCTAGAACTGTCCAGTCTAGAGCATATAACTTCTTCAGCAAAGACACGTATGCTATCATCACTGGATCATAAGGCACAGATAATCACAGTTAATACTGTTAAGTCTTTCTAGTAGATACTTTTTCTAGAATTTCTGATTATTTTTAGAATGTGAAGCTAGATATGCCATTACATTTGCCAGACTCAAATAAGTCTACTTCTTTGACTCACATCTCTTTTGAAGTTCCCTGGTAGCTCAGAAGTTAAAGCGTCTGCCTACAATGCGGGAGACCTGGGTTCGATCCTTGGATTGGGAAGTTCCCCTGGAGAAGGCAATGGCAACCCACTCTAGTACTCTTGCCTGGAAAATCCTATGGACAGAGGAGCCTGGTAGGCTACAGTCCAGGGGGTTGCAAAGAGTCGGACAGGACTGAGCTGGACAGGACTGAGCGACTTCACTTTCACTTTGTTTCATAAACAATTTAGAGTGATGGAGTTCATGTCAAGTGCCTACAGGAAAGGCAGGGAAAGTACATTTCTGATTTCAAGCAAAGAGAGACACAATAAAATTAAGATCTAGACATTTATCACACTTGTGCAGGGTGTTCAAGATTCTAGACACTCTAAAACTATAAAAATTATATGCTATGGCTCACCATTTTGACTGCTTAACATTAATATACATCTTTATTCCATACTCAAATATCCAAGCCATAAAAACAATAATAGCAACAGTACAGTAGTGCCTCTGCTTAACATCATATAAAAATCTCTTTGGTAACTAAAAGCATCCCATCCTTATTCTATCCAAATGAGAACCAGTTTCATGAAATTTCTTATTGAGCTGAAAATCTACTCTCTCTGGATACTACTGCTTCTTTGTAGAGTTATCTCTTAATTCTTTCTTAATAGTTTATAATCTATGGGCTAATTTTGCAAAAGTAGTTAGTATATACAATATATGTAGAGCACTGCATAGAAAAATGAGTAAATTCTAAAGTTGCAGTTGATTTTGAGATTTTATACCTAATATTTGTGTTCTCCACCACCTTCCCTATCCCCTTTATACTTTAGTCCATCTTAGTTGCCATTTATGTATGTATGTATGTATTTATTCATATGGATTGACAATCTTTCCTGAGGGATCTAAGTATTTGTAAATCTTACAAACTTACCAATATGATATTTATATTTCAGTCCTATTGATTCCTTACTTACTTCTAGATCTATTTTACAGCATCCATTCTATTTCCTCATTAATTTCAGGATCTTAACACCTACCAACATTGTAGTACCTCTCCTTTTTTTTTTTTTTTCCATTTGCTCTCTTTCACTGGCCCAATAAGCATAAAATAATGAGATGTGATTTCAACTTCTAATACTATGGTAACATGCTTGGGGCCCTTTGGGAAACATTTCTCCTCTTAATACTGAAACCTCAAACTCAGCAAAGCTCAGAACTTGGAGGACAGAAAGAACAGTATTTGCTGGTAATTAATTAGGTGTAACAATGAGAGAAGACACTCTCATTTCAGGCCCAGGTATGCTGAAAAGTCCCATTTCCTTATTTCCCTGAGCATGAAGAATTTGCATCATAGATGCTAACTCTGAGCCACCTGTGGGCTTCCCCATAGCCCAGTTGGTAAAGAATCCACCTACAATGCAGGTGACCCTGGTTTGATTTCGGGCTTGGGAAGATCTACTGGAGAAGGGATATGCTACCCATTCCAGTATTCTTGGGCTTCTTTTGTGGCTCAACTGGTAAAGAATTCACCTGCAATGTGAGAGACCTGTGTTCGATCCCTGGGCTGGGAAGATACCCTGGAGAAGGCACACATTCCAGTATTCTGGCCTGGAGAATTGCATGGACTGTATAGTCCATGGGGTCACAAAGAGTTGGATACAACTGACCCACTTTCATTCTGAGCAACCTGTAGTAAATATAGGACAAAGTGAAAGAGATAAAAACTGTGTAATAAATTACTTTGGTCACTTAGATGCTATGCTGTAAAATAACATATACTTTGCACTAAAGCAAGTTGAATTAATTACTGTTGTTTAAATAAATAATTTGGATTAATCAATTCAATCTCCAGCAAAATTAAAATTTTTATTATGCTTTGTTCACCATTATAATTGTTATGCTTTTTGTGTCATTTAATAAAAAATAATAAGGTCTTTGTTTTCTGTAAATTTATTTTTACTTCTGGGATTTTTATTCAACTTCATTGTGAGCTTTTAAATGTAGATGAATTGGATAATATCGGTAGTGCCTTAGATAACTGTAGTAATTCATGAAACATGAGAATGTTTAATATATAACAACTAGTAGCATGTAACAGCTAGTAATAATTCAGAAATTGTACTTACCATTAACTACTTTACTTGCACCTGAACTTATAGTGAACTCTTGGAGTTCTCAGTCCTAGAATTATGCTTGCTTTTCACATATGCTATAAAAATCTCAGTGTAATTTCTGATTTTTAAGCAGCCTACTTTGTCATCTCATCTTTTTGATGTTTAATAAAAGTGCTTCTGAGAGTTTCAAAATTTAAAACACTAGGGAGATTTTTGTTTAGTTTTTCTATCACTTTCTACATTTGTACATCTATTATCAAATATTTTCATTATTTTAGAATTTTCCTTATATGTTAGCAGAATGTTCAAGCTGAACCTAAGAATTATTCGGCTGGAAGAGGAACATGCTTCCTTTTTCTCCACAGGTGCATGCACATAGTTTTTCATTACAATTATGAAAAGTGTTGCTTGGCATCATTTGGAGCTGACAGTGGGAAAGGAAGATTTATCAGAAGAACTTTGGACTCAGATGAAAGGAGAGATAGGAAAATGGATTTCTTTTTCCATGCCTATCAGTTCAGTTCAGTCGCTCAGTCATGTCCGACTCTTTGCGACCCCATGAACTGCAGCACGCCAGGCCTCCCTGTCCATCACCAACTCCCAGAGTTCACTCAGACTCACGTCCACTGAGTCCATGATGCCATCCAGCCTATAGAAATACAATATACATTCAGAAGCACAGGGTCCCTATTTACTGAAGAACTTTACACATACTATATTGTATCAAGGTCAAGATGGCAAGAGTAAACACTGACAGAAAAAG
Source organism: Aepyceros melampus (assembly GCA_006408695.1). Lineage (NCBI taxonomy): Eukaryota > Metazoa > Chordata > Mammalia > Artiodactyla > Bovidae > Aepyceros > Aepyceros melampus. Next base: position 43,318 of record SJXQ01010022.1, on the reverse strand, counting down.
TACAGTCACTTCATTTCTCTATAGAACACAATGTCAACTAATGCTAGAGGGTGTAAAACTAGAAGGAAAGCAGACTGTCACTGTGACATAAAAGCAGTGTCTACAATCTGAAAAATGTGTCAACAACTTATGCTTTTGATCCACTATTCTATGAGCGTTTTGACATATACAACCAAGAGAACAAATATTTTAGGATGAATGGACTCTTTGTGTAAAACTTCCAATTTAAATAGAGGAAGCATAAATGTTAAGTTTTGCATTACACGCTTGTTAGTTCTTACTTCAGTGACTACATACATTATCTGTAGTATTTCCATAGGAAAATGTTCTTCAGTCATTTATGAATAATCAGAAAATAGCCTCACTCAAAAACATAAGATTATTTTTATAAGAAAGTCCTTTTTTACATTCTTTATGTCTCAGCTCAAACTTGTCTTCCTCTGGGAAGCTTTTATTTGGAATCCTCTGTCTGGTTATAATGTGCTTCCTATGTGTTCTACCAAACCATATCATTCATCTCTCATTATATTCAGGTTGTTGCTTTGTTGTTGTTGTTTTGCTTACCTCCCAAAATTGCAAATCTGGAATGTCTTCCATATAGCAGTATCTACTATATCTAGATCTGTATTCATAATAAATGAAAAACAATTCATAAGTAATCCCTAAAAAGGGAGTGAATGTTTGCCAAGTCCTCTAATTTGATTGTAATGTAATGTAAAGTCACTCAGTCGTGTCCGACTCTTTGTGACCCCATGGACTGCAGCCCAACAGGCTCCTCAGTCCATGAGATTCTCCAAGCAAGAATACTGGAGTGGTTTGCCATTTCCTTCTCCAGGGGATCTTCCCAACCCAGGGATCGAACCTGGGTCTCCTGCATTGGAGGCAGACACTTTAACCTCTGAGCCACCAGAAAAGTATATTATAATTTGATTATAATATACTAATGAGTTTCTACATCTAACTTCTGATAAAAATAATTATACTTGAAGAATACAATTTTTTTTATGTTTTTCTTTTTTTACCACAATGCCTGTGGGGTCTTAGCTCCCTGACTAGGGATTGAACCTGCACCCCCCACATTGGAAGGCAAAGTCCTAACCAGTGAACTGCAGGGAAGTTCCCAAGAATATCTTATATTTTATATTTTAATTTTACACATATTTTTGGAAAAAAGAACATTGAACTGCCACTCATTCCTTAGAATGAAAAAAGAATCTATGAAAAGTAAAAAAAAAAAAATAGATAATTGGGTAATATAGAGACTATTTGTTATTTTATATACTATACAAAATGTCTAGAAATATTACTATAGCACTGTGTCTCAATAGTAGCTCCTGGAATGGATATCACTGTGGGGTCAATTAGATTACATGTGTAATGGAAAAACTTGTCTATTCCCTTTGGTTTCATAAACATGGCTAGCAAGTTTGCTAAATTCGCCAATCTGACATAAATAAACAAGATTTGAAATACTTTACAAATTATGCATGGGAATGACATTTCTTGATAAAACTGAGTTTTAAATTATTTTGTGAAAGTCTTAATTTGATTTATTATATTTAAAACAACAGATGAAAATCCAAATTTTCTCATGCCCATGGTAAACATTTCTCATGCTACAATACTTTCAGATTTTATAAACAGTTTGTATCTGCCTGCATTTAAAAACAGAATTAACTTAAATTGCATCCAATAAAACTCAATTCACTTTGCCTTTTGTAAAGAAGTCAAATAATTGTCTAATAAATCCATAATTCTCTCATCCACTGACTCCAATTTCCACTATAACATTTTCAGGGGCCAATTTCCTCTATTACTATTTCCTTGATTTTATTAAAATCTATTATTCCTGGAAAAATCTCCGCTAATCACCCTTATATTTTCTGATCCTCTAGTTAACTTTGTAACCTGTGTTCCAGGTATAACTCTTCTTGGGTTATTATTCCCTTATAAATATTCAATGCAATAATGAAAGTAGAGATGCTAATTCAACAATAGCAAATATTTACTCAGCACCAATTACATGTCGAGCTTTGTGCTAAGTTTTGAATGTCAGCTGTGAAGTCAGAGTATTTTATATCACAAGCTTTATACAGATCCATTTATAGAAAATAGATTCTTAGCAAAGCCAAATGAGGTTTTCCGGATGTATTGTGGGTTAACACCCCTGCTTTTCTGAGTTTATAAGACATTGTTTAGGATGCTCATTGAGGTGTAATTTTTTTCATGCTTCCCCTATGACAAGTTGAGACTCTGTACTCTCCCTTTCAATTTGCCACTGCTCTAACCAATGAAGCATAGTAGAAATGATGCTAGATAACTTCTGAGTCTAGGTTAAGAGAAGGCCAGCCGCTTATCTGGTTGCTTATGTAAGATGTTTTTATGAAGTCTCTGATGTTAGAGATCTGAATATTCTGAATTCAATATGCTGTGAGGAATCCCAGGATATAGGGAGAGATCATGTAAAAATGCTCAACAACCTCAGCTGAAGTTCCAGATGACCTCCAGCTTCAAAAATAAGAAATATGAGTAAAGAGACCTCTGGACTATATCAGTCTCTGCTTGGGCTTTCCTGGTGGCTCAGATGGTTAAAAAAAAAGAAAAAGAAAAATCTGCCTGCAGTGAAAGAGACCTGGTTTTGACCCCTGGGTTGGCAAGATCTCCTGAGGAAGAGAATGGCAACCCACTCCAATCTTCTTACCTGAAGAATTCCACGGACAGAGAAGCCTGGTAGGTTACAGTCCATGGACCCGCAGAGTGAGACATGACTGACCTTTCTTTCATTGTTTGTAAAGTAGTTAGTTCCCTTGGATCAAATCTAACAAACTGAGTCTCAGACTTCAGGGATATGAGACAAGTTAAAGAATTAGCGAACATAATGTTTTTCTTGCCACAAGTTTTGGGGCAGTTTGTTATGTAGCGTTAATAACTGGCAAAGATTTAGTTTCGGGGGGCATTGCATGAAGCAGACGGACAAGTTCACTCTTTTGTTGGTATCAGCCAACCTCCTTTGACACTCTCCTTTGTTCTTACACAATGGACTCAAGAACACATATCCATTGTGGTAGGGATGAAGTTTATGAACTAAGCATGAATTTAGCAATGTAAGCATTGAACCTAGTACAGGTAGGACCCTGTGCAACTGCACAGATCACATGCCCTGAAGTGAACCTTGACCATACACTATGACAGATTCAGTACCTCGTCCAGTTGAGACTTTGTCCATGGGAGCCATGTGCCTAAGCTTGCATCCATATTATCACAATTTTTTAACATATTGGTCTTAGACAAATTACTTGATATCTCTCTGCCTTGTATTTTATCTACACAATACAATGATAATAGAATCTAATCAATGGAGTTATTTTGAAGAGTAAAGTAAGATAAAAACTCATACGATTGTGTCTGACATAAGTAAGGCTTCAAAAATTTAGCTATGATTATTTTTACATAGATAATTATTTTAAAAGACATAATTGGTCAGTCAACTCCTATAAACAATACTTTATTACAGCATTTCCATAAGCATCTTTTACTTGGCACTAACCATTTTTTTATGTGTGTGTTTTCGAGAACCACTGACATGAGGGAAAATCAGAGCAAGCAACATGTTGACAAACTCCAGGTTTATAGTAGTGTTTAATGTAGGTAACCAAGTCGATTTGCCATTTGCAAATTCTATATATCCATTGGATAGCTAATAGACACATACATAGCTAATGTGTCGTAAGGCAGTGCTGATTATATGACTTGATTTTTTAAACAAAAATAATTAAGGACAAATTTATATGATGTCACTAATTTACATTTCAGAATGGACAATGTGAAATAAATGTGTGCCTTTGTTTGAACTATAAGTTCTTTCATTTGCTCTAGTTTGAAATTTATTCTCCTTGGATTGTCAGCTAACATTTAAACAGAGAGACTGCATTACAGAGATAGTATTGCAAGAATTTCCACAATCTGTTTCTTGACTCAGCAATAGAAGCTTTGCAAATTAGCATAACGGATGTGAGAAACTGAATCCCATTGGTAACACTAGTATTTTTCAAACTAGGTTTTTTGAAAAAAACAAACAAACATAGTTTTTTACACTTCTACATGTGTATATGTAATGCAGAGAGACTGCATTACAGAGATAGTATTGCAAGAATTTCCACAATCTGTTTCTTGACTCAGCAATAGAAGCTTTGCAAATTAGCATAACGGATGTGAGAAACAGAATCCCATTGGTAACACTAGTATTTTTCAAACTATGTTTTTAGTTTCTTACACTTCTACATGTGTATGTGTACTCAGTTGCTGAGTTGTGTCCAACTCAGCAATTCTATGGAACGTTAGCCCATCAGGCTCCTGTGTCCATGGAATTTTCCGGGCAAGAATAGTAGGGTGAGTTGCCATTTCCTACTCCTGGGGAACTTCCTGACCCAGGGACTGTACCCATATCTCTTGACTCTCTTGCATTGGCAGGCAGATTCTTTATCACTAGTGCCACCTACATGGTCAGGGCATAAAAGTCAAGTGAACCCTGACCCTTATGCTAAAGGAGAGTACTCTGCACTTAGTCTCTAAAAGTTTCTGAGCTCAATTACTGACTTAGGCAATTTTTGTCCCCCCTTGTTCTCCAGCCCAATCTTACAACACTCTTTTATAATATACATCAAGTGACTGTTTCAAAGATGTCCTTAGAATACCTCATTCTAAATTATAGAAACAAATATCAGATGGTTTATACCTATCTAGCTATGAATGTCTGTAATGAAACAAAATAAGGTCTGAAGTTTCTTTCCTTTTGAACTGAAAATGAAGTTAGTGGGAGTGGCAAACTCTAATCCACTTCTATTAATTGGCAGCTACAGATAAATTAGAAAATACTTATTTGTGTATGACTAACTTGGAATAGGTATGTTACATTAATTACTAAATATAATTAACAGCTTAGCTTTTCTCCTAGAATTTTCATATCAATACTCACAATTAAAAGTTATCAGAATATGTCCTAACTTTTGATTAAGAAAATATCATCACCAAGTTTGCATGACTACATACTGAAGGGAATAAAACTAATAACTTGACTGTAATCCAGGTCCTTTAATTATATAATCTCATTTTATTTATTTATTTTTTTCATTTTACTTTTATGTTAGATGAGTCTTATTTTCTTTTTTATTAATGAGGAAAATGGAGTTGATGGATGTTTACTATTTCCAGAGATCTTTGTTTATTACAGTTTGTTTCCTTTTTTATTTTACCTATTGTGAGTCTTTCTTATGGAGATATAAATAATTAAGTAATTCTTGAAGAGAAAACTTCCAGAAATTTTCCAAGCAGAACACCTATGAAACTTATTTTTAAAAAGATATTTGGAAATTATGTACATTTGGTTTTCTATCACGTTCACAATATATATCACTATCTTAATCACTAGCCACTTAGTTATATGATTTACTTAATGGTTTTTATTTTCTACTTTTAGAATAGAGATTTCACCAAGAAGGATTTAGAAAGTTCTGACTACTATTCATCTGTAAAAATAATGAAGTTTTTCCATTTGCAGCAACATGCATGGACTTGAAGGGCATTTTGCCAAGTCAGACAGAGAAAGACAACTGTTGTATCATATCATTGTATACAGAATCTAAAAAAAAAAAACAAAAAAAACAACTGAATATAACAAAAAAGAAGCAGACTTAAAGATATAAAGTCCAAACTAGTGGTTAGCAGTAGGGAGAGGAGAGTGGAGAGAGGATATAAGGGATAGAAGATTAAGGGGTACAAGTTATTAAGTATAAAATAAACTATAAGAATATATTGTACATGGGGTATATAACTAATATTGTCTAAGAACTATAAATGAACTATAAACTTTAAACTATAAACTTTTGGTGCTTCAGCTTCAGCACTTCCAATGAATATTCAGGACTGATTTCCTTTAGCATTGACTGGTTTGATTTCCTTGCAGTCTATTTTGCAATAGTGACATTAAAGACCACTGATACCATGTCAAATATTACCACAATGAAAAAATATTAAATATTACAAGAATCCCCAAAATGTGACACAGAGACACAAAATGAGCTAATGCTCATGGAAAATGGTGCCAACAGGCTTGTCTGATGCACGGTTGCCTCAAACAGTTCCATTTGTGAAAAAATGCAGGATCTGTGAAGCACAATGAAGGAAACCACAGTAAAACAAAACGTGCCTGTAATTAAAGTCCTTACATGTTTTCTTGGGTTTTTATCTTGTGTGCATATTTAAAACAAAGTTCTTACTCGATGCTTTTTGTCAAACAGATCCCATTAGACCATGTCTGTTTTTCTCAAATGTGTTTTTCCCCTCTGAGAAGATCTCTTCACAAGCCTGGGCACTAAATAGCACTTCTTGATGATACACTAAAAATATGTTATGAGAGAATTTTCAAACACATATTGTGACTTGACCTCTCTTGGCACTCATGATGTCTCTCATTATGGGCAGCAAAACATTGCTGTCTTACACATGGCTGCATAATTCCTTCACATTGATAAAACTATCAGGAAATAGCATTGCCCAATTTTGTTGATCATTGAACATGTTTTATTAATTGCAACTTTATGCACTTTCTACTGGGTTTTCTGTAAACAGGTTTTACTGTCCTTTGCCACACCTGGCCTTGTCTCCAGACTCTACTGCAGTGAGCACCATGGGTATCACCTGGGGTGGGGGGACTTGTGGGAACACGGGCTGTGTTCCCACATAGTTTTTGATTAATAGGTTTGGAGCAGGGCTTAGTATTTACATTTCCTAACAGGTTCCCAGGTGACGCTGATACCATTGATCTGGGACCTCACTTTGAGACTCCGGGCTCTCCCAGCATGCCTCCTGCCTCCTGCTGCTGCTGCTGCTGCTGCTGCTGCTGCTAAGTCGCTTCAGTAGTGTCTCACTCTGTGCGAGCCCATAGACGGCAACCCATCAGGCTCTACCATCCCTGGGATTCTCCAGGCAAGAACACTGGAGTGGGTTGCCATTTCCTTCTCCAATGCAGGAAAGTGAAAAGGGAAAGTGAAGTCGCTCAGTCGTGTCCGACTCTTAGCGACCCCATGGACTGCAGCCTACCAGGCTCCTCTGTCCATGGGATTTTCCAGGCAAGAGTACTGGAGGGGGTGCCATTGCCTTCTCCGATCCTGCCTCATACTGCTTGGCAATTTTCACAGCTAGAGTCTCTTAACTCACAAGTTGATTTTGCTCCGTGTAGGGAGGAGGAATACAGGTCTTGCACTGTTTCAATAGGAGATAACTTTATAACAGATTTGATACATGTAGCAGAGCTGAGCCTTTGCTGAATTTTCCAGCTCCTGGACTTCCCCCTTCCTGGATTCCTCACTGGACATGCTATATCCTCTGGGACTAGGACACCAGGATTTAGCTTGCTCAGTTCATGCTGGAAGCTGAAGATGAGCAGGTAAGTTCACTTCCCACCTCTGGGAATCTACCTGGTTGCCTTTGGACACTTGGGACCCTACAGTCCACGCTTTTTGATTTGCCTGCACTGATTTCTATTGTTTATTGTTGAGACTTTGAAATTTGCCTTTTCTGTGCCACTGAGTCAAGTGTCCAAGGTCTGGCGTTCCCTGGCCTGACTTCACATACCTCGGGCTACCTTCTCTGCTTTTCACATATGGAACATTTATTCAGTTGAACAACTGTTGTTACTATTTCTATGATACTGCCCATTCTTTCCCTCTCTTGATTTCAATATATGTTTCCAGACCCATCCATCCTAGGCTCCATCTCCCATGTGCTCTGAGACTCAGTGCTGGGTCTTTTTCCTCTATGAATAATTACTTTCTTGGGTAAGATCATGCAACTTGTCTGGAAGGTTCTAATGCATAACTTAGGTCTGGAAGGTTCTATATGCATAACTTAGGTCTAAGTAAGTTAACTATATTTTTTCCTTTTTAAGCCTGTGATGAGGATGGCATTGGTATGCAAAGTATAATCCGAGGATCAGTAGTTTCAGCATATTAGGGAAGCTGGTTAGAAATGCAAAGCCTCAGGCCTCATGTTAGTTGTTAGAATCCACATTGTTTAAAAAAAAAAAAAAAAAAAGCCCCAGGTGATTTTTATGCACAGTGTAAAGAACTGATGTATGGTATAATGCCTATCTTATGAACTGTTCACACCTGAGTCTAATCGTGACTCTCAGCCTTACCAATAACTACTTTTTTCCAACTTTATCACACTAATGTAGTGTTACAAACCTGTGTTGCATGAGCTTCCCACTGACCATGTGAACTATGACCAACAACCTGTGATTCTGCAGGATCCCAGAGTGTCTATGTGTACTTGTCACATTTGTGGTTTATTGGGATATCTCTTGCACAAGCCCTTTTCAACTACATCAGCATACCAAAGGGATATTTCTTCATGCTTTTGGTCATGATCTGATGTGAGCTTGGATGACAGCCTGAGGGTCCAGGGTGGATAAGTACCACTCTCTCCAAGAGATTCTCCAAGATCAGCAGGTGGGTTTATCCCAGGCTCGTATGAAGTCACTGCTTTTGCCCAGGGTTCCAGTGCATGTGAGACCCTACTGCACTCTCCAAAAGCAGAGTCTATGTTCCCTCTAGTCCTGAGGAGCTTCTGTAATCAAGCCCCACTGGCCTTCAAAGCCAAATACTCTGGGGCTCTTCCCCTTCTGAGAAGCATGGTGTGGGGCTCAGAGGAGGATTTCTGTAATATAATGTCTCCATTTTGTGGGTTGCCCGTTCAGATGGTATGGGGCTTGATTATGTTGTGACTGTGATCCTCATACCATCTTGAGATTTCCTCCTTACATCTTTGAACATGGGAATTTCATTTGGTAAGCCCCAATAAATTAAAATAAATCTTATTTTATTTTGGCTGTGATGGGTCTTTTTTTACTATGTGCAGGGGCTGCTCTCTCACGGTGGCAGTGCTCAGGCTTCTCATTGCAGAGGTTTCTCTTGTTGCAGAGCACAGGCTCTAGGCATGCAGACTTCAGCAGTTATGGCATGTGTGGGCTCAGTCATTTCATCTCACAGGCTCTAGGGTGTGGACTCAGTAGTTGTGGCACATGGGCTTAGTTGCTTCGTGGCATGTGGTATCTTTCTTGATCGGGAATCAACCCAATGTCCCCTGCATTGCAGGGCAGATTTTTAACCACTGGACCACCAGGGAAGCCTAGTTCCAGTCTTTTTTAATGGATGGTTGTCAGTAGTAAGTTGTGATTTTGGTGTGTTGAGAGGAGGTGATCTCAAGGTCTTTTGGCTCTGCCATCTCATCCCTCTGGGACCCACATTTTCTTTTTTCCCATAGGTTTCTTTTAGTGCTTCTGGGAAAGTCTGAAGCAGACTGGATGACCTTGGCTTCTGGGCTCTGACAGTGCAGTTCCAGGGATTCCATGACAGCTTGTGTTCCAGTGGTCTTGGTAGTCCAGTGCTCATGGGCACTGGAGTCGGTGGCAGAGACAGGTCACTCCAGATTCTCTGTAGTTTTCAGGGTTAGTAGAAAATGGATGACCTAAGGTATTTAGAGTCCAGGGTTCTGTTTTTCTTTCAGCTCTCCCAAGAATTATACACTGCAGTCTGAGAAAGCAAACTCAACATCCAAAGAAAGAGATACATAATGACAGGTCCCAAACAAAGGAACTTATGTCCTCATAGAGTTTGGGGGGGGTGGAGGGGTGGTGTGTGGCAAAAGGCCTATGGTAGTGTTCTGTTTCCCAAACCTGGAAACTCTTTGAACCAGTCCTTCTGTGTTTCTAGAGAAGCTTCATTGCACAGTCATGTTTGATTAAATCATTAGCCATTGGCTTCAGATTCCAGAACATACTGATATTCAAAATTTTAATATGCCAAGTGAAATTATTTATATTTAAAATTTATTTAATCACACTTGGATTAACATCAGTGATATTTGTGGGAAATTGTTTATATCTAAACTCCTTTATTGTTAAAAGCACTCATATAAAGAAAACTATTACTAAGGTATCTTGAAAGAAGAGATTTAAAAGAAATTGCAACAGGCTCAAGATACTTTTAACTTTTATTTAAAATGGGCCAGGTGATATTATATTCTCAAATTTATTTTCAGTCTTTCAGCAATAGCCTCATCTGATAATTTATTCCTATAAAATAGAGTTTCTTTATATTAGCACTACTGACATATTTGACCAGTAATTCTTTCCTGTGGGAGTTTTTCTGCTTGTTGTAGAATATTTAATATATTCCTAGCCTCTACCCGTTAGCATACTCCCAAATTATGAGAACCAAAATTGTCTCCAGACATCCCTAAATGCAATCTGTGGGTAAAATCACCCCTAGTTGGAACGAATATACATTTAAATTAACATATTTAAATATATATTTAAATTTAATTACATTTTATTAAAAAAAAATAGATTCCTGAATTCTTCATTCTTGAACATTCTTTTGAAAATAGGTGTCAAATATTCTATAAAATATATGTGATCAAAGACTTTTTTTTTACAAATATGTACTATCAAATCACTTTATTAATAAATAACTGTCAAATTATTAAATGCCATGCAATTTACAGAAACTGCTCTTCCAATCTTCTTTTATTAATCATACCTTTAAATTATCAAATTTCTGTAAACTCAGGCTATAGCTGGCAAATTAACTTTAAGCATCATCCTTCATATGTGTTCCTATTGTAGAGGACTGGTGCATAGGTTTTACCACATTTGACTCACCACAGGAAATTGACAACACCCGAGTTGGTCTTTAGGCTGTTTAATAAGATTATCCACTTTTCATTTTCTAGAATCCCTCATATCCAATGACAACTTTCTCTTTTCAATACCAATCACCCACACATCACAAGCAATGGTACCAATCTTAAGTCATAAATTTAAGGGTTAAATATTTTCATCACAATTACCCTAAATTAAAGGTTACCCATGGCGGATTCATGTTGATGTATGGCAAAACCAATACAATATTGTAAAGTAATTAGCCTCCAATTAAAATAAATAAATTTAAACTTAAAAAAGGTTACTTGGATAAATTGCCTTATTCATCAATATTTTAACTTTATTAAGACCTCTAATTAGTTTCTTTCAATTTTCCACCATCAATCAGAATGCCTTCTTCCTTGCCTAGTTTAGATTTAATAATCTATTACTGTAAACAATTCCTTGCAAAAAGTCTCAGCTCCTTTTCTTATATTTTCAGTTTAGTTCAGTCACTCAGTCATGTCCGAGTCTTTGCAACCCCATGAATGGCAGTAGGCCCAGTCTCCCTGTCCATCACCAACTCCCGGAGTTCACCCAAACCCATGTCCATTGAGTCAGTGATGCCATCCAACCATCTCATCCTCTGTCATCCCCTTCTCCTCCTGCCCTCAATCTTTCCCAACATCAGGGTCTTTTCGAATGAGTCAGCTCTTCACATCAGATGGCCAAAGTATTGTAGTTTCTTATATCTTGAAAGTGAAAGTGAAGTCGCCCAGTCGTGTCTGACTCTTTGCGACCCCATGGGCTGTAGCCTACCAAGCTCCTCTGTCCATGGGGTTTTCCAGGCAATAGTCCTGGAGTGGATTGCCATTTCCTTCTCCATTCTTATATCTTACATCTATATATTTACCTGAAAAATTCAAACCTGGGTAAACTTAAAGGACTTCATAGTTTATTGAGAAAATGGAACCCATTAAAAATAAATCCTTAATTTTCCCAGTTCTACAGATATAAAGTAATCTGTTCCATTATCTTTTTTACTGTCTCATTACAAATCTCCTTCCTCTTATTTAAGGCCATTCATTCCATGTGGCTCTCAATTCCCATCCTGCTTACTTTTTCAAGTCTTAGCTCCTCTACATTATTATTGCACTGCCTTTCCACCTTGGCTGAACCATTCTAATTAAGTCTTAGATGTAAAAATGTGTATCTTTTAAAAAATATTTTTCATGATCCTTGATTCTTTCTGCAGCCATCACCTTAAATCTCTGCATCCCTTCACAAAGGAAAGATTCTTGACAAAGTTGTCTAAAATTTATTTAATTTCTTGTCATCCATTCTTTCTTAAGTACTCTCACATGCATTTTGTCATCCAAAATGAGTGTATTTATTTTAAGGTAAGTGATGATTTTTGTCACTGAATTTGATGGTGAATGTTTATCTTTTGTGTCAAAAGCTATGTCTACAGCAATGAAAAATTACACATCATTTCCTTTATGATATACTATTTCATTTTGGTATTTATGATACAATTTGTTTGCCTCTTCTATATATCCTTGTTAGTTGCATTATATAACTTATAAATATTAAATTTTTGACTACATAAGTACTTAATCTAATATACTCTATAATATGCTTTCCATTTTATTGTGTCACAATTCATAATTTTATTAATAACTTTTCATTGTCATTCTCCCTTATAAATTTCACAAAGAGGGAAGACTGTTTTCCACTATTAAATATCTCATGTAGTGTACAATGCTTGTAATGCTCTTGAATTTACTTAATCTATAATTATGAATAAATAATCAGAATATATTGTAACAGTTTTAAGCCATAATACAATATTAGTGTTATCTAGAGAAATTAAATAAATGGCAAGAAATAATAAAAATTGTAAAAGATTTTGATTTTCTTACATCTTAATCAATTAATATCAACTAGAAGAAATCTCAGATAAAAATGTTAACTGTCTTTACTAAAGTCTAAACAACAAACTGAGTTAACAAATAGGATTCAACTTTTCAAATTTTAAAGTATGGATATCTAGTATTCTCAATATCATTTGTTGAACAGAGTATCATTTCCCCATTTAATGTTCTTATAGCCCATGTAAAGATAAGCTGCTCATATATGTGTGGGTTTATTTCTGGCTCTATTCTGTTTATTTCAACTATATCTGTGTTTATGCCAGTAACACACTGTTTACACTACTATAGCTTTGCAGCACATTTTGAGGCTACAGCCAGAGGCATAGTAGAAACTGAATATAAGATGAACCTAGCAGTGAGTTCTGACCATTTCATAGACAAAAAGCCTTTTGAAGAATCTAATAGTGCCTCCTCAAGAGCAAAGGAAAAAATTATCTTCAAGTTTTAACTGATGCTAGTCATCCCATAACCATATAAAAAAGATAAGGAAAAACTAGAATAGATTATCTCTTATACCAAACAGATATGTTGGGGGAGTGTGTAATTTCCTCTGTTCTGTCTCACTGCAGCAAAAATTTGAAACAGCAGGTCATTGTTACAGCTTGGTTACAGCTCAGTTTTATTTGAAAAGCAAAGGAAAACACATCCTTGAGGCATGAGAGCAGGCTGACTGACAAGAAGAGAGGGGCTCAATTTTGGCTCCTCGTTTTATGTGTTTTTTTTTTTTTTCTCCTCCCCCTGAGCCTGCCCTATGTAAACTGGGCTAGCCAGGAGGGCTGTTTGTTTTACCTGAGGTTTTCACTCTGGTCCTTGGAGCTTCCTTTGTTCCATTTTTGGGGACTTCTCCCTTCACTGTCCTTCAGCCACCACCATTTTGGACTCTCTTTTCCTATTCTAACTCCTTAACATTCCCACCTCAAGAGATGGGAGGCTCAATTCTTTGGAAGTAGGGGAGTTGAGGTCTCTTTGGCTACTTCCTGCTGAGCTGGAATGGCAAGAGGCATTGGGCTTCCCCAACTTGCTAGTCTCAAGCCTCAGAGTCCTTATAGTAGTGTCCATCTAGGGTGAGTGGTCAGGTGTAGTTTTATATGTCCTTGTTGAACTGGAGCTGGTTGTTGTAGCTTGTTGACCTGGGCAGAGAAAGTGGATTAGACGATTGATAATATATAGAACAATCATAAGCAGCATCAGTATGATGATGACAGGATTAGTAGGGGCATTAGCCAGCTCCAAATTCCCCCTCACCAGGAGAAGGATCCCCTTTCTCCTGGGATTGTAGCCACCCCGAGAACTCTACAGCTCATTTTTTGAAATCCTGTAGGATTTGAATATTTCTCTTGAGGACTGTGAGACTTTCTTCAACTTGGTTGGAGCTATTTACCCAGAAACAACACATCTCATTCAAGATGGCTCAAGTCCCTCTGTGTTCAGGGATCAGGAGATCTATCTCCTGTCTGTTTTGGAGTACAACCTGTGTCAAGCTGCTTTGGTTCTTTAGAGTTAACCTGAGAAATCTTATCCCCAGAAACTTAATTTTGGGGGTGTTCATTAGAATGGCACTCATTTGTAGGCTTGAATAGATATCTGAGATCTCCCAGGGCTCATAGATGTATTGAGTGTCCTCTTCTGTTTTCCACAGCTTGACTTGTGGGTAGTGAATCCAGGAGTTATGTCCTGGTACCTTGAATGCTGAGAGGGTAGAAAGCATTACAGGGTAGGGGCCCTCCCATGTGGGCTGGAGTTGAGCCTTTGGGGAACATCTTTCCAGACTTTAATTAAGACTTGAGTCCCTTGAGCATATAGTAATGGCTCTTTAGAATTTTGGGGGTCTTGGTTGACACCCCACAAGTGTATATCTTGTTGGAATTGTCCAATGGCCATGGTATAAGACTGGAAGGTCTGAGCCTCTGGATCTAGGAAGAGGTCATTGACATAAACAAAAGGTTTCCATATAACAGCTCATAAGAACTAAGACCAACCTGTTCCTTAGGGGCAATATGAGTGTGGAGGAGAGCTATTGGTAAAGCCTCCTTCCATCCCAGGAGGTCTCCTGGGTTATGTTTTTTATTGCTGATTTTAATAATTAGTTGGCTCTTTCTACTTTACCTGAAGACTGAGGCCTCTAGGCACAATGGAGATAATAAGTAGCTCTCAATCCTTTAGAGATCCCTTGGGTGACCTTAGAAGTAAATGATGGGGGGGGGGTTTCAAGATGGCGGAGGAATAGNATGAGCAGTAGGTATTCATACTCTTGAGAAACTGGCATCTGGGTGAAGTCCATCTGCCAGTCCTCTTCTGGGTAGGTCCCATGCCATTGGACAGGCTGGGCCAATTGGGGTCTTTGAGCTCCTTGAAGTTTGTTTAACTGGTAAGTTGGACAAGAAGGGACCACTTGCCTTATAGTCGTTTGAAGGCCTGTTCCTCTGAAGGGCCTTTCTACTAATCTTTGGAGGGCCTTCTCCTCTAAATGAGTGGTGGTATATAAGGAGTTAACCAACTTCCATTGGAGGTTCCCAGGCGAAAAAGCAGACCCTCCTTTTGGAACCACCACATGTGATCTTCCTGAAAGCCCTCACTCTTAGCTTTAAGAGTCTCACACTCAGTATATGAAGGAGTTTCTGGCAAATCAGTCTGTGGAACCAAGGTGGAAACCCCTATCAGGTCATTGTTCTGTAATGCTGTTCTCTTAGCTGCCTGATCGGCTGCTTGGTTCCCTCATGCCTCTTCCGTACCCCCTTTTTGATGTCCTTTATAATAGGAGACTGAAACATCAGTGGGCAGATGGACTGCCTCCAAGAGCCTAAGAATTTGATCAACGTTTTTTGATTGGGGACCCTTGGGTGGTCAAGTGGCCTCTTTCTTTCCAAACAGCAGTGTGTGCATGTAGCACCAGAAAGGCATACTTAGAGTCAGTATAAGTGACTACTCTTTTTCCTTTTCCTAACTCTAAAGCTCAAGTCAGGGCTATAAGCTCAGCTAATTGGGCTGAAATACCTAGTGGCATCAATTGTCTCAAATTTGGAGACTACTGCATATCCAGCTCTTCTTTTTCATCCAAGACAAAGCTGCTTCCATCAGTGTCCTAGATTTCCTCAGGATTGGTCAGAGGATCTTCTGACAATTCCTCTCAGGGTTTTGTCCAGTGGTCCAAGGTTTTCTAGGCAAGAGTGAAAGGGGAGAGAGCCTTCGAGGGTAGCAGGAGGGTAACTGGGTTAAGAACCTCAGAAGGGGATATAGTCAGGCCTGGATTTTCCATCAGCACTACTTGATATCTGAGGATTCTTTGATCAGACATCCATAAATTACCTCTCCCATTCAGGAGTTATCTCACTTGGTAACTGGTAAAAATAGTTTACCCCCAAAAGAGAGTTTTAAAGCATCTTCTACCAGGACTGCAATAGCTACAAAATTTCAAAGGCAGGGAAAGATCTATTCCCAATAAGAGAGTAGGACACTCAGGGACTACCAGAAACTGATGGGAAAATATTTGTCCATCCCAGCAACAAAGAAGTGCTCAGATGAATATTTGTGTTTGTTTTTCTGTAGCACTCAAAATGGTAGAGGTTTGAGAGGAGATGGTTCTGGAGTAGGAGGTCAGGACAGAGTAGGTAGCCCGTGTCAACCCAGAAATTCTCACACTTACCTGCCACATCCAGCTTCACCCTTGGCTCCAGCCCTGTAGTGGTTATCTGTGAGAGGTGGGCTGGCTGGAGTGGGCTGCTTCAGTCCTGTTGAACCATCATGAGGGAAGGCTTGGTGTTTGACCTTGAGGCTCTTGGGTCCTGAGGGAAGAGTGCCACCCAATGACCCAATTGATGGCATTTGTAGCAAGCAGTTTTAGGAGACTTGTCATGGTTTGGAGACTCTTTGGCCCAATGTCCTGCTTGTCTACAGATTAGGCATTTGCCTTGTGCCTTGTCCTTTAAGGACTCGGGGTTTGCCATAGGGCTTCCCTGGAGGGTGGCCAGCATCAGAGCATGCCTTGTCTCCTTCCTTTTCTTCCTTTCCTAGGCCTTTTCCTCCCTCTCCTGTTCTTTGTTATAAAGGTATTGGTGGTTGTCTGGACCACATAATCTAAATAGGCAGCAAGGTCCTGCTGCTGTAGCTGTTGTAACTTTATCCTGATGTCTGATGCACATTGGACAGGAATTTGTCTTTTAAAATCACTTGTCCCTCATAAGAGTCTAAGTCCAGATTGGCAAACTTTTGGAGGGCCTCTTTTAGCCTTTCCAGAAAGGCAATGTGGTTCTCTTTGGGCTCCTGCCTTATTGCTGAGACCAGGCACAGTCCTCACAAGTAATAGGCTTCCTTTTACTTCCATCGGTGGACTTCCTTAGGGATGAGTCTTTCTGAAGCTTATCCTACCCAGTACTGTTACAACCTGAGAGCCAGGCATCCCTGGGTCAAGGTGCAGATCCCCAGGCAGGTTGAAGTGTGACCACCTCCTGGAGACTGGATCCCTGGGCAGGTTGAGGCATATTTGTGATCCCTGGACTGGTGGATCCCTAAGTAGGTTGAGGCATGACAACATCCTGAGAACCAGATCCCTAGGCAGGTGGAGGCGGTCGACCTCCTGGGACCCCAGGCTGGAGCTTGGCATGCCCAAGGTCTCTAGTATGACTAGTGCTGGGTAGGATTAAGGGGTTGTAATCATAACTCATTGTCAGTTTGTCCACTGTGGATGGGAATAGACACCATGATGTAAAGCATTCCAAACCTGTGCCCTGAGACTGGGAACCTGGTGAAATAGCCATGCGCCTTATCCTCTTATTGCTCTGAGGGAATGTTAAGTCACTAATTTCTTCCCCTATTTCCCCATAAGAGCAGTTTAGGGTGTTTCCAATGGTAAACATATCATTGTCATAGACTCACTTTAGGTAATAAGAGAAGTAATGACAAAGGAGTGGGTTATCTGGCCCTGTTAGGGGCATTAAGAGTATTTTAATAAGCTGAGTGGAGTGATGTTGCCTACAAGGGGGCAGGATCCTGGTTGTAGAAGTTAGTAAGTGGCTTAAGAATAAATTGATAAGAGACAGCAGACCAGATGTTTCATAAAAGTGGAATGGAGACTTGATCCAGGCATATATTTATAACTATGCTTCCCTTCTGGCTCAGCTGGTAAAGAAGCTGCCTGCAATGCAGGAGACCTGGGTTGGGAAGATCCCTTGGAGAAGGAAAAGGCTACCCACTCCAGTACTCTGGCCTGGAGAATTCTATTGACTATATGGTCCATGGGGTTGCAGAGTTGGACATGACCGAGCAACTTTCACATTTCACTTATGTTTGTATCTTTAGAAGAGTGGTAAGAATTTGAGCCCAAAGGGCCTGCAGGGCTAACTCCCAAAGTGGCAAACATTATCCCTTGAAGCCCAATTGCCCTCGAAAGGATATCACTAACAGATGACTTCTAGCAGACATTGTATGCCTGTCACCCACCTTAGCAGGTTCAGTGAGAGATGCTGTTATTGTACATGTTGTAGGAAATATGGAAGATGAAAACCTGAATAGCTAGAGGGATTGGATACTCTACAGTATTTTCCTCCCAAGGGCCAGTTATTTTCTGATTGTCCTTGCAGAAGATTGTAAGGCAACATTATGGGCCCAGACAGGGCTCAGGAGAAGATCATGAAATATGAGGGAAGGAAGCAGGGCACAACTTTTGAAAGAATGACATAGCCCAAGGACATAACATAAACCAGTGAAAATCAAATGGGTCCAAGATGACAGCCAAATAAAATTCAACCCAAAAGAAGAGAGGGGCTCAATTTGGCTCACTTTTTATATGTTTTACTCCACCCCCTGAGTCTGGCCTATGTAAACTGGGCTAGCCAGGAGGACTGTTTGTTTCACCTGAGGTTTTCACTCCGGTCCTTGGACCTTCCTTTGTTCCATTTTTGGGGGCTTCACCCTTCTTCACTTTTCAGCCACCACTATTTTGGATTCCTTTTTCCTGTTCTAACTACCTAACAAATCTGTTACATATGGACATGTTCTTGTATCTTTCCCTGTATGCAATTATTTCTAATCATAGAACACACTATTTCACTTGGTATATTTGTCATTTTTGTAGAAGAATGGCTTTTCTATGTCACTGTATTGATGTTTCATGTCTCCACATAGACCATCTAGATAATGTTTAATCAAAGCTGACATGAGCCTTAGCAGAATACCCATAATTCTTCCAGAACATGAGAACAGGAGATTTTGAGGAGCTGCTGCAAGGCCATTTCTCACTCACTTCCGTCCATTCCCAGACAGCTGTCATGACAGTTTCTTATCACCTCTAGAGTTCTGATGAGGTATGAGACTTTCTCCCTGACCCACCTTACAGTATAGCTGCAGGCTATAAAACTGCTTCCCAATAGCACAGAATTAATTCCTCAACAATACAAGCCCCACTGTGTTTCATTGCCATGTTACCTGGCCCCTTCTGTTTTTGTGTTATCCTGTAGGACAAGGGATATAGCAGGGAGTTATCCTTGATTGCATCTTGCTTTTCCTGCCAATGCAAGTAGCAAACTGGACCCTTAGGAGCTGCTGCAAGGCCATTTCTCACTCACTTCCGTCCATTCCCAGACAGCTGTCATGACAGTTTCTTATCACCTCTAGAGTTCTGATGAGGTATGAGACTTTCTCCCTGACCCACCTTACAGTATAGCTGCAGGCTATAAAACTGCTTCCCAATAGCACAGAATTAATTCCTCAACAATACAAGCCCCACTGTGTTTCATTGCCATGTTACCTGGCCCCTTCTGTTTTTGTGTTATCCTGTAGGACAAGGGATATAGCAGGGAGTTATCCTTGATTGCATCTTGCTTTTCCTGCCAATGCAAGTAGCAAACTGGACCCTACAAGGAATCAGTGTTTCTTAACTGGTCAAATCTGCCAGTCTTATAGAAAAACTTTGTTGTTGCTTACTAATTAGTCAAATTAGTAAGTAAGTAAGTAAGTAAAGTCACTCAGTCGTGTCCGACTCTTTGTGACCCCATGGACTCAGCCCACCAGGCTCCTAAGTCCATGAGATTCTCCAAGCAAGAATACTGGAGTGGGTTGCCATTTCCTTCTCCAGAGGATCTTCCCGACCCAGGGATCGAACCCGGGTCTCCCACATTGGAGGCAGACGCTTTAACCTCTGAGCCACCAGGGAAGTCCTAGTCAAATTAGTGTTGCTATTATTATTTATTAAAAGTGATAATGACCTATATATTAAAAATATTTTGTAAAATATTACAATTTTCTAATGAGTGACATTGTTTTTTATAATGAAAAAAAAAATGTCTAGTCTCATATCTGTCAAACATCTAAACTCAGGTTCAAACATTTTAAATACCAGGATAGTTAAAACTGTATGAGATTTAATACTGTCAGAACTCAATGTTAACCACAGCTAAATGATAACATGGACTCTTCTTACAGATTGGTAAATCTATCTTCTTACCTTCATTATTTGTCATTGATTCAAACTGACTCTCTACAAGTGTGTTTTTATTTTCAAGTCTCCTGAAGAGAAAACATGTAACTGAAAAGATGCACAAACATGGTCTTTCTGATATTCTGTCAGCATAAAAATGTAGTTGTTTGCAATATAAAGTTGTACGCTGGCACTGATACTAATGTAGCACTTGAAAATCTGCAATTAAACAGTCACACAATAGACAGTATTAGATCTGTCTCATCCTGCCCTGAATCACACAGATGATAATTACAGACACCAATAGTTCTTTGAAATTCAACCGTCTCATGCTTTTATTTGTAAAATCTGAGAAGCCATCAGCTTACAATATCTTCTTCAAAGCAAAGGTAAGAACTTTTGTTGTTGGTCTCTTGATGATCATTATGCTGATAACTAGGAGTGGCTACTACACCGGTCAGGTGTGAAGAGTGAAAACGTGCTATGCATTTCAGAACCAGTTGCTGGGTACGGAAGTATTTCCAGTCTGAGGGAGCAAAAATAAAGACGGTAACTAGAATATTAGAAATTTCAGTAAGTCATTTCAGTTTTAAAACTAAATGGAAGCAACAGGGTCATGATTTCATAACATATAACTGCACTTATTATATACTGGAGACTGCTGCTACTGTTTAATCCATGCTCAAAATGCTCATGTTTGGGCATCATTTATCAGGCATCATTTGCTATCTTGTAAAGAATCACCAAGGGTCTCTGGAGACTTAGCAACCTGTTTTTGCCAGAGAGTCTTTAAGAAGTAAAGAGATGAAAAACATAGCTTGGATCTCATCTCCTGACTACTAAGCCCTTCTTGATGCCATCCATTAATCACCTTAACTGGAAGCCAGTTGGCAACTGTGCCTTAGAATGATAGATTTTAATGGTCCCAGCTCTTGCAATACAGAGCATTACATAGAAGGGAAGGAATGGACTAGAGAAACAATAGGCACAAAAATTGGCACACCCGACAGTTTTTGAGATAGTGTGGCCATTAGGCGTAGTGAAAATACTTAACATGGGGTCCCGTTACTCCCTCAGGATGCAAAAGCATTCCAATCTTAAGTCTTCCTGTCCATTTTACATCCTGTTCACAGCGATTGCCTCAGAGATGAGCAAACAAACTGAGAAAGTATAACGACTATCAGAACTTTTTGGAGAAGTATTGCAAAATATGTCTTATCTTTCTATTTGAACCTAAAAGTCTGTGGGATAAGAGTTTCCATAGTTAAGATTTTCCACAGGCATTCCTGATAAAAATGTCAAGATAGAAAGCCCAGCCAAGAGTTTGAAAAAAATCAGTTTCATTTTGGAAAAATAACATTTGAATCTAGACTGTCCAGATATGTGAAAAATAAAACTATCAATCTTTTTCTTAAGCTATATATATATATATATTGCAATTTTAACCAAAAGATTTTTAGTTATAACAGTTGAGGCAGATGCCTTGAGAGACTATATAACTTGAGGATAATGAACAAAAATGATGAATTTTGGTAGTCTTCATGGGCAGGAAAAGAGAGGAGTACATTTACACATATGTTAAGGACATTTTCCCTGGTTCACTCAGTGGGATTACAGTCCAATGCCTCTTAGAGATAATTCATTCTTTATTGTGTTTTTTTCTAGTGACCTCTATCATGTCTCTACTCCTTTCCTCTACAACCAGGGACAGCTAAATAGTTGGTAGAGGCCAATTCTCTACATGAAGCATTGAAAATGCTGAAGCCTCTTGTTTTAAAAAGCAAAATAAAAGTGCCATTAATCTTACTAAAATATTTTTTCCTCACTTACATGACCTGCCTTGACTTTTAATGATGCTTTTATTTAATATAGTTCTATGTATTTTATTTCATTTTTATATTGTGTAATGTCTGTTTTAAAGGCAAGTATAAGGGCATTTAACACACATGCAGAATCACCCAGGTTATACAATTTGTTTTGCTTAGTGTATACCTGATTATGTATCCTATGCGTACCAGTAGAGTAATAGTAGTGTTAGTCACTCAGTCGTGTCCAACTCTTTGCGACCCCATGCTGTGGCCTGGTAGAAATGCTGATGGGAACAAACTGTTTTAACTACCTGATTTGCACACTTTATACCAACACTCTTCTTTTGGCTTGCCAATGAGTAAGGATGACTGAAAGGAAAATGGACTACGGATTGATCTACCTTTTCTTTTCCTTCTCTATCATCGTTTTCAGCATGACTGATTGGCTAAGAGGAATAAGAAACAATGTGCTAGAATTTCTTGGTCTTTTGTGTTTCTTAAAATGTCAGTGCCTTCTTTCTGCTTCCAAGAAAGTTCTGGTTCAAATGGGAAGTGTGGTGTCTCAAGGAGGTCTGAGATAGTACACTGCCCACTTCTTGGATTGCTGTGGGATTGTCCTAGCTATTCCTAGATATTTTGGTCATCCAGTGTGTTCAGTGCTGGTTGTAGAATCTATTCTCATTCAATCTGTCAACCTCATTGTGTACCTCTTACTCTGAAGCTTGGAACTTTCGCATACATTGGCTTCCCGCCCTCCCCTCCTCCCCCCACCCGTTTGACTCCATAAAACTTCCAGTAGTTTTTAGAGCTTCTTATCCCCAAAATGACTACCCTCTTGTCCGGACAGGGAAAAGGTGGCCCTTTTCTCATAAATTCTCCCCAATATTTATTCATTCATTCACAGATTATTATTGCACACCTACTATTTTCCAGGGACTATTTTAGTAGCTATTTGAACCCTATCTCTACCCTTGTAGAAATTAAATTCTAGTAAATGGACAAAAAAACATGATTAACTGCATAGTATATTGGTGCATAAGAAGTTCTACTTTTAAAGGAGGAAGAGAGAGTAAGGAAAGAAGGAAGAAGAAAAAAAAGAAAAAGAAAAATATAGGAAAAGAAAAAGGGATTTGAGATGCCAGAGATTAGTAGGTGATGAAGATTTTACAATTTAAATGGGGAAGTTAGGACAGGCCTCATTTAGAATGTTGAGTTGAACCAAGACCAAAAGAGTTAAGAATACTAAAATTTAGCAGAAATGTATCCTAAGAGAAGATGGTGCAAAAGACCTAAGGCAGACAAATTTCTGAACTGTTTGAGAACCAGCAATAAAGCTGACTTCACTGGAGGAGAGTGAGTGAAGAGGGAATATCTGAAAGTTAACGAGTAGAGCAGGTCATATAGGATCTTGTAGCCATTGTGAAGATTTCAGCTTTTATGTTAAATAAAATAGGAATGTTGAGTTTTGAGCAAAATAATAATGGATGTGATTTTCTTTTGGAAAGTCTACTTTCTGTATTGAAGATGTTCTATGATGTATAAACAGAAGCTTGGAGAAAACTTAAGAGGTAATTATCAAACTGTAGGTATGAGATGGTAATGACTTGAACATGGCTAGTAGTGGTGGGGGTGTGAAAGTGGTGAAATTTTGGATCTGTTTCTCCATAGAAAGTTTATTTCAAGGTCTATCCATGTTGTTGCAAATATCAGAATTTCATATTTTTAAATTAATGAGAATATTCCATTGTGTGTATATCATACATATGTATATATATGTGTGTGTATATGTATATTACATATTCTTTATCCATATTCATACATTTATGGACATTTAGTTTGGTTTTGTATCTTGGCTACACAACTTCACACTTCTGGTTATTTATCTGAAGAATATGAAATCCAATTAAAAAATAACATCTTTATTGGAAGAAACTTGAAAAGACATTTACAATTTTTTGAATGACAAGAAATGGTTCACATTTAACTGGCATGTGTGCATGCTCACTCAGTTGTGTCCAACACTTTGCAACTCCATGAATCGCAGCCCACCAGGCTCCTCTGTCCATGAGATTCTCCAGGCAAGAATATTGGAGTGGGAATCAGTCCAGTTCAGTTGCTCAGTCGTGTCCGACTCTTTGCGACCCCATGAATCCCAGCACGCCAGGCCTCCCTGTCCATCACCAACTCCCGGAGTTTACCCAAACTCACATCCATCGAGTCGGTGATGCCATCCAGCATCTCATCCTCTGTCGTCCCTTCTCCTCCTGCCCCCAATCTATCCCAGCATCAGAGTCTTTTCCAATGAGTCAATTCTTCGCATGAGGTGGCCAAAGTACTGGAGCTTCAGCTTCAGCATCATTCCTTCCAAAGAAATCCCAGGGCCAATCTCCTTTAGGGTGGACTGGTTGGATCTCCTTGCAGTCCAAGGGACTCTCAAGAGTCTTCTCCAACACCACAGTTCAAAAGCATCAATTCTTCTGTGCTCAGCTTTCTTCACAGTCCAACTCTCACATCCATACATGACCACAGGAAAAACCATAGCCTTGACTAGACGGACCTTTGTTGGCAAAGTAATGTCTTTGCTTTTGCATATGCTATCTAGGTTGGTCACAACTTTCCTTTAGAAGAGGTTAAATTACACTACAGTGCAGGGCTTTGTGAGTTTTAGGGATATAATGATTATAGAGGCATTGTCTCTAAAGAAAGTGAAAGTGAAGTCGCTCAGTCGTGTCTGACTCTTTGCTACCCCATGGACTGTAGCCTACCAGGCTCCTCCACCCATGGGATTTTCAAGGCAAGAGTACTGGAATGGGTTGCCATTTTCTAATCCAAGGGACCTTCCTGACCCTCGTCGTCCGCATTGTAGGCAGACACTTTTACCATCTAGCGAGTCATCAGCAAAAGAGCAACCATCTGTTTTGTTGTTTAGATACACATCTTCTACCTACAAGGGTTTTTTTAGTCCCTTGAGGTTTTTCAGCTCTGGTTCAGTGATCCATGCTTAGTCAATAATTCATTCCAGGGCTACTGAACTAATGTATTTGTGTTTGTATTGTACATGGCTTAAGTCAATGATTTTTAAAAGTGCATATGCAAGGAGAAGATTCAGGGAATCCACAATACCTGATTCAGATTTCATTTAAATATTTTACTCATTAAAAACTGTAATAAAAAATAAGTACATTTAATTGTACTATAGATACCAAGTTTTAGGACATGAATAGTTAATTTTTTTTACTATGCAATTAATTCAATGCATTTGTGCACTTACATTGGAATTAAACATTTCTCAGCCAACACTGTGCATATATGTAAGCCTTTCATTTTCCCTGGCTCAGAGGTTAAAGCATCTGCCTGGAATGCGGGAGACCCGGGTTGATTCCTGGGTCAGGAAGATCCCCTGGAGAAGGAAATGGCACACCCACTCCAGTACTCTTGCCTGGAGAATCCCATAGAGGGAAGAGCCTGGTAGGCTACAGTCCATGGGATCGCAAAGAGTCGGACACGACTGAGCCACTTCACTTTTCACTTCATTTTCATAAATAACTGACTGTGGATCTGGTATTGCTATATTGACTTTTAAAAAATTCAGACATGCAAAACTTTTTGAATAAAAATGTACAGCCATTCAGTCAGTTCAGTCACTCAGTCAAGTCTGACTATTTGCAACCCCATGGACTGCAGTATGCCAGACCTTCCTGTCCATCATCAACTCCCAGAGCTTGCTGAAACTCATGTCCATTGTGTCGGTGATGCCATCCAACCATCTCATCCTCTGTTGTCCCCTTTTCCTCCTGCCTTCAATCTTTCCCAGCATCAAGGTCTTTTCCAGTGAGTCAGTTCTTCACATCAGGTGGCCAAAGTATTGGAGCTTCAGCTTCAGCAACAGTCCTTCCAATGAATATTCGGACTGATTTTCCTTTAGGATGGACTGGTTGGATCTCCTTGCAGTTCAAGGGACTCTCAAGAGTCTTCTCCAACACCACAGTTCAAAAGCATCAATTCTCCTGCACTTAGCTTTCTTTATAGTCCAACTCTTACATCCATACATGATGTACATCCATGTTGTATAATCATACAACATGATGCTTATTGTCAGGATATGCATTTCTTCAAAATGACTCCAAACTCTTCAGATCACCTGATTGATTTTTAACATCTTTTTAAAAAATCAATTAATTTTTATTTGATTTTTAAAATTAATTTTTATTTTTTAGTTTGTTTTGCTTTACATCTTGAGTGATGATGCCAGTTTAGAAATAAGAGTTCAGTTCATAATGACATAAAAATATACTTTGCAGAATAAATTTAGGCATAATTGGTAATGGTATTGAACTACATAGATTTACTGCTTATTATAAGCTTTGACTGATACATATTAGTAAATATCTATAAAATATGTATCTGATTAAATGATATGAGCATTGTTAAATTACTTTTAGTGATCTAAGCTTGAAATAATATTCTGCTGCTGCTTTTTTCCCAGAAACATTCAGATCAGTTTAATTGATGAGTATGAAATTTTCAATGTGAACTGTTAAAAAACTAATTAAAAATAGTAAGCATTCAAAACTTATGTATTTGAATCAGGATTTCTTTCAAAATGATGCAACTGAAAAGAAATGCTATTTAGTTAATACAAGATTGGAAATTTCATTAAGAACCCTGTTTATCAAACGTTTGCTCCCATACAGATTCATTCTCATCGATTTATTGTGTTTGTTTCCTTTGCTGTGTAACAAATTGCCACAAACTTTGTGGTTTCATACAACATCTACTTATTTGCTTAAATTCTGTAGATCATAAACAGTGTGGAATGCCTGGTTTCTCTGCTGAAGGCTGAAATCAATGTGTAGACCAGGCTGGGGAGAATCCACTTCCCAAGTAGTTTTTCAAAATCAAACGTGCATTTATTTATTTTGGCTACACGGGTCTTAGTAATGGCATACAAACTCATAGTTGTGGCATGTGGGGTGTAGTTCCCAAACAGGGATGGAACACAGTCCCCTCTGTGTTGGAGTTTTAGCCACTGGACCACCAGGGAAGTCCCTCCCAAGTCATTCTTGTTCTGCAGATCTCATTTCCTTGTAAATTGTAGATTTAATAATCCTGTGTCACTGTGGACTATCAGCATTTTTTGTCTCCTTCATCTTCCAAGCTAGCAATAGATAATCTTTCTTGAGTCAAAATCATCTTATGCTTCAAATATCCACATGGGACAACTGGTACAGTCTCTTCCAAGGATAGCCCAATCTCTTCAAAGATCACCCAACAGATAAAACCCAGTGAATATAACCTCCCTAATTTAAAGGCAAATAACTTGGGAGATTAATTATATCTACAAAATCCCCTCATCTGGCACCCAGATTAGCATTTTTTTGAATGGCTAGGAAAAGGTGTATATTTTCTAAAGTGTAGAGAATCTTATAGCTGATCTTAGAATTCTGCTTATCACAATGCATTTTTTTAATTAATAGAAATTAAATTATATATATATTTTACATTAATATTTTTCTTTTAATGTAATATTTAGTCTAAAGTATATCCTTGGCTTTAAAAGACTTATTGAAAGTAACTGGTTTTAGAGAATATCTTTTCATGAAAAAACTAACTACCTAAAAATATTGATCATTTTTCAAATAGCTAATGCATTCTAATGTTTAGTGATTAGTATGCAAGTAATGCATTGATTTGGAGAAGGAAATGACAACCTACTCCAGTATTCTTGCCTGTGAAATCCCACGGACAAAGGAACATGGAGGGCTATTGTCCATGAGGTAGCAAGTGTCAGACAGGACTTAGGGTGTAACCCACCATCAGCAATGCATTAATTACCTTGAACTTACAATTTCTACTCCAGGTGATATTTTCTTACGATTTCTAGACTTTCATCCCTCCTAAAGCTCTACCTCCTTGAGCACAAGGTTTGACTTCTGTGAATTAAGATTTTCTTTGTATTTATCAGAGAAATCACTGTTAAGAATTTTCAAGGCAGCCACATTATCAAAAGAATGATGAATTCATTTTATTAAAGAACATACACAGAATCCATTTAGAAATAATTTTAGGTGTATGGAAGAATTGCAATGGTAGGACAGGTTGGCTATGTACCGTTAACACAATAGATCAAAACTGACAGTGATACAATTTCATGACCTAAACTAGATACTGTATTTAGATTCAAATTTTCTACTAGTGGGCTTCTTCTTTTCCAGAGTCCTATACAAAGGCCCATGTTGCATTTGTCGATCACATCTCCTAATACCCTTCAATATGTGACAGTTTTTAGATCATGCAACATCTTTCTTAACTTTGACACTTCTGAAGAGCGTTAGTCCAATATTTTATTGGATGTCAGCGAATTTTGCGTTTTCTGGCGCTATCTCCTAATTGGACTGGGGTTATGGATTTGGGAAGAGAACTGTAGAGGTCGTGTGCCTTTCTAAACTATATCGTGTTAGAGGGGTGCATATCAACATGAGGTATCACTGGTGAGTTTAATGTTAATCACTGATTAACTTTGTGTCTATAAGGCTTTTCCACTGCTAAGGTTGCGGTGTGAAGTAAATTACTAAATCCAGCCCATGCTCAAGAGAAGGATGTTAAATCTCACCTTCTGGAGGGAGAAGTATAAAATATTTTGTGGACTTATGTTAGAATCACCACAATGATTAATAAATATTTTGTGAAACAACCTGTGGATGCAAAGATCATCCATCTTAAGGTTTCTCTGTTTTAATTTTGGCATTCTTCAATGTATTGTGCCTGCAGAGATTATTATGCTGTTTTAATGATAATTTTTATTTCCTTCATTTATTCCAATTTTAACTAAAATTATTCTGCAAGAAAAAATTGTTTCTTTTTATATTAATGTGATTATTCATTCTCATTTAATTATTTTCTCATTTGTTTAATTATTCATTCATTCATTTTTTTCTAAGTTTTGCTTATAGCCCAGCTGCCATCATTTACTTATTGCTCAAATCATTTATTTCAGCCTCAGCCACTCTTTTAAGTTGTCTCCTGTGGCCCTCATGTACCATCCATTTATCTTTTTAGCATTTTCTCACTTCCTGGCCCTAAAGAGTGCTCCAGGCTTGGCTTGTATTGTGCCTACCCTTATAATCAGACATTTCCCTCAAAAGCCCTGGAGCCTATGATGCACTGAAGGTAACCATAGCAACCACAATGTTTAAACCCAGCTGTGCTCCTAAATAGAAGAATACAAACTCTCTCTATAAGGATGGGTGAGTTGGCCTGAGGGTTTTTCTAATTTCTGCAGCCTGCTTAGTTTCCCTTTCCACTCTTCCACCAAAATCTGTCTCTTGCACTCTTACAGCTGCATTCCACTCTTATTTTCACACTATAGGGTAAGCATGGTCATGGGATCTGGGACTTCAGATTAAACCTGTTTTGTGATAGCATTGTGAGCCTAGTTCTTGGTCCTGTGATCATCACAAGAGTTCTGAGCCTCTTCCTGTTACAGTGGTTGGTCTAGTGCACAGCCCTGCTCCTCCTCACTAGTTTCTCCTATGATCTCAGTGCTCTGATGGATTTACAAAAAGTCATTAATTCACTTTTGTCTAGCTTTTTTCTTGGTGTAAGGATAGGATATATACTTTCCCAATTCTGCTTCTCTGAGTTAAAGCTGTTCCCAAAATTTAAACAAGTAATCTAAAAAGAGGAAATATAAGGTACCAAAAAAAAAAAAAGGAAAAAAATTTGTAATTTTTAATGGCCTCTTATGTTTCTGTTATAATTGATTATTGGATTAATGACATGTTCTGAAAACATCCTTAAACATCTAAAATTGCTCCTGATTAATTCTCCATCAACCTAAAATTATAGGATTCAGAAGACATAAAAAAAGTATTATTTTCCATTTTAAATGACATTATTGCAATTTTTGTAGTAATATTTTATGAACACCTTAATTTCAGTGTAAATTCCAGTATTTCTAAATTGCAGGGTACACTTTTTTTTTAATAAAACAAATATGAATATTTTTAGAAAGTTCAAATGTTAGAGAAGATGCTTTTAAAAATCTCTCCTTACCTTCAGGATTTAGATTAAAATTTCAGCTATAATATGAATGTTAATTAGAATGTAAAAATTACATGTGTATTACTTTAACATAAGTGAATATATATTTTATAAGTTTATTTCATAAGTAGTTCAGTTCAGTCAATCAGTCCTATCCAACTCTTTGCGACCCCATGGACTGCAACACGCCAGGCCTTCCTGTCCATCACCAACTCCTGGAGCTTGCTCAAACTCATGTCCATCGAGTTGGTGATGCCATCCAACCATCTCATCCTCTGTCATCCCCTTCTCCTCTGGCCTTCAATCTTTCCCATCATCAGGGTCCATTCCAATGAATCAGTTCTTTACATCAAGTGGCCCAAGTATTGGAGTTTCGGCTTCAGCATATGTCCTTCCAATAAGTATTCAGGACTGATTTCCTTTAGGATGGACTAGCTGGATCTCTTTCCAGTCCAGGGGACTTTCAAAAGTCTTCTCCAAGACTATGGTTCAAAAGCATCGATTCTTCAGTGCTCAACTTTCTTTAGAGTTCAACTCTCACAACCATACATGACCACTGGAAAAAACATAGCCTTGACTAGATGGACCTTTGTCAACAAAGTAATGTGTCTGCTTTTTAAAATGCTGTCTAGGTTGGTCATAGTTTTTCTTCCAAGGAGCAAGTGTCTTTTAATTTCATGGCTGCAGTCACCATATGCAGTGATTCTGGAGCCGAAGAAAATAAAATCACTGTTTCCATTGTTTCCCCATCTATTTTCCATGAAGCGATGGGACAGGTTGCCATGATCTTCGTTTTTGGAATGTTGAGTTTTAAGCCAGCGTTTTGACTCTCACTTTCATCAAGAGGCTTTTTAGTTTTTCTTCACTGTCTGCCACAAGGGTGGTGTCATCTGCATATCTGAGGTTATTGACATTTCTCCTGACAATCTTGATTTCACCTTGTGCTTCATCCAGCCCAGCATTTCTCATGATGTCCTCTGCATAGAAGTTAAACAAGCAGGGTGACAATATACAACCTTGACGTACTCATTTCCCTATTTGGAACCAGTCTGTTGTTCCATGTCCAGTTCTAACTGTTGCTTCCTGACCTGCATACAGGTTTCTCAGGAGGCAGGTCAGGTGGTCTGGGATTCCCATCTCTCTCAGAATTTTCCACAGTTTACTGTGATCCACACAGTCCAAGGCTTTGGCAGAGTCAATAAGCAGAGTAGATGTTTTTATGCATTTCATAGTAGATGTGTATGCTGCTGCTGCTGCTTAGTCGCTTCAGTCGTGTCCGACTCTGTGCGACCCCAAAGACAGCAGCCCACCAGGCTCCACCATCCCTGGGATTCTCCAGGCAAGAACACTGGAGTGGGTTGCCATTTCCTTCTCCAATGCATGAAAGTAAAAAGTGAAAGTGAAGTCACTCAGTAAGTGTCCAACTCTTCGTGACCCCATGGACTACAGCCTACCAGGCTCCTCCATCCATGGGATTTTTCAGGCAAGAGTACTGGAGTGGGTTGCCTTTGCCTTCTCCAAGAACAGATGTGTGTATATATATATTTAAATATAAATATAGATACATATATTTATTTGTTAAAAACTTGGTGGCAATGTATATTTTATACATTTTTTATACATACAAATAAATTTTAAGTTGTTTGCAATTTATGTTCTCTAGTTGAGTTGATGATAAATAATCCACCTGCAATGCAGGAGACCTGGGTTCAATCCTGGGTTGGGAAGAGCCCCTGGAAAAAGGAATAACAACTCACTTCAGTACTTTTCCTGGAGAATCCCCATGGACAGCACAGCTTGCCAGGCTGAAGTTCACATGGTCTCAAAAAGCCAGACATGACTGAGAGACTAAGCACAGCACCCAGTTCAGTTGATTATGCCATTAGAAGGTAGCATTGTGTTAATGCTGTATTTTTAAGTCATTTCTTTTCATTTTTTGACAGAGCACAACACTGAAAATGTTTCCTTGTTTTTTACTTTCCACTTCAGTTCAGTTTAGGTCAATCGCTCAGTCGTGTCTGACTCTTTGTGACCCCATGAATCGCAG
Source organism: Aepyceros melampus (assembly GCA_006408695.1). Classification (NCBI taxonomy): domain Eukaryota; kingdom Metazoa; phylum Chordata; class Mammalia; order Artiodactyla; family Bovidae; genus Aepyceros; species Aepyceros melampus. The sequence continues at coordinate 11,376 of SJXQ01010022.1, read as the reverse complement.
CACACCAGGCCTCCTTGTCCATCACCAACTCCCGTGTTCACTCAAACTCACGTCCATCAAGTCCGTGATGCCATCCAGCCATCTCATCCTCTGTTGCCCCTTCTCCTCCTGCCCCCAATCCCTCCCAGCATTAGAGTCTTTTCCAATGAGCCAACTTTTCGCGTGAGGTGGCAAAAAGACTGGAGTTTCAGCTTTAGCATCATTCCTCCCAAAGAAATCCCAGGGTTGATCTCCTTCAGAATGGACTGGTTGGATCTCCTTGAAGTCCAAGGGACTCTCAAGAGTCTTCTCCAACACCACAGTTCAAAACATCAGTTCTTTGACTCTTAGCCTTCTTCACAGTCCAACTCTCACATCTATACATGACCACTGGAAAAACCATAGCCTTGACTAGATGGACCTTTGTTGGCAAAGTAATGTCTCTGCTTTTCAAGATGCTATCTAGGTTGGTCATAACTTTTCTTCCAAGGAGTAAGCGTCTTTTAATTTCATGGCTGCAATCACCAAAATAAAGTCTGCCACTGTTTCCCTGTCTATTTTCCATGAAGTGATGGGACCAGATGCCATGATCTTCGTTTTCTGAATGTTGAGCTTCAAGCCAACTTTTTCACTCTCCTCTTTCACTTTCATCAAGAGGCTTTTTAGTTCCTCTTCACTTTCTGCGATAAGGGTGGTGTCATCTGCTCCCCACTTAGTACCATCCTATTGGTACAGACTCACTCTTTGCATGCATGCACTGGTACAGGCTCACCTTTTATTTCAAGCTAATTTGAGAAAGGGACTATATTTTTGTTTAGACTTTGTTTCTGGCTGGTGTTTATTCACCACTTGAAAGTTTTCATGGCAAATTTCTTGTTAAACTTTATGTTGTCAGGTAATGTTTTTCAGAACAAGTGTGATGTTTAATCTATAGGGGTCTATTTCTGCACTCTATGTTCCATAAATTCATTCTATCCTAGCTCTTTTGATTCTCCAAATAAACTTTAGAATCAGTTTTTCAATATCTACAAAATTACTTGAAATTTTGATTAGGATTTTATTGAATTTATAGATTCAGTTAGGAAGCTTACATCTTGAAAATCTTGAGTCTTTCTATTCATGAACATGGAATATCTCACTATTTATTTATTCTTTGATTTTTATTTAGCAGGTTTTTGTAATTTTCCTCATCTAGATCTTAATTATAGACCTGTTTCTTCTCTAATATATGCTTTTAATGTTATAAATTTCCCATTTGGTACTACTTTCACTTCATTGTGAAAGTTTTGATAAATTGTATATTCATTTTCCTTTAGTTCACAATATTTTTGTAGGGATTTTTGAGATCTCTGTTTTTGACTCATGTGTTATTTAGATGTGTATTGTTCACTCTAATTATTTTGGGATTTTCCAACCATCTTTCTGTTAACTGCTAGTTTATACCCACTGTAGTCTAAGGACAGACACTGTATGATTTCTTTTCTTTTAATTTTGAGAAGGCATATTCTATGGCCCAGAATGTGGTTTACTTTGCTGAATGTTTCATCATAGCTTGAGAAAAATAGATATTCTGTTGTGGTTGGATGAAATAGTACATCCATGTAAACTACAAATCAACTGATATGTCAGTTTCTGATAGATTTTCCAAAGTCTCCAACTATAATAGTGTATTATCTATTTCTCCTTCCAGTTCTCTCAGCTTTTGCCTTATGTAGCTTGATATTCTGTTTTTAGGCACTTATGCATTACTGCTGCTGCTGCTAAGTCACTTCAGGCATGTCCGACTCTGTGTGACCCCGTAGAAGGCAGCCCACCAGGTCCCCCATCCCTGGGACTCTCCAAGTGAGAACACAGGAGTGGGTTGCCATTTCCTTCTCCAATGCATGAAAGTGAAAAGTAAAGTGAAGTCATTCAGTTGTGTCCGACTCTTAGTGACCCCATGGACTGCAGCCTACCAGGCTTCTCCGCTCATGGGATTTTCCAGGCAAGAGTACCGGAGTGAGGTGCCATTGACTTATGCATTAAGGAATGTTATATTTTCTTTGAGAATTGACTCTTTTATCATTGTGTAATGATCCTCTTTATCTTTGCTTATTTTTCTTTCTTAAGATCTTTTGTCTGACACTAATGTAGATATTTATGTTTTCTTTTTATCACTATTAGCATACTTTTCTGCATCCACTTACTTTAAGTATATGTGTGTGTCATATTTAAAATAGGCTTCTTATATACAACATACAGTTGAGTCTTCTTTATGAGTCACTGTAAAAATATGTCTTTCAATAGTTAAAATTAGACCACTGACATGTGAAGTAAACATTGATATGGCGGGATTAATACCTACCATATTGTTACTGTTTGTAATTTGTTTCCTTTGTACTTTGTTGATATTTTTGACTTCTTTTATGCTTTTGTGGTTTCAATTCAACATTATGTTTTTCCATTTTCTTTCCTTTCTTAGTATATTTGATGTGCTTTAAAAAACACTTTTCTAGTGGTTAGTCTAGAGTTTGCAACATAAATTTACAACTGATGTAAGTCCACATTCAAATATTAATAATACTGTACAGTTTTGCAGGTAATGAAAGTAATTTTGTTACAAAATAATCTCAATTCCTCCCTCTTGTCTTCTGTATCATTGCTGTTATTCACTTCAAATACACATAAAAATTCATAGATAAATATATAAGCATAAATAATTGGATAAGTGTTGCTATTTTAAACAAAATGCTATTATATATGAACAAGAAAAATAAATTAAAATTATTATTTATTAAAAGTTTTAATTTTACATTTACATATTGACAATGCTTTGAAAATGTTTTTCCTTTCTATATATAGTTCTGAGTTTCTGACCTGTATAGTTTTTCTTTTCTCTAAAGAATTCCTTGTAACATTTTCTACAAGGCAAGTCTACTGTGAAAAAAATTTTAATTGTTATTGGTATGAGAAAATTTATTTCTCCTTCACTTCTGAAAAATAATTTCACATGGTACAGAATTTTAGGTATATAGTTTTTCTATCAATACTTTAAATATTTCACTCCCCTCTCTTCTTTCTTGCATGTTTATGAGAAGGGAAATGCAATTCTTTGATAACTAAAATGTTTTTTCCACTTCCTTTTTCAGAACTTTTTCTTTATACTTTATTTTTGGAGTTTGGAAATAAAATGACATGCTTGGGTGTGTTTCTTGGTGTGTATATGTTTTGGGCATTTATACTATTTGGTTTTTCCAAGCTTTTTAAATCTGTGTATTGATGTCTGACATTAGTTTAAGAAAATTCTCAGTCATTTAAATTTTAAATATTTCTTTTCCTTTTTCTCTTTCTTCTCTTTTAAATACTTCCATTACATATATTTTATACATTTTGTACTTATACAATGATTTTTGTATATCTGCATTGTTTTTTCATCTTTCTGCCTTTTCCTTTTAGTTTTGAAGAATTCAATTGATATGTGTTCAAGCTCAAAGATTTGTTCCTCACCTATGTCCATTCTCTGAATAAGCCAAAGACATTCTTTACTTCTGTTACAATGTTTTTTAATTACTAGCATTTCTTTTTGTCTCTTAAAATTTTCATATCTTCACTTACATTCTCCATATTTATGAATGCTGTTTATTTTACATGTAAGATAACTTGACATATTAATCATAGTTGTTCAAAGTTCCTGATCTGATAACATCAACATCCCTGACATATCCAAGTCTGTGCTTGATGATTCTCCATCTCTTAAAACCATGCTTTTGCATTTTCGGGTGCCTTGTGATTTTTCCTTTGTAACTGAACTTAATATGCTTGGTAAAATGACTATTATAAGGAAATACTAGTAATTTGATTGTGTGTGTGGATGAGTAAATCATTCTATAGTCCTATGATGAGGTCTCAGTCTTTTAGTAAGCCTGAACCTCTGCATTATTTGCATTACAAGTACTCAGGTTTTTTTTTTTTTTTAAGTTTTATTGGAGTATAGTTGCTTGACAATGTTGTTTTAGTCTTTACTGTACAGCAAAGAAAATCAGCTGTACATGTATTCCCTCTTTTTTGGATTTCCTTCCCATTTAGGTCACCATAGAACATTGAGTAGAGTTCCCTGTGGTATACAATAGGTTCATATTATTTATCTATTTTATCCATGTGTGTACAAGTTCAGTTGCTCAGTTGTGTCCAACACTTTGCAACCCCATGGACTGTAGCCTGCTAAAATCCTCTGTCCATGGAATTTTCCAGGCAAGAAAACTAGAGCGGTTTGCCATTTCCTATTCCAGGGGATCTATCTTCCTGACCCAGGAATCGAACCTGTGTCTCTTGCATCTCCTGCATTCTTTACCACTATGCCACCTGGGAATCGTTTATACACAGTAGTATATATATGTCAATTCCAGTTTCCCAATCCATCCGTCCTCCCTTTCCCCACTTGGAGTCCATACGTTTGTTCTCTACATTGTGCCTCTGTTTCTGCTTTGCACATAGGTTCATCTGGACTATTTGTCTAGCTTCCACAGATGTGCATTAATGTTCAATATTTGTATTTCTCTTTCTGACTTTTCACCTTGTGTGACAGTCATTAGGTCCATCCACATGTCTACAAATGACACGAGTTCATTCCTTTTTATGGTTGAGTAATGCGCCGTTGTATATATGTACCATACTTCTTTATCCATTCCTCCGTTGACAGACATCTAGGTTGCTTCTATGGGATACAGCCACTATCACAGTAGAACTCCACTGTCTCCACTATCACAGGAGAACAGTATGGAAGTTCCCTAAAAAGTAAAAGCAGAACTGCCACATGACCCGGCAATCCTACTTCTGGGCATATGCTCCAAAGTTACATGCATCCTAATGTTTATCTTAAATTTCTTTTTTAACCCGCACTTAGGTGGGACAGGATGACTTCCCTGGTGGCTCAGATGGTAAAGCGTCTGCCTACAGTGCAGGAGACCCTGGTTCAATCCCTGGGTAGGAAGATCTCCTAGATAAGGGAATGACAACCCACTCCAGTATTCTTGCCTGGAAAATCCCATAGGCGGAGGAGCCTGGTAGGCTACAGTCCATGGGGTTCGCAAGGAGTCGGACATGACTGAGTGACTTCACTTTCACTTCACTTAGGTGGGACAGGATGGTTAGGGTTTCATGGAATTAGCCTAACTGACCTTGGGGAAAGGAAATACCTATGATAAAACCCATATTCTGGTTAAATAGTTTCTCCTAAGGATAGATCTTCTTAAGGACAGAGTGCTCTGGTGTATTTCAAAATGCTTCCTTTTTTCTGCTCCCCCTACTGAAAGCATGAGGGGATTTTTCTGCAGTATTCACTGTGAGAATTTTGTAAAGTTTCATGAAGTTAAATTCACAAAATTGTTGGGGGCGTATGCCCTCAATGACTAGGTCCTCTTTGAGTTTTTAATCTCTCATACTTGTCCACATTGAGCCTCCAGCATTTCATCAGTTCTTGGTCAAGTTTCTCTATCCTGGCACTGGTTCTCATGGTTGTTTCTGCTCATGAATTTTTATTCTGGTAAATTGTGATTATCTGTATTCTTTGCAGGTGTCTCTAACTTAGGGACAGCAGTTTGCCCTGTGACCTCACTTTACTTATTGATCTAAGAAGAGTTGTTTCTTTCTGCTTGTTCAGCTTTTTACTTATTGCTAGAATGGAGGGTAACTTTCAAGTATCTTACATGCCCGACTGGAAACTGCAATTTAATTTTCTCATTTCTTTTAATGGTCAAATAATATTCCACTGTATGAATATATCATATTTTACTTAACTATTAATCTGTTGAACATTTGGATTGTTTCCACATTTTTGCTACTATGCATGATGGTGCTAGGAAAATGTGTGTGTGTGTGTGTGTGTGTGTGCGTGTGTGTGTGTGTATGTGTGTGTGTGTGGGGGTATATGTTTTAATTTCTCTAACAGAATGTTGTTGCTGTTCAGTCACCCAGTAATGTCCAACTCTTTGTGACTCTTTGTAGCACACAGGCCTCTCTGTCCCTCACCATCTCCAGGGGTTTGCCCAAATTCATGTCCATTGCGTTGGTGATCCAGCCATCTCATCCTCTGATAACCTCTTCTCCTTCTGCCCTCTATCTTTCCCAGCATCAGGGACTTTTCCAATGAGTAGTCTGTTCATTCACATCAGTTCAGTTCAGTTCAGTTCAGTCACTCAGTCGTGTCCAACTCTTTGCCACCCCATGAATAGCAGCACGCCAGGCCTCCCTGTCCATCACCAACTCCCAGGGGTTCACCCAGACNGATGTGTAGCAAAACGAATACAGTATTGTAAAGCAAAACAAACTAAAAAATAAAAATTAAATAAAGAAAAAAAATAAAATGCAATGAAACAAAACAAAACAAAAAAAAAGACCTGAGTAATTGAATACTTGAAGGACGTCTTGAGAAAATGTAGCAGAAAAGGTAAACAAAGATGAGGCCAAGTAGCTGGTAACTGAATACGTACACTTCACAAGCTTTGTATTCGTCGGGCTAGGCTTTTCTGTGCCCCTCAGTTCCAAGGCTCAGACCAACTGACTGAGAACTTCATCAGCTGCTAGGAAATATTTGATTTAGAATAGTGTTCCATATTTGGACACAGCTGGGACTTGAAGAATCTGCCTTGGAGATGCAATTTCTCATAAAGATCCATCAAGAATTAATTCCTTAAATTCTGTACACTATATCAGTACAGGGCCTTTTCAGTAGAATAATTATTACACTTATATTTAGTGTATTCAGTAGTATATTTAAATAGACAATCAGGCATTTTAAATTTAAATTATGTTTTCCCTAACATAAGTATGTACTTTTTATATTTTTCAGTTATCTATATAACAACGTGTTGTAACATGAAAGCTTTGGCGTTTCATATTTTGTACTCAAGTGCTGACACTACCACTTTTCAGCCTTGTGGTGTTAGGCAGGATGCTGAATTGTACCAGGCCATGGTTTTCTCCTCTCTGTAGCAGGAACAGTTAATATATTTTTAGAGAAATGTTTTGATGATTTAGCACGGTACTTTTTAAAACACTCAACATAGTGCCTAGAACAGAGCAAGCAAATATAAATAGTATTGCAACTGCAATACTATTATTGATATTTGCTACCTGTTACCTGTCTGTGCTACATATGATATCATATTGTGACAATAAAGATAATATATTTTGTAGACCTAGAGTCACTTAACCTGAAGATCAAAACTAGGGCATATTCTGGGACAATGTGGAAATCTGTGAACTGATGTCTGTGTCAGTCCAGGAACTAAGGGCCATTCCAGGGCTTACTCTGGATTTGTTCCTTGATCCTGAAGTCATCACACTCTGACCCATTATAGTCTGCCCTGTGAGCTGCTCAAACACTCTTGCTTCATTTGTCAAGTTCACCATCTGGGATAGCTTGCTGATCTCTTTTTCGGGGGAAACTTACATGATGAAAGTTATTGGAATGAGCTGGAGCACTTGTGATTGCAACTGCTCTCAAGACCACAACATATCACCTTCCTCCTAAATGTAGCATTTGATATGTCTCCTACCTGATGGCTAGCACTTCTCCTGGTCTAGCTGGCTTACCTTCTGCAGTGACCCAGATTACATCCCTGAGTGACCTGAGATCTCAGTCATTTTGCCATTCTTATCCATTCTCCATCAAATCTGGCAGGTAGTTGTGAAGATTTTCCTCAGTCGCTTATGGGTGCCAGATGTGTTCCTCCTTGTCCACATAGTGCAATTTCAGCCTACGTTCTCCTCATGATCAGAGTCAGTTCTTCCTGCCATAGGTTTAAGAGATGGAATGGAAACCATATCTTAAGGCTTCTTAGTTCTTCACTGTATCCCAGTAGTAGCAGTGCCCCCCTGGGAGTCAGATACTCTGTAAGCAGGAAAAGCTAAAGTTGGGGGATGCAAAGTACCGATGTTCCATCTGGGACACTGAGACAGGTAATAAGCAGGGACGCTCCTTGGATTCCAGACTGCTGTGTTCTATCTGCTGGGGACACAATACCGTGTGATGGTCATGGATTTAGAATGTACACTACATTCTGCAGTGTGGCATCCCATCCCATCAGGGTATCATTTCTAAGATGGCATTTCAAATGTGTTTTCAAAGGCTCTTATTATTAAAATTATTAATCTGGAAGTTTCTGGGTTTGGATGTGGTATGTCATGGAACAATAGAGTCCTTGGTGAGGACCCTGCTGCTGCACAAACACCACTATAAGGTAATGCCCTTCGTCTAAGATGAAATTATGTGTGTGGAAAAGGCACATTTATATCTGGAGTTGTGTTGATTCCAGTTAAACTGAAGCATGCCCTTTCCAGAGTAGAGGTTCAATGTAATCAATTGCTACCAAGTGGCTAGTTGATCCTCTTGAAAGATGTTTTTATTAGGTGCTCAGCATTGATCTCTGTTGCTGGTGTCTTGGGCTTTCAGCAGCAGCAGTACCCAGCTCAGCCTTGATCAATAGGAGCCCAGGCTGTTGAATTCATACATAATCTCTATTTCAGCCACAACTGATCATCATTGTTTGCTTGGTTATTCATTGCTACTTCCATGGTGCATGCTATCAGGTGGACCTAAACATGTAACACACAGTATTTCGCACTTTGAACTCTTTCTTTCAAACCATCCACATTTCTCCTCTATAGTCTCTTTGACCCCGATGTTCTAATTTTTCTTCTTTCAGGCTCCTGAGAAATTTGGCAAGCGGTTCACCACTGCTCATGAGTCCACGTATATTTTTACCATGGGCCACTTCTCTTTGCATGCAGAGTGAATGATCAGGTAACCTACCCCAAATTCTACCCATTGGAAAGATTTTTCCCTCTCTGATGTCTTTCAGTGCTATATTGAGTGGGATGGTGTACCAACAGTCCATTTTCATGAAATACCCACATGTTGAGATACCCACACAGTAGATAACCTGTCCATGCACTAAGGAAGACTGCTTCGATAGCAATCAAGTCTTTCCTATCTAACTTTATATACATCCACGTCGATCTAGTACTCACCGAATCCAGTTCATAAGTACTCTGTCAGTCCCTATATGCTCCAGTTGGTGCATGTATGTTGCTGAGGTTCTTCAGTTCCTTCAACACATAGTCTTTTTCCTCCCTTTACAGGCTCTTTTGTTTAGCTGGCTTATGTTGTTTCTTTTTCCTAGTTATTGGTCTGGGGGTCCATGGGAATGTTTCTGGTAGCTCTTGTTGGAGGGTGCATACATTTTCTTGCAAGTTTTCAAGAAACAGTGGAGCACAAGCTACTAACAGGGGAGAGCCACTTCTTATCAGAGGATTCAGGGAAATCTGAGGATTGAAGAGTTTCCAGTGAATAACCCAGATGTCCCCAGTCCCATTTATTCACATGACTCACAGTCCCATTTTCTCACATGACTCACAGTCCCATTTTCTTTCCCAATTAAGGCCCCCATCTTGGCACAGCCAACCTGTTTAAATTGAGAGTTAAACCTTCTCTGGAGCTCTGCCACACTTATGATCAATTCCTGGGTCTGATGCTCAATTTTTTCTGCATCTGCTGCAAGAGGTGAGAATTTCTTTATCTAATGACATAGATGTCTGCTGTTGTTACCTTTAGTTTTAAATTGGTGGCCTCACTGTAAGCCTTTCAATGACTTTCTCCATTGCATTAAAAGGCTTCAGTAGCTATTCCATTCCATGGCACTAATCACTTCCTCTCCCAACCTCTAATACCTCAATGTAGTACTTGCACATTCTTTCCCTTCCACTGGTATTCACACATTGGTCCCCCACTAAAAGTGAATGTGTTAACAATTGTTCTGTTACAGTATACCACAGGCCATCAGTTTTTGACATGGCATCAGTGATTGGGTCTTCATTGCCAGTCCAACAGAGAGGATTTAGATAAAAGATCTCATTTCAGAGTCACTTTCTCAGTGCTCCCTTGATAACAACTTTCTTAAGTCAGGTTTTCTGGGAAACACATTATGAAACAGAGATATATGTGCAGAGCTTCTTTTGGAAGAAGCTGAACCATGTATTTGCAACAGAGACCTCAGCCAATCCTAGGCCTCTGATACTAAGATGGCCCCTGCGTTAAAGCAAGAGGACTAGGCATTTGGGAACCCCCATCAATGAGTTATTGCATGTGGGCTGACCCAGAGAAGGAGAATAACCCCTTGGCCTCCGCCATTCTCAAAGAGTGACCCAGGTATGTGCCTTTGTCAGTTGCATGAATGAGTGACTTTGTCTTGGAGCGCATGCTCGTGTGGCACATCACAGCTATGCCATACAGAATCTTTCCTTGAATGCCGAGAGGACTTGGATGGGAGGTTGGAATGCAAAGGTTATGGTTGCAGTTACTTTGATTTTAATACAAGGGACATGTAAGCACTCTGGGAAACCCCTTCTATGTCCTTCTTTCTTCTATGACACAGGAGTTTACTCAGAAGGCTTTCTCACTACTAATTTTATTTAAATTATTTTAGACAATATTTTTAAATGTGTTAAAAATTAGCAGATTGTGGTTCCTGGGTGTCAAAGATTGTCTCTCTAATTTTCTTTCTGGCTGTTATCAAGTCCTAAGTGAAGGGTCCAGACCGAGTTAGGGGGCCAGATAAACACAGGATTCAACCGGAGATGGAATCTTAGTGTAATTTTATGGGAGGGAGGAAGGCTTACCATCATTTGTGAGCAGGGGCTTTTGAAAACTTGAATTTGGAGAGGCATTGTATATTGTTATGTCTGTGGTTATTTGAGATACAAAAACAGTTTTGTATTTCCTTTGTAATTTCTTTCTGTTTTCTTATTTCAATTACACCAGCACCTAGGCTTGCCATGGTTCAAGTTACCAGCTGCTTCTTGGGCGATGATTTATTCCCAGATGCTCTTTGAGGTAAGAGCTGGCTGATGCTAAGCATGTTTTAGTCTTAAACTAAAGAGACTTTCCATGTATAATTTAGTATTCCATAACACAACATATAAGAAACTTTTAAAGAACTGAACTTATGTTAAATCCTTTATTGGGACCATATATTGCCAATCATTATATGGAATGTGCTCTATTTTTGCCAAAAAAGTTGAAAGATGTCTTGCTGTTAGGTAGTTTAAAATAATTTCTTTACAGATTTACTTTAAAAGTACCCTGTGATATAGAAAAAGGATGAAATTTCAGCTCTATTTATGAAACACTAATTTTAACTTTACTTTGAAGTGCCACACCCATTTTGCTTCCATGTTCTAAAGCGTAAATAATTCACTTTCACCCAAGAGTTAAAATCAAATCAAGTTCCACTGAATGAGGAGAATTGCACTGGACCTAACACTCTCAAAGGGGAAGGGAGGGAGGATATCAATTATGTAAGCATCTAAGTTTTGGTCTGTTGGCACATTGGACAGATTCATTAAAATTTTAAATTCTCG
>SJXQ01010020.1:227456-309751 GCA_006408695.1 Aepyceros melampus | reverse complement strand
TCCCTGTATTGTATGTGTGTGGAGGTGGGGGGGTGGTGGGGGGTAAGTAAATAGTAACACAGTAGTAAATACAAAAGCAACCACTACATACAAAAACCTTCCACATGTACAGCAACAACAACAAATATGCAACGTGACTTAAGGCATGAAAGTGTTTCACACAATGCCTAGCATATAGAAAGTTCTCAGTGGTTGCAAGCTATTATCATTACGCTTGGCCATGAGGCTGCTGCCAGCCACCCTACTTATTCATTCACCTTTGTGTGTGGGACAAGTGACTGATGGATAACCAAGCAGCTCTGCCCATGCAACAACTGCTCTTCATTTGTTGCTTCCATGGCTGTGTGACTGCTGCTTGCCTCTCTTATGTCTGCAGTTTATCAGCCATTGAAAATATTCCATACGGAGGAGGTCCTAAGATGGCAGAGGAATAGGATGAGGAAACCACTTTCTCCCCCACAAATTCATCAAAAGATCATTTAAACGCTGAGCAAATACCACAAAACAACTTCTGAACGCTGGCAGAGGACACCAGGAAACCAGAGAGGCAGCCCATTGTCTTCAAAAGGAGGTAGGACAAAATATAAAAGATAAAAAGAGAGACAAAAGAGTTAGGGACAGAGACCCATCCCGGGGAGGGAGTCTTAAAAGAGGAGGAGTTTCCAAACACCAGGAAACCCTCTCACCAGCGTGTCTGTGGGGGAATTTTGGAATCTCAGAGGGCATTACAACCAGGAGGAAAAAATAAATAAAACCCACAGATTAGGCGCCTAACTGCAACTCCCAGCAGAGAAGTAGCCCAGACTCTCCTGTCCCAGGGAGGCGCAGGCTGCATTGCTTAGGGTAAGGACTGGGCCTGAATGCCCTGAGGGCAATCTGAGGGAGCTAACATGAGATAGCAACCCAAATCGTGGGACAGCCAGAGAGGGAAAAAAGAAGAGAGAGAGAGAGAATTTTCCTGTGAAAAGCACTAAGGCACTGCCAGCCCACTCACAGAACAAAGAACTGAGCGAATACCAGAGGAGAGTTAGCCGGCTGCGGACTGTCCCATCCCCCACTGGAGGCAGGGAGGCAGGTGGGCAACAGCCAGAGCTGGAAGGAAAGGGGCATCCTCTACCAAACTGCAAGCAGGCTCCCAGTTGCTAATCAAGTCTTCCTGGATTCCTGGACGGTTGACATCTTTCAGGAGGGTCGCAGCCAGAGATCAGCACCCCAGAAGAGACACACGACACACATGAGACGGCGCTCCCACTGCACACCCAGGAAACCGAGCAGCTGGGACTGGGGAGGTGATAAGATGTACAGCCCATGTGGGAAGAGAGCGCTCGGCAAGCACCCGGTCACCTGAGCTGCTCAGACCTGGGAAGGGCACAAAACGCAGCCCAACTGAGTCTGTGCCTTTGTGGAGTACCCGAGAACCTGAACCTGAGTGGCATAGATCTGGGAAGTGCAACACAACCCAGGGCCCGCCTTAGCCTCTTCCCCAGCAGAGCAACCTGGAGCCTGAGCAGTGCAGACTGGGAAAGCACACATGCTGTGACCAGGGGCAAACCCAGTGTGGCCCAGACATTGCGAGCACTCCCCACACATGCCAGTGATGTTTGTTTGCAGTGTTCCTCCCTCCCCGCAGCACAATTGAACAAGTGAGCCTAAATAATTGACCACTTTCACCCCCTTGTGTCAAGGCAGAAGTTAGATACTGAAGAGACTTGCAAACAGAGGAAGCCAAAATAAAGAAGAGGGAACGGCTCTGGAAGTTACAGGTGCAACAGATTAAAACCCTGTAGTTAATACTGACTAGATTGGAAAGGACCTATAGACCTTGAGAAGAAGTATAAGGTGGAACAAGGAAATATCTGAAACTGAACTGACCACACACTGCCCTTAACAGCTCCAAAGAAATTCCTAGATATATTTTACTATTATCATGTTTCAATTTTTTTTTAAATTTTAAGTTCTTTATTACTCCTATAATTTTCATTTTTAAAACCTACTATTACCTTGAGGGAAAAAAAGACCCTATTTTTAAAGCAAATTTCATATTTTTTATATACCTTTTGCAATTTTGTGCTTTTAATATTGGATTTTCAAGAGTCTAAACTCTACTCTAGATTTATAATCTTTGCTTTTTGGTATAGGTTATCAATTCTGTACCTTTAAGAATCCAATCTTCAGTACCCATTTTTACTTAGGAGTGTGATTGCTGGCTTGATTGCTGTCTCCCCTTTTGACTCTCCTTTTTCTCCCCCAGGTCACCTCTATATCCTCCCTCCACTTTGTCTTCTCTACTTAACTCTGTGAACCTCTTTGGGTGTTCCAGGCTGTGGAGAAAACTGGAGAGGAAGGGTAGTCAAAAGGAGAGAGACCAATCTAGCAGATCACAGGCTAGATTGGTCTCTCTCCTTTTGACTACCCTTCCTCTCCTCCTGATCACCTCTATCTCCTTCCTCCCTCTTCTCTTCTCTATGGAACTCTGTGAACCTCTCTGAGTGTTCCAGGCTGTGGAGAGCAAACAGGGAATTGATTACTAGCTGGCTGTTCTCATTCCTTTTGATTCCTTCTCTTCTCCTCCTGGTCACCTCTATCTCCCTCCTCCCTCTTCATGTAACTCTGTGAAACTCTCTGGGTGTCCCTCACCATGGAGAATCTTTTCACCATTAACATAGATGTTTTGTCATTGGTGCTGTATGGATGGACAAGTCTTGAGTCTACTATAAGAATAAGACAGAAAGACAGAGGCAGGAGGCCTAAATCCAAAAGTTGAGAACACCAGAAATCTCCTGACTCCAGAGACAATTAATCAACAAAAACTCATCCAAAAGCCTCTATACCTACACTGAAACCAAGCTCCACCCAAGAGCCAACAAGTTTCAGAGCAAGACATACCTAGCTAATTCTCCAACAAAGCAGGAACATAACCCTGAGCACAAAAATACAGGCGGCCAAAAGTCACACTAAACCCATAGACACCTCAAAACTCACTTCTGGACACCTCATTGCACTCCACAAAGAAGAGACGCAGCTCCACCCACCAGAACACCAACACAAGCTTCCCTAACCAGAAAACCTTGACAAGCCACTCCTCCAACCCCACCCACAGGGAAGAAACTCCACAATAAAGAGGAACCACAAACTTCCAGCACACAGAAAGGCCACCGCAAATACAGTAACCTAAACAAGATGAAAAGGCAGAGAAATATTCATCAGGTAAAGAAACATGATAAAAGCTCACAAAACCAAACAAAAGAGGACGAGATAGGGAGTCTACCTGAAAAAGAATTCAGAATAATGATAGTAAAACTAATCCAAAATTTTGAAAACAAAATGGAGTTACAGATAAACAGTCTGGAGATGAGGACTGAGATGATGCAAGAAAAGTTTAATAAGAACATAGAAGAAATTTTTTTAAAAAATCAATCAATAATGAATAATGCAATAGCTGAGATCAAAAGCACTCTGGAGGGAACCAATAGTAGAATAACTGAGGCAGAAGATAGGATAAGTGAGGTGGAAGATAGAATGGTAGAAATAAATGATGCAGAGAGCACAAAAGAAAAAAGAATTAAAAGAAATGAGGACAAACTCAGAGAACTCTGGGACAATATCAAATGCCCCAACATTCAAATCATAGGAATCCCAGAAGAAGACAAAAAGAAAGGCCATGAGAAAGTGCTTGAGAAGATAATAGTTGAAAACTTCCCTAAAATGGGGAAGGAAATAGCCACCCAACTCCAAGAAACTCAGACAGTCCCAAACAGGATAAACCCAAGGCGAAACACCCCAAGATGCATATTAAGCAAATTAATGAAGATCAAACACAAAGAACAAATATTAAAAGCAGCAAGGGAAAAACAACAAATAACTCACAAGGGGATCCCCATAAGGATAACAGCTGATCTTTCAACAGAAACTCTTCAAGTCAGAAGGGAATGGCAGGACATACTTAAAGTGATGAAAGAGAAAAACCTACAATCCAGATTACTGTACCCAGCAAGGATCTCATTCGAATATGAAGGAGAAATCAAAAGCTTTACAAACAAGCAAAAGCTGAGAGAATTTAGAAAATTAATGAAGATCAAACACAAAGAACAAATATTAAAAGCAGCAAGGGAAAAACAACAAATAACTCACAAGGGGATCCCCATAAGGATAACAGCTGATCTTTCAACAGAAACTCTTCAAGTCAGAAGGGAATGGCAGGACATACTTAAAGTGTGAAAGAGAAAAACCTACAATCCAGATTACTGTACCCAGCAAGGATCTCATTCGAATATGAAGGAGAAATCAAAAGCTTTACAAACAAGCAAAAGCTGAGAGAATTTAGCACCACCAAACCAGCTCTCCAACAAATGCTAAAGGATCTTCTCTAGACAGGAAACACAGAAAGGGTATATAAACTCAAACCCAAAACAACAAAGTAAATGGCAATGGGATCATACTTATCAATAATTACCTTAAATGTAAATGGGTTGAATGCCCCAACCAAAAGACAAAGACTGGCTGAATGGATACAAAAACAAGATCCCTATATATGTTGTCTACAACAGACCCACCTCAAAACAAGGGACACATACAGACCAAAAGTGAAGGGCCAGAAAAAATATTCCATGCAAATAGAGACCAAAAGAAAGCAGGAGTAGCAATACTCATATCAGAGAAAATAGACTTTAAAATAAAGGCTGTGAAAAGAGACAAAGAAGGACACCACATAATGATCAAAGGATCAATCCAAGAAGAAGATATAACAATTATAAATATATATGCACCTAGCATAGGAGCACCGCAATATGTAAGACAAATGCTAACAAGTATGAAAGGGTAAATTAACACTAACATAATAATAGTGGGAGACTTTAATACCCCACTCACACCTATGGATAGATCAACTAAACAGAAAATTAGCAAGGAAACACAAACTTTAAATGATACAATGAACCAGTTAGACCTCATTGATACCTATAGGACATTTTACCCCAAAACAATGAAATTCACCATTTTCTCAAGTGCACATGGAACCTTCTCCAGGACAGATCACATCCTGGACCATAAATCTAGCCTTGGTAAATTCAAAAAAATTGAAATCATTCCAAGCTTCCTTTCTGACCACAATGCAGTAAGATTAGATGTCCATGACAGGAGAAAAACTATTGAAAATTGTAACATATGGAGGCTGAACAACACACTGCTGAATAACCAACAAATCACAGAAGAAATCAAAAAAGAAATCAAAATATGCATCGGAGTCAGCAGACATCCAGGGCCACTGGGGCCTCAAACCCCCCACCCAGGACCCCTACAGACCAGCCCTGGAGGCAGGCTCTGTGGGCAGGGCCCAGGAGGGCTGCCCTCCACCACTTTCCCGTACTCGCAGGCTGGCTGTGCTCACATTGACAATTGACTATCGATGGACAGATTGACCTTCTTGGGGACACACAGCCTAATGGTCTATTGCTCTGAGAAGGCCAGGCCTTTAGCGACAACACATCGGGGTGCACACTGTCCACCTGCCCAGGGTCCCCAGAGCTTCTCCAGGTCATCCTGTTCCTCTCAGGCCTGTCCAGCTCCGTCACCAGCAGCAGCAGCGCCCACTTCCTCCTGACAGAAGATTCTGGAACATCCCCCTGAGTCCTCAGTCTCCTGGCATGGTCGAGGACGTGTCTTGTGACTATACGTCCTCCAAACTAGGGGAAAGCTGGCTCCTGAATGTCTAAAAGATGTGACCTGATGGTCTCCAGTGTCCCTGGAGCCCTCCTCAGCACAGGACAGTGAGGGTCTCGGGACGCTGAGCTCTAAGGCTCCAAGATTTGAGGGCAGCTCCTGGAAGAAACAGAGATGGTCATGGTCCAGAGGGGCCTGGTTCTCTGAGGTTTGCAGAATAAGCATTGTTGACCAATTCGGAGATGGGAAAGCGCTTTCAACAAACTGGAAGAAGCCGGTGGTGAGGTGGGGTGGTGTTTCCGCACTGTGTGTGTCTCTGTGCCTACACATGTCTGCGTGTGGTGGTTTGTGTGGCTTCCTGTCCACGTGGCTGTATGTGTCCCTGTGCATGGGTGTGTGTGCCCAGGGGTGTGCCCCGTGTGTGCTTGCGTGAGTGCGTGTGTCTGTTTCTGTGTGAGTCTGTGCACGGGCTTGTGTGTGCATGTGGTGGATCCATGCAGCACGTGTGTGTGCGTGTGTGTACACACATACTGGTCTGTGTCTGCGGAGCTGAGTCAGCTCTGGGCACCCCCTGTTGCCGGGAGAGTGCGGGCAGAGGCCAGGCCTGAGCACCCTGTTCTCTCTCCCACCCACTCTGGCCTCACCCACCCAGCTCACCCCACACTGAGCTCCTCCAGCCCCAGCTCCTACCTCTCCTCCCCGGGCACCAGGCGGGAGCAGCACAGACACCGGGACTGAATGCGCCCGAGCCCGGGGGTCAGGGTCCGAGGCCCAGGTTCACTGCCAGTCCCCCTCGCCAACCCCCACACTGCTGAGGAAACAGCCTGGAGTACACCAACCTCCTTCTCCACTGGAAACCATGGAGCCTCTCTCTGGGGATGTCTGCCCGATCTCATCTGCTCTCCAGCGTCATCCGTGTGGAGAGGAAGCCTCAGGGGGTTCCAAACGGAAGAACCCCAGAGGCTTATCCTCATTTGGATCCCCGGGGAACGGAGGGAGAGCAGGGGTGGAGGAGGGCTTAGAGCAGCTCGGGCGGTGACAGGAGCCCAGCCTGGAGGAGTGAGGACCATGGCTCCTCTGCCTCATCCATGCTGTTCCCGGGAAAGAGGATTTTCCTCCAGAGGCTACCTGTGAGGGGGCCTCACCTGACAGTAGATTAGAAGCTTCTAGAAGCCTTGTGAACAATGCAAGTGCCTGGGTCCAGCCCAGACTCTAGGTCATAGTGTTGGGGAGAGACTTGGAAACTTGCATTTCAACAAGCTCTCTGGTCAATCACGCGTCTCCAGTGTGTGAGGACCAGCGATGCAGGAGGAGCCGGGGGTCCTTGCAAGGGGAGTGCAAAATCTCATAGAGTTAACCCCTTGGGGATGAGCGCATTGTCTTCTGAGCGTGCTCTTGCCCTGTGGGAACCCCAGTGTGTGTGTGTGTGTGTGTGTGTGCGTGCGCGCACACATGCATACACATGTTGAGTGGAGCAGCCCTGTGTGCTGGTCTTTTACTCTTCTGTCCTCTGCCCTCTTCCGCTCTTCCCTTGCTCTGCTCTGTATCAGGAAACCTGAGCCCCAAAACCCACATTTCCCAGGATCCTTTGCAGCTTGCCCCTGGTTACCTTCAGCTTCAAGAAGCTCACACTCTCCAGGAAAGATGATATGTTCAGCAACAAGGCCATAAGCGAGAAACAGGCAATTCTCCCTTGAATTGCTGGTTCCAGTGTTACCGACCCGGATGTCAGCCAGGACTACAGTTTTAGTGAGATGAGATGGCCAGTCACTGGGGATAAGAGGCTATAAATGCCAAGAGGAAACACCCCTTGACATTCCTCTCATAGAGTTAACCCCTTGGGGATAAGCGCATTGTCTTCTGAGCATGCTCTTGCCCTGTGGGAACCCCAGTGTGTGTGTGTGTGTGTGTGTGTGTGTGCGTGCGCGCACACATGCATACACATGTTGAGTGGAGCAGCCCTGTGTGCTGGTCTTTTACTCTTCTGTCCTCTGCCCTCTTCTGCTCTTCCCTTGCTCTGCTCTGTATCAGGAAACCTGAGCCCCAAAACCCACTTTCCCAGGATCCTTTGCAGCTTGCCCCTGGTTACCTTCAGCCAACAAGAGGCACAGCTGGGAACTGGAAGGAGGGAGAAGCTGGGGCATTTCTCCCTGGTGTCTCTGCCTGGGCAACACTTTCAGGGGTGACTGCATCTTTGTGGCTCCACCTTCCACAGGCAGCCCCTCCCTCTAAGGGTCCAGTGCCTGCCTGACCCCAGCCCCTGGGCTCTAGGAGCCCCCTTCCCAGCCTGGGGCCCCTCCAGCCCTTGTAGTTCCTGCTGCTGATGATCCTGGCCATCTTCCTGAATCCTGATTAGGCTTTTGCTCTGTCACTACCTTTGTAACAGGTCGCCTCGGTGGAGTTCCCATGGCTGTGACCTCCCTGGGCTACTCACATGATTGGCCAGCTGCCCTTTGCTCTCTGTCCCAGCTTTGTCAAAACACGGTGGTGGTGATAGTGGTGGTCAGAGGACAGGGGGAGAGACTTGGAAACTTGCATTTCAACAAGCTCTCTGGTCAATCACACGTCTCCAGTGTGTGAGGACCAGCGATGCAGGAGGAGCCGGGGGTCCTTGCAGGGGAAGTGCTCCTCCTTCCTCTCTCCTTCCCTCCATCCATTCATCAGTACTGAGGAGACAGTGACTAGGGTGACCAGGTGGGTGCTCACGGCATCCACACTATAGTGGGGAGATGACAGAGTGTCAGCAGGGAAACAAGGACCCAAAGGGTCACCTGGGGGAATGATGCAGGCTGAGGGTCAGGACCGGGCGGTGATGCCAGCATGGCAGACTGCAGGAGGTCTGAGAATCTCTGGCCACACTCCCAGCATCTTCCGCGGCCTCACTCTTGGCATAACTGAATCGCTTTTCTGGCCACTGTCCCCCGAACATGTGACATAATGAACCCCCGAGGCCTTTCCATTCTCCGGAGGCTGCTCTCTGCACAGAAGGCTGTTCTGAGCACCAAAGGCTGCTGCCCCCGTGGTGAATTATGGATGGCTCTTAGAGTTTCTCTTGCACAGCTGGGCCCATCAAATATCATAGCAGCATAAGCATTCACCTCCCAGCAAATTGGAGGCATTGGAGGGGAAGGACCCCCGTGGTGGTTGCACAGGAGAAGCTGGGCTCAGAAATACCTGGAGGGGGAGCACTGCAACCCCCCTTCCCCACCCAGCACACCCAGTGTCCCTGTGACTCTGTCTGTCCTGATACCTATGTCCCCGTGTCCTGGTCTGGGGGTGTACAGGGGAGTATGAGCTCTTCCCAAACTTCAGGGTCCAGGAGCACGGGGTGGATGGTTCCCTGGGGGAGCGGATGCCACACAGGGCCTTAAGCTGAGCAGGCCAACAGCGGGGCCCTCAGCCAGTTCTCTACACAGTGAAGAGGAGGGCGCACCACTTGCAAAGCACCCCATGGACCCGATGAAGGTACTCCCAGGACAAGAGCCCTCAGAGTCAGGCCTGAGCTGCTGCCCCTCTGTGTGGTGACATTACTGGATGTCAAGGCCACGAGGCTCTCAAGGGACCCGTCTCTCCCCACCAGCCACTTCCACTCCTGTGATATATTCTGGGCTTTCACAGAAATGGGATCTGCCCTAATTAATGCTGGAGCAGAGCCACAGACAGCTTCCACCCTGTCCTCTGACCACCACTATCACCACCACCGTGTTTTGACAAAGCTGGGACAGAGAGCAAAGGGCAGCTGGCCAATCATGTGAGTAGCCCAGGGAGGTCACAGCCATGGGAACTCCACCGAGGCGACCTGTTACAAAGGTAGTGACAGAGCAAAAGCCTAATCAGGATTCAGGAAGATGGCCAGGATCATCAGCAGCAGGAACTACAAGGGCTGGAGGGGCCCCAGGCTGGGAAGGGGGCTCCTAGAGCCCAGGGGCTGGGGTCAGGCAGGCACTGGACCCTTAGAGGGAGGGGCTGCCTGTGGAAGGTGGAGCCACAAAGATGCAGTCACCCCTGAAAGTGTTGCCCAGGCAGAGACACCAGGGAGAAATGCCCCAGCTTCTCCCTCCTTCCAGTTCCCAGCTGTGCCTCTTGTTGGCTGAAGGTACCAGGGGCAAGCTGCAAAGGATCCTGGGAAATGTGGGTTTTGGGGCTCAGGTTTCCTGATACAGAGCAGAGCAAGGGAAGAGCAGAAGAGGGCAGAGGACAGAAGAGTAAAAGACCAGCACACAGGGCTGCTCCACTCAACATGTGTATGCATGTGTGCGCGCACGCACACACACACACACACACACACACACACTGGGGTTCCCACAGGGCAAGAGCATGCTCAGAAGACAATGCGCTTATCCCCAAGGGGTTAACTCTATGAGAGGAATGTCAAGGGGTGTTTCCTCTTGGCATTTATAGCCTCTTATCCCCAGTGACTGGCCATCTCATCTCACTAAAACTGTAGTCCTGGCTGACATCCGGGTCGGTAACACTGGAACCAGCAATTCAAGGGAGAATTGCCTGTTTCTCGCTTATGGCCTTGTTGCTGAACATATCATCTTTCCTGGAGAGTGTGAGCTTCTTGAGGGCCAAGACTGAGTGCAGTGCCCTAAAGAGAAAAGCATCCATAAGTGTTTTCTGGAAGGAGTGAATGGATGGATGAATAGATGGATGTTTGGATGAATGGATGGGTGGATAGATAGATGGGTGGATGGTTGGAAGAATGGATGGAAGGATGGATGGAAGAGTGGATGGATGGGTGATGGTTGATTGGTTGAAATGGTGGATGGTTGGAAGGATGGATGGATGGATGGGTGGATAGATGGGTGGATGGTTGGAAGAATGGATGGAAGAGTGGATGGATGGGTGGGTGATTGGTTGAAATGGTGGATGGTTGGAAGGATGGATGGATGGATGGCTGAGTCAGACAGCTGATGAAGTTAGGAATGGACCTAGGGCATATAATTAAAATAACACTGAACAACAGGCTCTCTCTACCATATTCAAGAAGAGACAGTTGAATTGATAATCAGGGGATTCGTTAATTCATCAAGAAACACTCATTGAGCACTTCCTGTGTGCAAGTCCTGGGCCAGGGGTGGAGGAACTCAGTAAACGAGGGGCCAAAACTGTGTCCTAAGGAGCCTGTGCTCTGAGCATGGGACCATTTGGGTGGACTCCCGCAGACACTTAGAAGTTGACCTGGAGCAGTGGAGTGGATGTTGGTCCCCCTCCCCTGATGGGGAAGCTAGAAGGAAACCGGATGGAATTTTGAGTTTGCTTTGGGCAGGTTTGTTGATGGGAGATGCAGTTATTGGTCCCAAGGCCTTGGATAAGCCCTGTGTCCTCTGGACATGACCTGCTCAGAATTCCAGCCATGGACCCACCAAACAGTGCAAGGATAGAGTACATTCTGTCCCCATGCTATTGGGAAACTGGTGGGTCAGGTGAACAGACCCCCCAGCCCCATACAATGCTGGTTTCAATCAAGCATTCCAGTTGGAAAGAGGGACCAGAGGGCAGAGTCCATTCCAGGGGAAAGACACCTTCACCCCTGCCTGCCCGCCCATCACTGATGCTCATCAGAAGACCTTCCAGGGCCTGGGCCAACTAGTCAGTGATAAATAGTTTCTCCTAATGAAGAGCTTTAGAGCAAGAGCTGGTGCAGTCAATGTGCTGCTGTCTCCAGGCTCTGGGGGTGGGATGAAGTCATCTATAGCTACTAGGAAAAGCACAGTTATTTTTAGAACTTTTATATCAGTAGTTTCACTCATTTTCCAGAAAGCAAGATGTGGACTGAAAAAATAAGAAATCGTCTATCTCTCTTTTTCTTCTGTTGTTGCTGGATTTCAATTCTAATGATCCTCTGTCTGCAAATGACCTTGAGAATAAGAGCTGGTGGACATTTCAGTTAATTTACTTCAAGCGATTAACTCAGAAATTACATTAAATTATATAAAGAAGTGTTTTTCCTGATGATCTTTGGTACACAAAAATTACAAAGCAGACCCCTTCCCCACTCCTGGTGCTAATTAGTTCAACCTGCACTCCTGTTACATGAGCCTATTTTTTCTAAAAATAGAAGCAAAAACATTAGATAAAATAATTATACAAATGGGACTTGTGTTGAACAGTTTTATGTATGTAGTTTGAGGAGGAGGGATTTATCATTCATCTATTTCACTGAAGTTCTGTTCTGCTCTCTTCCTGGATCACAGTTGAATCTCCAAGATGACAACTTTATACTATTTCTGCTTCTTCCTGCACTGATCCCTGGGCAAACAGAGTTTAAATTACCCCCTTGGATAGACTCCGCTGTCTGAGTAACATCTGGTCATTTCAGATCTTCGAAGCATCTGGAAGTCTATAAGAGCTGGAGAATCTAATCTTGAAAATGCTAATGAAGATAAAACTTGGGTAAGACCAACACCATAAGCTGCCTCTCTACCTTAATTATATATGAAACAGACTCATTCAGTCTGTGGGTTGTCATGGTAATAGGTGGTAGGAACAACATTCTACAAAGTTTAGAGAAGAAAATTTTATAAATGAAGATTCTCAATTGCAAGTGACTGAAACCTGGTTCTTACTGGATCAAGGAGGAAAGTGTTTTGTTTGTTTGGAGGGTGTGTGTTTGCATACCTTAAAATGCCATGGAAGTCCTGACTTCTGGCATGCCTGCAGTCAGGGCCCAGAATCCTCATCAGGACAAGAATCTCTTCCTGGAGGGTCTCTGCCTTCTTCTACATTGCTGTCAACATCAGGCTCCAGGTGGCATCTCTTGAAAGCCCCAGCTCTGATCCTTAATACTAGCAATCCCAGAGTCTAAGCAAATAATCACCAGATAGCCATTTTTAAAATAAATAGCACAAAAACAAACTACTGAAAAAAAAAAAGACTTTTATAATGTCTGGGGGGATATAGAGAAGGTGTCCCTGAAGAAGTGACATTAATCCAAAAGCTCAAGGATAAGTATCAACTAAACCAAAAAGTGGTACAGGGAGAGCATTCCAAGTGGAGGGCATTGCAAATGCTGAGGTTCCCATTCTGTTAATACCTGAACTCTCTGGAGAACTGACTCAAGGTTGAAGCAGACAATGTACTTGATGAGCTTGGGTTGTCTTGAATTTTCATAGATCAAGGAAGCTACCAAGTGTTACTAGAGTTCTATCAACAGGACACAGAGCCAGCCAAAGAGAACTCTCACTGGACAGGGGTGGGTTAAGTCAAACATCAAAAAGAATGACTGTGACCTGGAGAACAGACATGTGTGGTTGCCAAGAGGGAAGGGTGGGGGAGGGATGAATTGGGAGTATGGAATTAGTAGATACAACTGTTATACATAGAATGGATAAATAACAAGGTCTTACTGTAAACACAGGGAATGATATTCAATGTGCTGTGACAAACCATAATGGAAAAGAATATAAAAATAATGGATACATGTATATACATAAAGAATATAAAAAGAATGTGTAAAACTGAATCATTTTGTTGTATAGTAGAAATTAACACAACATTGTAATTCAATTATATTTCAATAAAAAGCAATGGGTATAATAGTTTAAAGGACATTAAGCATATAAAAAACTTTGAGTAAACATCGGAAATGAAAGTGAGCATAATTATCTACCCACAGAAATGAAAAGACTACAGACAATGTAAATGTTTGCATGTAAATGTAGAAACCAATGTAAATGGTTGTATGCCAACAAATTAGACACCCTAGAAGCAATGAACAAACTCCAAGAAGCAAGTAAAGAATCAAAACCAACTCAAGAAGAAACTAGACACTTTGAACAGAACTATAACAAGTAAAGTGATTGCATCAGTAATCTAAAACCTCCCAAAGAAGCAAATTCAAGACAAGACGACTGCACTGATGAACACTACCAAACATTTAAAAGAACTGACACCAAACCGTCTCAAACTCTTATAAAAAGATGGAGTAGGAGGAAACATTCTCTAATTCATTTTATGAGGCCAGCATTACCATTATATCAAAGCCAGATAAAGACATCACAAGAAGAAAAATCTACACTCCAATATCCCTTCCTAGGTAGCTCAGCTGGTAAAGAATCTGCCTGCAATGCAGGAAACCCCAGTTCGATTCCTGGGTCGGAAAGTTCCCCTGGAGAAGGGAATGGCAACCCACTCTGATATTCTTGCCTGGAGAGTTCCCATGGACAGAGGAGCCTGGTGGGTATACAGTCCATGGGGTCGCAAAGAGTCTGACACGACTGAGCAACTAAGAACAGCACAACATCTCTTATGAATATTGATGTATAAATTATCAACAAAATACTAACAAGCCTAATCTATAGCAACCCACTCCAGTATTCTTGCCTAGAGAATCCTGTGGATGGAGGAGCCTGGTGGGCTGCTGTCCATAGGGTCACACAGAGTCGGACATGACTGAAACAACTTAGCATGCGTGCATGCATTGGAGAAGGAAATGGCAATCCACTCCAGTGTTCTTGCCTGGAGAATCCCAGGGACAGGGGAGCCTGGTGGGCTGCCGTCTATGGGGTCACACAGAGTCGGACACGACTGAAGCGACTTAGAAGCAGCAGCAGCATATTAAAATCATTATTAAATTCCATGATCAAATGGGATTTATCTCAGAAATATAAGGATGGTTAAACATACAAAAATCATTCAATATAATATAGCACAAAATGAAGGGGAGAAATACAAATATCTCAATCAATACAGAGAAAGTTTTTGATAAAACCCAGGAGCCTTTCATGATGAAAAATACATAGCCTTTCAGCTAAGCTGAGGAACAAAACAGAATGCTTACTTTGCCACTTCTATTCAATACGGTCATGTTCTAACCAGAACAATTAGACAATAAAATGAAAGAAAAGGCACATAAATTGGAAATGAAGAAATAAGTCTCTACTCACAGATGACTTGATCTTCTATAGAGAAAGTTCTAAATAATTCATACAGAAAAATGGTTAGAGCTAATAAAAGAATTCAGTAAAGGTGCGAGATGCAAATTCAACTCATAAAGACTAGTGGTATTTTTATACAGTATCAATGAATGAGCCAAAAGTGAAATTCAATTTCATATAAAATAGCAGCAAAACTAATAATATACTCAAAGTCATCAAAGAGATGGAAGACTTGTACAATGGAAACTACTAAACACTGATTAACTTAGTTAGAGATGACCTAAATAAAGGGAACTATGTCCTGTGTTCACAGATTGAAAGATCTGTATTATTAAGATGTCAAAACTCCCTAAAGCAACTCACAGATAAAATACAATCCCTATTAAAACATCTAGGACTTTTTCCCTTCTTAGATATAGTAAGGCAGATCTTAGAACTCATATGCAATTGCAAGCCATCCTAAATAGTCAAAACAATATTAAAAAATAAGAACAAAGTTGGAGGACTCACATTTCTCTATTTCAAAACTAACACATAGCTACAATAATCAAAAACAGTGTGATACTGTCAGAAAGATACACTTACAGACCGATGGAAAACAGTTAAGAGTCCAGAAATAAACTCACATTTCCATGGTCAATTGGCTTTTGACAAGGATGCCAAGACAATTCAATGGGAAAGAATAGTCTTAAAAAAAAATGTGCTGGGAAAATTGGATTTCCATATTCAAGAGGATAAAATTAAACTTCTATTTCATCCTATGTGCAAAAATTAACTCAAAATAAATCAAGGATCTAAATGTAAAAGCTAAAAGTACAATTCCATTAGAAGAAAACAGAGGAGTAAATGCTTATGACAAGATTTGACAAAAGATTCTTAGGTATAACAACAAAAGGGAAAAATAAATTGAACTTCATCAAAATGAAATGTTTTGTGCATCAAAGGAAACTATCAAGGAAATGAACAACCTACAGAATGAGAGAAAATACCTGAAAATCACATATATTCTTACAAATTAACAGTAAAAAGACAAATAGTCCATTTTTAAAAAAAAAGAAATGTGAGTCCTCCAACTTTGTTCTTATTTTTCAATATTGTTTTGACTATTTAGGATGGCTTGCAATTCCGTTTTGAATAGATATTTCTCCAAAGAAGATATACCAGTGGTCAACAAGCACATGAAAAGGTGCTCAACATCTTCTTGAATTATCAGGGCAAGGCAAATCAACTCACAATGAGATACAACTTCCTTCTAAATAGAATGGAAGTTAATAATAATAGCAACAGTAGTGGAAAACAGGAAATGGGGAATGAAGTTCTGATAGGTAACACAACATGGTTGAACCTCAAAACATTATTCTAGGTATAAGAAGGCAGAAAAATAGTCATGTATGCTGTATAATTTCATGTATATTGAATGTCCTGAATCATCAAATTCATAGAAAGCAGATTTTTTGGCTCCACTGGGTCTTCATTGCTGCGTGTGAGCTTCCTCTAGTTGTGGCAAGCAGGGGCTACTCTCTAGCCTGGTGCACAGGCTTCTCACTGCAGCGCCTTCTCTTGTTGCAGAGCGGTTTCCAGGTGCATGGCCTTCAGCAGTTGTGGCGCACCAGCTTAGTTGCTCCAGGGTACGTGGACCACCAGGGAAGTCCCCAGAAAACTGGTTAACTAGTTGTTGCCACAGGCTGGAGATCTCCTTCAATAATAACAGCCTTGAGCAACAAAATGAGGATGGAGGAGAGGAAAAAGGTGATCGTGAAGAAGACGGGGAAGAAAGGGACGAGGACAAAGGAGATGATGAAGATGATGAGGGAGGAAATGGGGGCTTGGGGAGGTGGCTCACAGTCTCTGATGGACCCAACCTCCTACTCACTTCCCAGCTCCTCCACCTTCTGTGTTCACCTCCTCCTTGAGGTCTCTCTTCTCTCCTTTACACCTGGGCTCTCCACGTACGTTTGGCGAAACACCTTGAATGGAACACAGTGGGGAAAGAATCTGTATGCATTTCTGTTCCAAGTCCATTTTCTTCTTTTCCTGACTCATAAAAAGGGTAGAAGAGTTCCCTGGTGGTCCTGTGGTTAAAAATCTGCCTGCCAATGCAGGGGACACGGGTTCGATCCCTGGTCCGGGAAGATTTCACATGCCACGGAGCAACTAAGCCCATGCACCACAACTGTGGAGCCCGGGAGCCTCAACTACCAAGCCCGTGTGCTGCAGCTACTGAAGCCTTTGCACCCGAGAGCCCATGCTCTGCAGCCAGAGAAGCCACTGCGATGAGAAGCCCTCATACCACAACGCAGAGTAGCCCCTCTTGTCTCAAGAGAAAGCCCACTCAAAGCAACAAAAACCCAGAGAAGCCAAAAATCAACACAATAAATAAATAAAATTATCACAAAAGGGTAGGGAATCAACACATCATGTGAGAATGAAAGAAACCCTTCCCCCCTGTTGCTGGGCAAGTTGGAGGGTCCTGGGACTCCCGCAGCCCTGCAGGAACTGGAGCACATCCTTCTCTCCCGTGTGCGTGTGCTGGGCTCAGAGATCCCAGGAGGTCCATGTGCATGTGGGTGGCCAGAATTTACCAGCTTCTGCCTGTGCACTTCCTCGTGTTTAAAACAGGAAGAAGTAACCTCCACAGAGAGGTTCTAGACCAGCAAATGGTGGGCATGGCATGTCTGGTGATCAAATGAACATCTGACTATGCAACTTCTTCAGCTTGTTGGACTGTGATGTTGAGTAGATATCCTGGCAGCTTAAGGGGACACCTTTAAGATGAAGTTCTATCCTAGTGATGAATCTTGTCTGTCAGTGGAAACTAGGCAGAACTGGTAGTATCTTATTGGAAAGCGACATTTTCTACTATTGTTTCGATCCTATTTATTTTTAAATTTTCTTTCTGTTTTCCTGGGAAAGCTGAGGCTGAGTTTTAAATGAATCTGAAAGTAACACACAGGGTTAAATTTGTAATTCACAAAGCAACCGGTGAATTAAACATATTCTATCCAATAAAGCGCACAAACAAAATGCAACTAAGCATGCAAAAAAAAAATCTCCCCACATTAAAATTAGCAGGATCCCCTGGGGGCTGGTTCCCATCTAGATTCACTTTACTCAGCAGCACACTATGAGCCCAGACTTCCTGCCGATTATGGGGATCCAGGTTCTTTCTTACTCTGTTGTGGCTGTAGGATGTTAGGCAAGAATCTCAATTCCTTCCAGCCTCAGTCTCCTCATCCCTGATACTGGACAACAAAATCTCTCTGCGGGCATGGGGATTCAGTGTGACCATCTGCAAAAAGCATTTAAGGCTATGCTTGCAAGTCCAAAGGGAACAGGAAGTACTAGCCAGCATGATTCTCTTTTCATCCTGTGAGAGAAAGCACAGAGGGAATGCAATGTTCCTATCAGTTAGGGCTCTCTCAGTCGTAAGCAGCAGAACCTGGTGACGGTGTTGACTGGCATATCTGGGCAGGTCTGAGAAAGGCTTGAATGCAGCCGATTCAGGGCTCGCTGATAACTTTGGGATGACATGATTCCTCAGCCACATGTGGGGACATTCCTTCTCCCATAACGAAAGAGGAGGAGCTAGCAATGGGAATGCACAGGACTGTCTGGAGATGGAGAAAACCAAGAAAACTTGCTTTGCTAAGGTCAGGAAGAGAGATGCCCCTTACCTCTGATTCTCCCAAACTTGGCTGCTTCATTATTTATTCCAGCAGGTTAGACTTTTCAAGAGCTCCACCTGCTGTGTAGAAATGGTCCCTAGGCTCTTGTACCTCTTCCGGATAGAATCTCCTGACTCCAAGGCCATCTTCCCACAGAGAGGGCTCCATTGCCCTGCTCAGGCCGGATATCCCTGCAGACTGGTCAGCTGGGACTGCAGGGAGGAGTTACATTGTGACCCAGTGTGGCACATCACCCAGGTCCTCCAAAATACCCCGCCCAACGGCCAGGGTCCCATGGATGACTTCTCATCATAGAAACCAAACACAGGGAGGAGATGCCTTTACTCTGCAATCCCACGATGCACACAGATGCATCAAGATTGCCCTAATATATGTGGACAGAAGGCGCATCCTGCAAAAATGTGATTAAGTTGTCTTTACCCCTCATGATCCCACTCCAGGCAGGCAACCTCAGCTCAGAATAGATTCTTTTACATGGCGCTTACTTGAGGCAAACAGGACATGATTACAGGATTGCACTTCACTACTGAGCCCCAGGTTTTCTCTGGCAGACTCATCATCTGAGCCCCTCATGATTACAGGCACCAGCCTGAGCAGAGCATCACCAGCTCCAACCCTAGGTGACCTGTGCTGCCCCCCTGGTGAGCAAGGGCAGGGGCTCAGGTCTGCCCTCCCACTGGACCCCCCAGTGCTGACGCAGCCCTCACTTGGACCTTTCCTGACTTCAACTCTGTTTCTTTAGACTTAATAATCAGGTTGACAAGATCTGCTCAGAACAGACATTTACTGTTTCGGTTTTCCCGCTGGCGCTCTCTGGTCACAAGCTACCCAGTCTCCTCACTGTCCATTGGCATTTCTTCCTGATTGAATGAGAACTGGCTCCGAGCCCGGACTTACCCTGAGGTCAGCCTTTGAAACATGCTTCTGCGTACTTGTTGTTTAGTCGCCAAGCCCTATCCACTTTGCAACCCCACGGACTGTGGCCCACCAGGCTCCTCTGTCCATGTGATTTCCCAGGTAAGAATCCTGGAGTGGGTTGCCATTTCCTTCTCCAGGGGATCTTCCCACCCCAGGGTTCGAACTCACATGTCCTGCACTGGCAGGCAGATTCTTTACCAGGTCACCAGGGAAGCCCTGCCAAAACACAAAACCACACATTAGCCAGATCAGTCTGGGGACACACTGTTCCATTCTCCAAAGTATTTAATGCAGAGGTTCTCAGCATACAACTTCTTAGTGATATACTATGAAATGTGCTGTGGATGACGCTTCTTCGGACAACACATACCACACCCCAGAGATAAATATCACTAAAGGTGTACTTGGATAGATGTGGATACATCCAAACTGGACTCGAACAAAACCCATGGTATTTGCATTCAGCCTGAGTTCTGTAAGTGGCCACAGGAATGGCAGGAGATGTGACCCAAGAAATTAATCCTGGATGCACAGCATCTGCCTCATTTCAGAGTGACAGCGGGGATGGACGTTCAGCTCTTTATTTCCAGTGTTTCTGGAAAGGTTTGAATGGCACAAGCGCATGCTTCCACACTGTTTTTATTTCTAACTGGTTTGCCCATTGGACTGATTCCTTGTGGAAAGGAAATAAAACAACATGATTAAAACAAAACCTCTATCCTAAGCTCCTGGAAGCCAAATGAAACACAGAGTTTTGTAAGTTAAAACGTGCCCCTCTCAGCTATGAATTCAGGGGGAAAAGTGCACTAAAACTGTAACGCTTTCAATTATAGCCTTCAACGTTTGAAAATTCCTCAGGGATCCTTGTCAAGCAAACCTAATGATTTTCTCCTGTTACTATTACCAACCCACTGAATTTGGGGGGCGGGGGGAGTGAGCATATTAGGATCTAGGAAAGGCCATCATAAATTATAGAGAGAGAAACTTGCAAGATGAAAAGAAATATTGCAACCAAGAAAAAATAAGAAAAACTGGTTGTTAGAGTCTGAAACTATGTCTCGCACTAAATTCACATGCTGAAATCCTAATCTCAGTATGATGGGATTAGGAGGTGGAGACTTTGGGAAGTGATTAGGTTTTGAGGGTGGAGCCCTCAGGAATGGGCAGACCTCCTTCACCCCTTCTGCCATGTGAAGTCACAGTGAGCAGATGGTATCTATGAATCAGGAATCAAGTCCCCAGACACTGAACCCGCCAGCGACTTGATCTTGGGCTTCCAGCCTCCAGTTGGAAATCAATCTCTGTTGTTTATAAACCACCTAGGCTCTGTTTATTTGTTGTTGTTTTATAGCAGACCAAGCGGACTAAGATACTTGTGGTTCGCAGAGGCAGAACTTACAGTCAGCTATCTCTTGCTTTTCCCCAGATACAGGCATAAGAGTTGGAGGAGTCTTTGTTCAATATTGTAATCATTGCTGGAAGAACTCATGATGTGATGATAAGTCACCATTCACTGATGCTGGAAACATCAGCTTATCTTAAATAAGAGGGAATCATCTTGAAGAATCAGAGGATGAGAAGGGATTTGTGAAGGAGAAGATGAGTCCAAGTGAGTCTTGAGACCATTCCCAAGGGTACCAAGACATTGCTGGCTGAGCTGTCTTACAATTAACATACTCATCAGACTCTGAAAGTGTTACCAAACACCTCAAGATGTGGACTGTTTTTAATAGCATATTTATGTTCATTTTTGAGGCAAATGATAAATGCTCAGAGTAAATCACCCACATGTGTGAAGTTCCTGTGTCAGTCTCCTGTCCCAGAAACAGACTCCTGCCTCTGTCTCCCTGGATAGCACTTTGACCAGATTCCCAGCCCCGAGATGAGGACCCAACCCACTTCTCCTGAGTACTATCAGGATGTATGATGCTAGGGGCAGGAGTCAAAGACCACCATCACCTCAAGATCAAACAAGCGACTGTCCTAAAGCTTTGTTTTTAATTTTTGGCTGCGCTGGGTCTTCGCTGTTACACGAAGGCTTCTTTCTCTAGTTGTGGTGAGCAGAGATATCACTGGTTACAGTGCCTGGCTCCTCATCGTGGTGGCGGGCTTCTCTTGTTGCAGGGCACCGGCTCGAGGGCACAGTGGCTCTGGTAGGTGCGGCTCCGGGACTCTAGAGCTCAGGTTCGGTAGCTGTGGGGGTTTAGTTGTCCTGAGGCATGTGAAATCGTCCCGGACCGGGGACTGAGCCCGAGTCCCCTGCCTTGGCAGGCAGACTGTTAACCACTGGACCCCCAGGGAAGTCCAAGATGCCATCCCGAAGGCTGCACCTCTCGAGGCTTCTTGTACCTTCATAATCGTGGATTCCTCTGCTCCACCCTACTTGCTCACACACATGCGTGATGCCAAGTAAAATCACAGAAACACAGACTTGTGGGAATCTCAGGGGACTGCTAACCCTCCTTCTGTGGACTTAGTGGCCTGACTGTGGACGAGAGATAAAATTGAAGTCTGTGACAATGGAGGGCACGAGGCATGGTGATTAATCATCAGTGCATGGCACAGATAACCACTTCCCTTCCTCTTATCGCCCATGGAGCCCCTCAGGCTCAGGGCACGATTGATCGGTAATTCATCAAGATGGTTCCATTGAGATTAGCCCGAGGATGACACTGCAGATGTGCGAACATGTGGGGAGAAACAGAAAACAGAGCGAATCTAAGGATGTTGAGTATTGCCCATGTGCGTGAGCAGAGGGCCAGTCTGAGCCCATCCGCCCAGGACATCATTTTAGCAACACCCTCGGCAGATGGGAGAGAAATACGAAGGTATTTCCAAAGGTGCCTTCTTCCAGCAGGAAGTTATCATGAAAAATATTCAGAAGCATCCAATCTATAAGGGAAAGAGCGGGGGAAAATCTTAGGATAAAAGGCACAGAAATATTTGATAAAAGACTCAGAAGAGAAAAAAAAAAAAGAAGTCAGTCGTGATTTCCTATGGTTGCCTTGGAAACCAAAACATCCTGAGGTTGGGAAAAAGAGGAAACAAGTTTTATCTGTGTGGAGTTGGGTTTTTTTTGTTTGTTTGTTTTGTTTTTGTGTTTTGATGTACCTTGGTTTTCCTTGTTCTGAGGCTTCTTTCTTCCAGAAATTACATGATGAAGGAGGAAAAGAAAAGAGACACCTGTGTACCTCCTGGAGGGGCTATGGGGTCAGGAAAGAACAAAGGCTTTAGAAGGCAGTAAGTACCCACAATCAGCTGGGGCAAAACTTGGGAGTTTATTCACTAGTCGATGGCCTCAGATTCACCTGAATCCCGGTGCTCAAACTATGTCACCAGAAGTATGTCTCTTCCCTCTGCTTGTACTTCCCTTGTGGCTCAGCTGGTAAAGAATCTGCCTGCAATGCAGGAGACCTGGGTTCGATCCCTGGGTAGGGAAGATCCCCTGGAGAAGGAAAAGGCTACCCCCTCCAGTATTCTGGCCTGGAGAATTCCATGGACTATATAGTCCATGGGGTCGTGACTTTCACTGACTCCTTCTGCTTGTCTTCCTTCTGTGATAGCTCAGCCTATAGGAGAACTTTCCTGGGCAGGCGGCCAGGTGGTGGCTGTAAAAGCTTGAGGCTTCCTTTCTGTCCACTGAGCACACCCATCCTGGACACAGTCCCTGGTTCTGATTGCCCAGGCGGTGGGGCAGGCAGGCACCTCAACCACAGGAAATGACTGTGGAGGATGGTTCTCAAGAGGTGCTGAGGCAGGCTGCCAAGTACTGCTGATGCTGGGGAACAGGGCAACCCCAGGGTCTCCTTGCTGGGCTCTCCCTTCTCCTGTGGCAAAAGAGGGGAAAGCGAAGTAAAGAGGATAGAGGGGAGGAAATGAACAGAGGAGAGGGTGAAGGATGGGAAGGGGGATGGTGAGGGGCGGGGAGCCAGGGAGGAAACGGAAAGGGGAGGGGAAGGTGAGGAGAAGGGGAGGAGAGGAGAGAGGGAAGAGGGAAGGAGATATGACACATTTCAAACCAGAGTTGTAAATACAGTGACATGTCTTCTAATTTAATATTAAGCGGTTTTAAGCTTTGAAAACACAAAGGCATGATGCAGCGTAACTGTGCTATTTACATGATTTTTAACAGACTAGTAAATACTTTCATTCACGAGTCTCTTTGGAAAGTGACGTCTCCTTAGTAACGGGAGGTTAGAAGGCAAGCGGATGGAGCCTCCCTTCATTTCAGCCTGTGACTCCCTGGTGATGCCCCACAACCTCACTATCTCATGTGGTAATAATGTCAAGATTCTGAATTTGATGTCCTTGATTAAAGTCCAGCCCTGCCAACAGCCCTCTTTCCTCCCACCCCAACCAGGGCTTGAGGGAGCTGAAGTACCAACTACACATTTTCATCCTAAGAATCAGCAGATTGGAGACTATTTTAATAGAACTTGGAGCATCCAGCAGAAATCATGCTGTTCCTAATATTCCTTTCATTTTCCTTTTTCTTAAAATCCCTCCCTCCCTTCCATCTTTCCTTCTTCCTCTCTGGCTGTGTTGCACTCTCGTCATCTCTTCTGAACACAGGCACAGGTGACAGGGTGATTCCCACACCCACAAGCCTCCCAGAAGCACAGGACCATCCACTGCCTCCAGGAAGGGACCACCACATTCCCCCTTCCCATCCTCATCCAAGAGGAGGCAGCTGGGTCTCTGGGTCCTGAGACCTCAGTTCCTCAGAGATGACTGAACTGGACCCATCTGTCTGCTCATCAGCACAGTGTGGGTGGGGACTCTGACCCTCATGTCAATGGCCTCTCTCAGCTCTGAACTGAAAGGAGTGCAGTGCTGGGACCACCGTAATAGACCCAGGGTTCTGGCCAGGCCATCAACAATTGTTTCTGCCTCTCACCTCCCTTCCTCTTATGGGGACTGATGGGGCAGGTGGGAAGGAGGCTGTGCCTTCATCTCAAGTTTTTCTTGTTGGCACCTCCAGAGGGCAGGAGGGGAAGGGGACCCCACTGGACAATTGATGACAAAGACTTCTTTGTTTTATTAGCTTTGTTCTTGTCCATCCTGAGGAGTCCTGGAGACTACAAGGGGCCCCCTTCCTGCCTCAGAGTGGGGCTGAGCAATTGATGCCAGGCACTCTCCCATTTGGGGTGAAGCCTCCAATGCAGGAGTCCCGGGTTTGATCCCTGGGTCGGGAAGATCCCTTGGAGAAGGGAGTGGCAACTCACTCCAGTATTCTTGCCTGAAGAATCCCATGGGCAGAGGAGGGTCAGAAAGAGCTGGACATGACTCAGCGACTAACACTTTCACTTTTCACTCCCTGGTGCTGTCTGAGGTGGAGCGTGTGGAGCTGACGCGCGGGGATGGGGTCAGGGCCTCCTCATCCTCCAGTATCACGCTGTCCCCTGGTGTGAGCGCCACAGCTGCTGGCCTGGATGGATTCCCGATGGGCCTGAGACCCTGGCTCTCAGCTCAGTCTGCGTCCTCGATGGCCAGACTCCCAGTGCTTCTTCCTCTAGATGGGCAGATGCTGCCTCAGCTTCTCTCCCTGGCATCCTTCGCCATCACTGTCCCTTCCCCCTCTCCCACCCCACAAGCACCACGAGCCTCAGTGGACCCAGCCGAACTGAGCTGGGAGCCTTCACGGGACTCACCTCAACCTGATCTCTATGCTGAGGGGCACCCACTTCTCACAGCCCGTTTTTCAAGGTCACGAGACTCTGACCTGCCAGCTCCGTCCAGCCCGTGTGATTTCGCCCACACAGTGTTTGAGGGGAAACTGGATTAGGTGTCAATACTTAGCATCTGGTTTTCCTTGAGCTGCTGTAAGACCTGACACCCTACAGAGCGTTGGGCCAGGATCTAGCAAGCCTGCAGCCTCCATCCGTCTTCCTATCACTTTCCCCTTAATTAATTTCATCAGAGGCTCTTGAGCTGTGTCCTTAATGGGTTAGAATTGGCTCTGGGCCTAAGTACATTCAGTCTGCCAGTGGCTGGGCTCTCTACCTGCAGTTACTAATTAGGAAGTAGCTGGAGGCTGGCCCAAGGCATGGGGAGGTCACACTGCAGGGAGAGGCTCTCAAGTCCAGTTCCTTGCATGTTTCCTCCCTGCCCTTACCCTGACCCTCAGCCCACCTGAAGCTGGTGGGAGAGACGCCAGAGAACACCCTCCACTGACTGTTCTTCAGATGCCGGGCCCAGTGCAAGCCAGTATGCGGTGGGTGGAGGTGGATGAAAATACACCCGTCTTCGGGAAAGTCCATGAGGAAGTCAGGAGAGGACAGCACTGATGAGCACCCAAGAGTTTCAATACCATCATACACGAGCCTCAGCTCACACACTCCAGAATGGAAGAAATGTGTGTGCTTCATTTCCTTCTGTGACGTTAGCTGATTGTTTCAGGAGCTCATGTTCAGCAGGAAGGTGGAGTTTAATCAGCCAGTTCTGGATCCCACCTTCCTCTGAGGCCATATCTCAGTTCCAGGAGGATGAGTTACATAGTGTCCAGATACCAGAAATGGCACCAGTCAGGGTAGGCTGTGCTGTGCTGCAATAACAAGTAACCCCCAAAATGTCAGTAGTTTCATTCATTTGGTTTTGGGGTTTTTTCCTTGCACATGCTTCATGCCTTTCACAGGAATCAGGAGGCTCCACCCATTAGAGTAAAAATCCTAGTGAAGAAAGCAATCTGATCCCTTTGAAAAGTTTCTATGTTCAAGGACAGAGAAAGCTTGAATTGCAAAAAGTTTATTTCCATAAATATGGGAGCAAAATACCCAAATTTTATGGACACTATCATTAAGTATCTCACTTTCAGAAAAAAGGGCATGAGTATTGGGGTGAATCAATAGTAAAAATTATTATATGAATTAGTATCATACTTCACACACTAGTGGTCACATCTCATGTAATCTTAACACCTAATGAAGAAGGTACCCACCACTAGTTTCCATAATGAGAATGTCAGCCAGAGAGGTTCATTCAGGTCACCAAGGCTGCACAGCTGTTCAGGTGATCCTGAGAAGAGAACCAGGTGTCATTTGACTCCAAAGCAGGATTTCCCCACTGGCTCTCCACCCTGTCCCCACGCTGCTCATTCTACTGCCTGTGACATTTCTCTTCTTAACGACACACACTCACCCAGTCTCTGTGGCTCCTGCAGCTTCTTTCAGAGAAAGCAGAGAGTTGGGTCTGCCCCCTCCTCAGACAGACCCTATGCTTCTGGCCCCATGGGTCAGCCCCTGACGTATGTAAGACAGGAGGCAGGGGAAGACATGACAAAGGAGCTTCCAGAATTGTCTTTGGGATATTAGGGAAATGTGGCAGCTGTGAACTCAAGTACACATCCTCCCTGTCTTTACATTTTTTCTTTTTTCTTTTTTTTACTGATGAGCCCTTGGCAAAGTTCAGCTTATTCTGCTGCTGCTGCCAAGGCGAAAGAGAATACCTTGTACCGAAGTTACTGTGCACACGGGGGAGCCTCTCTGTAGGACAAATCTCTAGCACCACACCTGGCACTGAGTCAGTCCTTGATAAATACACTTTGTTTGGGTAAGTTTATCTATGTCTAGCTGTGATTGCAGGCTCACACATGCAGTTACTTATTTTAGATGGGTCTGTTGGAGTCTACTTATTCTCATCCCTCATCTTCCCCATTCTCGCATCATCAGCACAGCCCCATCGTCATCAGCATCATCACTATCCTCACAGTTAACATCTGCTGGGCACTACGGTTTAATTGTGTGCACACAGGGCTGGGTTAAGAACTTGGCATGCATCATCTTATTAAATCTTCCCAATAGTTACTTGTTGAATGAGAGAGCTCGTTAACTCACTAATGATCAATAATGATCTTAAGGGTTGGCTTTGAAAGGAACCCCTGAAAGTGAAAGTCGCTCAGTCGTGTCTGTCTCTTTGCAACCCCATGGACTATACAGCCCATGGAATTCTCCAGGCCAGAATACTGGAGTGGGTAGCCTTTCCCTTCTCCAGGGGATCTTCCCAACCCAGGGATCGAACCCAGGTCTCCCACATTGCAGGTGGATTCTTTACCAGCTGAGCCACAGGGGAAGCAAGAATACTGGAGTGGGTATACTAAGACTTGGCTTAGTTATCTTAAATACTGTACATCCGATGATTCTTCCTCCTCCATCTTCTTCCCACTAGCATTCACTGAGTGCCTATTGTTTACCCAGAATGATAAACTACTTAATTCTTGCGGTGACATTTGAGGTAAAGACTGTGGTCATCCTCATTTTACAGATGAAGCAGCTGAGCCTCAGAGAGGTAAACTGACTCGCCCAACGTCACTCAGCTCTGGGTTAGCAGAGCCTGGTCCATATTTGGATAAGTAGGACCATCTCATGGCCTCCCAGACACACAGGCCCTTGACGTCTGGACCTGGCCAGTCATCCTGACACTAAGAATACTGGAGTGGTATACTAAGACTTGGCTTAGTTATCTTAAATACTGTACATCCGATGATTCTTCCTCCTCCATCTTCTTCCCACTAGCATTCACTGAGTGCCTATTGTTTACCCAGAATGATAAACTACTTAATTCTTGCGGTGACATTTGAGGTAAAGACTGTGGTCATCCTCATTTTACAGATGAAGCAGCTGAGCCTCAGAGAGGTAAACTGACTCGCCCAACGTCACTCAGCTCTGGGTTAGCAGAGCCTGGTCCATATTTGGATAAGTAGGACCATCTCATGGCCTCCCAGACACACAGGCCCTTGACGTCTGGACCTGGCCAGTCATCCTGACACAGATTATCTTCCAAGTATCTGGAGACAAAGATGGTAGGAGGGTAGTGGGGCAAATTCCTGGTCATCAAATCCTATTATGGAATAATTTTGCATTTGTTTGTGGTTAGAACAAGGGAAAATGTGTCTGGGTTGCAGATATACTCTGACTTGGCACAAAGCTGGCTGTTACTCAGACTAATCTATGAGGCATATTGCCAGAAAGCTCTGTTTTCCATTTCCCTTTCATTGCAATTTCAAAATTTTAATTAAGGTAGGACTTGTGAGAGTCTAAAATTGTCCTCACCACAAAGGACGGATGGTGTTCTAGATGGAGAGAACAGGAGAGATTGAATTCCAGGTGGAGATAAAATAAAGCTCCATGAGAGATGCTTGGCTGACCCTAAAATCATTCCCGTTTTCCAGCAGCTCTAGCAGAAGCCTGAAGAGCAGTTGTAGTTAGTGGTCATGCCCCTCCCCAGCAGTCCTGATGACCTGATGCTCTGCAAATCCCTGGGCTTCATCACCCAGGGTCTCTACTCTTTAGGAGCCAAACAAGCTGGATCAGTGAATGCTGAATGTCAATACTCATGAAGAATGGAAGCCGGCTCCTCCTGGCTTCTCTGCTTTGCTCTAGAGATCTCAGCACTCTCAGGGCTTAGTCACAGTACTTCCAGAGCCTGTAGCTGGGTCGACGCTCACTGCACGCTGGGAGTGTCCACGTGATGGAGTCCTTGGGTTATGCTCCCCCGGAGCCGGGTATGGGGGACCTGAGTGTCCTCATGGAGTAGACACCTGTGATCTCAGTTCTTTGCACACCCATCAGCCCTGCTTCTGGATCTGGTCTCTTCACACTGGACTCTGAGCGCAGATGCCTCCTAGCTCTTCACCCTGTACTGAGATTCCTGAGCTCCTCACTGGCTATCAGGTTGGAGAAGCTATTTATTAATGATTTCCTGCGACAGAGGGGCATCATTTCATTGGCCAACAGGCAATTGTCAATCAAGCTGTTATTAAAATAACATAACACCAAAAATCTTTTTATGTTAAGTAGATAGAACAGTGGGCAAACTCTAGAAACTGGAATTGAACCATAAAATACATGGGTACTTAAAAAAATACTGAGAGGCAATAGACAAAATGACATTTTATTGTGCTATCCTCTTTGTATTTTGGATACCTTTCTCCTGACTTTTTCAGACTTCCTGTAAAGAGTTATCCTGTCTTACATGTAAAGCAGGAGCCTTGCAGAGTCAGGCCAGCTCCCCAGGAAGGTGATTAATTATAGCTGATAGTCAGGAAGGCCTGTGGAGCTGACTCTGTCACCAGAGTCCCTGGAGCAAGGAGCTTCCTTCCAGACTCCCTCTCCTCCCCTTCACCCCTTCCCTCTCTGCCCCCTCCCTCTCCTCCTCCTCCTTCTCTCTCCTCCCCGCCCCCTCCCTTCTCCCTCTCCTTTCCCTCCTCCCTCTCCTCCTCCCCCCGCCAGGAGACCAGCTGTGATTCCCCAGGCACATCCTCTGGCAGACAGGAGCCTTGGCCCCTGAGGCACAACTGGCCCCAAGTACTGACTCAGGGGCTTCTTTTGTCTCCCTCCTTCTTCCAGGGATGTGAGAGATGCATGTCCTGGTCAGGACCCCTTCCTCCTGACCACCCTCTGGAGGGGAGGGTCACTGGGTGGAAAGGGACCCTTTGCTATCTCTTCTCCCCCATTCCCTGCAGAGGAGCAGATGGGGAGGCTGGGCACTGATCAGACCGGAGGCCCTGGGGATGCACCTGCCAATTTCCCAGCAGCCAGAAGTGGGCTGTTTTCAGAAATAAGCCAGATTCTCAGGCAAGATCCTCAAAATCCATGTGGTTGTACAGAAGGCTTGGGGGCGGAGGTGAGCTTCCAGTGTGTGCTTTCCAAAACACACTCCCTAGACAGCTGGAGCAGAAACACTGCTCCCTGCCTCTCTGCCTCCATGTCTGAGATTCACTTTAGCTCATAAAAGCCTCTGAGCTGCACAGTGTCCTCTGGAAGAGAAAGAGGAAAGTTCCTTATGATCAGACCAGAGGTCTCAGAGCTGTTTTTGAATAGAGGGCCCTTTCTTTGTGGGATGACTGGAAGCTCTGGGAAATGCTGATCCACAGCAAGTTTTAAAAGCTTTATTCTTGGTATGAGAGCTCTCTTCCAACTCCCAATCCCCAGATAGACTCTAACATGGAACTGAAAAACACCAGGAAAAGTTTATTTATTCAATCTCAAGTGGCAGAAACACAGCTGAGGCAGCTTCTGCAGAAGCAAGAATTTGCTGCCTTATAGAACAAAAGCATCCAGAGCGATGGCTTCAGGAGTGGCTTGATCTAGGGGCTCAAGTGACAGTCTCAAGATCTTGTCTTCTTTTCTCCATCTCACGTATCAGATTTCTCCATGTGTGCTTTGGCACTTTGCATTTGGTGCCAAGATAGCTGCCTGGGTCTGAGTCTCAGTAGCATCTGAGTCTTCTCAGAAGCTCAGTATTTTTCTTTCTCAACAGTTTCACTGAACAACTGAGAACTGCATCTCATTGGTCAACTCACTGCTCCATGCCCATCCCTGGGGTGATCTCTGGCAGGGGAATTTGATGATATAGTTATCCAGGCTTGGGTCACATCACCATCTTAGACCAGGAGGGGAACAAGCCCCCTGAGCACATGGAATGATGGAAATGATGGTTCACCAAGGAAAATGCAGGTCGGCTCCTAGAAGGAGGTGGACCATGTGTAGACACAGCAACCCTTCACCCCTCCAGGTCCAGATCGTCTGGTTTTCTCCTTCCTTCCTCCTCGGGCCTCTTATGGGCTGGTCTCCCTCCTCCCCTCACTGCAGGGTCATCCATACTGACTCGAGTGCACCGCTCCATTATCCTCCCGTGGGGTGTGTGTGGTGCCTGTGAGATTAGACTCTGTGCTCTCAGGAGGGCTGTGTCCTATCTCACTGTGCTCTGTGACCC
This sequence comes from Aepyceros melampus, assembly GCA_006408695.1. Taxonomy (NCBI): domain Eukaryota; kingdom Metazoa; phylum Chordata; class Mammalia; order Artiodactyla; family Bovidae; genus Aepyceros; species Aepyceros melampus. Next base: position 278,895 of record SJXQ01010020.1, on the reverse strand, counting down.
CAGCTCTTGGCACACTGTGTCTGCACCTGTCAAGTATCAAGTCTGTGCTTAGAGAATGAAAGGAAGACTGACTGAAGAGAAACCCAAGTCAGTCAACATGCTTCTCTGCTCTGATGTTTGGTGGGTTCTCCTGTTGTGGTCTGTATCAAGTCCATGTCATCCTGGGACAGCTGCAGAGAGGATATGAGGTCAGATAAGATTAAGCCTCTGAACTGTCACGACTGCCATGGATGAAGTCAGCTCAGGGTCTGAACATCCATTGCCTTGGACCAGTGCATCTTTCCACATGGGGATGGGTGGGGAGTATTCAAGGCTGGTTTTTGTGTTTTTAGTTTGTTTGCTTTTTACAAGCCCTGGGCAGTAAGGATCAGAAGGACTGAAAGACAATCCCAGCTCAGCTTCCCCCAGGCACATACATCTGACCCTACACAATTCTGTGACTCTGTCACTGATTTGGGGTTTGAGATGGTGCCTGGTTTGATAAAATAGATGGGGCTTACAATTCCCATTGATTTTTACAAGAGAGTATAGATTTATGAGGTCCAAGACCACTTGCTGCCACTTGGAAATTACAGATTGTGAATCCATAGTTGAACCAGAATGGGGATTTGGTTGGAGCTAGAAGCCTAAGGTAGGTTTCCGAGTTCCAAAGAGATTATTTCCCTTCCTTACAAGAAACTAAAAAAGATTTACTTCAATGTCTTTAGGAAGCTACTCCTCCACCGCAACCAGGCTGAGGAGGCGCTGAGTGAAAATGTGAAAAGAAGACGTCATCAGGAGTGTCTAAGAAGAGAACGGGAATTGAACAATTGTTACCGCTTCAGCCTGAGATAATTTTTCAGCTGAATTGCTAAAATAGGAGGAATCTGGCCTTTTCCACGTTAGGAAAACAATGTTCTGGAGATGAAGCTTTTAAAGAAAATGCTATCTGAATGTGTACTGAAACAAGAGTAATTAACCAGCCATTGTTCTGGCCCATTTCTTGCAAGTCTGGAAGGTTTCTGAAGTTGGGGCTCTAATTAAAAGACAATTTTTCTTCTCAGATGCATCTCAGTGGTATTTGTTCTGTTTTATCCCGTGGGGAGCTTGCGGGTGCCAGGCCGTCCACAGCAGGGATGTCTGGACTCTGGGGTCTGTGTCTGATGTGAGTCTGGAGCGAGGCAGCCCCAGCAAATGTCCAGAGGGTCACGGAATGTTTGGTGGGAACAGAGGATCTGAGGACACTCGGCCACTTAACACTGCACGACCACAGTGGAAAGCACGGGCTTCCTCCTGCAGAGTCATCACCCTCTCAGGGAGCCTGGGTCAGAGCCGCCCCTCTGCAGAGGGACCAGTGGACTCGCCGTGTGTTTCCATGGGAGATGCCCCATCCTCAGACACGAGGCTCTTCTCCAGGGTGTGGGCTCCAGACGGGAACGAGCCTCTCACAGGTGCTGTCATGTGTCTGGGGCACTTCGTGTCTCCTGGTCCAGGAGGTCTCAGGGGAGGACTGGGGCCAGAAAGGCAGGTGCAGGAGCTAGCGTGGACTTGAGCTCCCCTGACCTCCCTGGGCTCCTCCTCTGCTGGGTGGGTGTCATCACAATGCCTGCCTCTGGGGGCGCTGTGGGGCTGCAGGGGATGATGTGTCTCCTGGGTTTGCCGAGCTGTGGAGGGGGCTGTGCTCCGCGAGCAGATGTGAGTGAGTGAGCAGGCGGCAACCACGTCCCGATCAGTGAGTGCTCCAGGCAGGAACGAGCCTCTCACAGGTGCTGTCATGTGTCTGGGGCACTTCGTGTCTCCTGGTCCAGGAGGTCTCAGGGGAGGACTGGGGCCAGAAAGGCAGGTGCAGGAGCGAGCGTGGACTCGAGCTCCCCTGACCTCCCTGGGCTCCTCCTCTGCTGGGTGGGTGTCATCACAATGCCTGCCTCTGGGGGCGCTGTGGGGCTGCAGGGGATGATGTGTCTCCTGGGTTTGTCGAGCTGCGGATGGGGCTGTGCTCCGCGAGCAGATGTGAGTGAGTGAGCGGGCGGCAACCACGTCCCGAGTCAGTGAGGATGCGCTCTGCACCTGGGCAGATCCCGGCGGGTGTGCCAGGACCCTGGGCTGCTCCCGGATCCAGGGAGGGGATGCGCCCTAGGGCCCCCCGGGCTCTGGGCGGTTCTGCGGCTCTGGAGAGAAACGAGGTGGTAGCGGGGCTGGCGGTCCTGCCTGAGCCCCTGGAATCACGTCTCATAAGCTCTCGAAGGTCAAGGGCAATTTTGTTTCAGACCAAATCCTCCACCATCTTCCCCGTCCAGAATCCTCTTTAGCAGGCGACACGGCCACCTGCCTCAGGGAGCAACACATGTCCACCTCCTCCTGCAGTTTCCTCCAGCTGTGAGATGCAGAGGAGCTGCCAGCAGCCTGCGGACAGCCTCAGGGATGGATGTGACGTGACGTGGGTTGATTCATTTACGGACAGGGATTCGGTTGCTCTGGGTGCATGACTGCTGCTTCCAGAGAGTCTGAGATGATGAGAGTCAGGCGCTCTCGCTCAAACCTCCTCCCAGGCTATGAGGAAGCCAGCCTCAGACCAAGCCCGACCGCGGGTGGCCGTGTATTACACACATTTACGGGGAGGCCGACACTGAAAACAGGTCAAGGCCTCCTGAAAGCCGGTAAGCACCTCCATGTCTCCGTGCTGGGACTTGATCCAGCCTCACCAGCAGGAAGGGTCTACCTGACATCCCAGAGGCAGGACCTTTACTTCTTGCTTGGTACCAGCCCACAGCATCCTCTGATCCAGGAGATGGACGGAGGACTGCGTAGGGACCGTGGGAAGAGATCACCTGTTGGTCTCTTTACCTGGACCTATCATATTGGGGAAGGTGTCTCCAAAATAAATTACCCAGACCCCCTGGAACCAGCAAGAAGGTCACAAGGCCTGTGATGCTAGTTAACAAGCTAGACATTTAACCCAAACAAACCCATTTCTGGTTTCCCTGTGCTGAGAAAATAACACCCATGGTGTTGATCGGACATAACACTGCAGTAGGATTTTGTAGTAGCTACTTTGGCCTGAGGGAATGGGTATCAACTCCCCAACCTGGGTGCACATCTCCAAGACAGCAAGTGGAGACAGGCAACTGGTGGAGCCTCATTGGAGACTTCTGTTGGCCTATGTTCCCTGGGTTTTTTTGGGAAGAGATCACCTGCTGGTCTCTTTACCTGGACCTATCATATTGGGGAAGGTGTCTCCAAAATAAATTACCCAGCCCCCTTGGAACCAGCAAGAAGGTCACAAGGCCTGTGATGCTAGTTAACAAGCTAGACATTTAACCCAAACAAACCCATTTCTGGTTTCCCTGTGCTGAGAAAATAACACCCATGGTGTTGATCGGACATAACACTGCAGTAGGATTTTGTAGTGGCTACTTTGGCCTGAGGGAATGGGTATCAACTCCCCAACCTGGGTGCAAATCTCCAAGACAGCAAGTGGAGACAGGCAACTGGTGGAGCCACATTGGAGACTTCTTTTGGCCTATGTTCCCTGGTTTTTTTTTTTTTTTAAATAGTTGTTTCAGAAATCTAAATTTTTAGTTTTTAAATTTATTCTTTTTTATTTGGTTATAGCCAATTAAAAATGTTGTGATAGCTTCAGGTGGACAGCAAAGGGACTCAACCATACATATTCATGTATCCATTCTTCCCCAAACCCCCCTCCCATCCAGGCTGCCGCATAACATTGAGCAGAGTTCCCTCTGCTACACAGTGGGTCCTTGTTGAATATAGCAGTGTGGCAGGTTTTCTGTTGACCGATCAGTCCCACCACGGTGGCTGATCTTTGCCTCCCGTGGCCTGGCAGCTGTCCTTGGATGCGGAGCCACTGTATGGGGATGAACTGTGAACAGGGACCACTTCCTGGGGGGAGGAGCCTCAGACAAGTGGGAGGAGCCCAGGAGCCACAGGGCAGAGCAGAGCAGGCACATCTGCTCTGTGAAGGAGGTCCCCTTCTAGGAAGGGCTGCCAGAGTGGGGAAGGGGCAGGACTGTGGTCTCTGCTGTCTGTCCTCTTCATGAACTCTGAGCTCTGAGCACAGGCTTGAGTTCTTCAGTTAATTGCTTCCAGCTGCAGGAGGTGGCACGTTATTGTGGTGATGTGTCCCTGAGCTTTCAGTCCAGGCTGTCCCCTGTCCCAGGGCTGCGTGAGGCCCGTCTACAGTCATGTTACACCCAGCCTTTCACAGGATGACAGACGCCCCCATGAGTGACCCAGCAGGCACCCTCCCCTCCTGCTCCTGCGGTCAGGGAGGACCCTTTACCTTGTAACCCAAATGGAGACCCAGGCTCAGACAGACTCCAGCCTCCCCTGACAATTAAAGCCGCCAAGTGAGAGCAGTGGGCATGGGTGGAAGGGAAGTAGCTAAGTGTTAGTACCCCATCCCTGCTCTCTTTGTGTGCTGACCTAACCCCTCAGCTCTGGAGGGTCCAGCAGCATTGCCCCCTCTCAGACCCTCCGGGTAATCGCTCTGGGTGATCTGAATGTTTCATCTGACTTCGGTCAGTGACAGCAGGATCTGAGGCTGCCCTGCCTGGATCCCTCCTCCCCACCCACCGTAGAATGGGGTCTGGCTGCAGCAGGATCCCAGTACCCCAGGTCCTCCAGGATCACTGGAGCCCTGCTGGCCTTCCTGAGGGAGTGTTACCTCCAGCCCACCCCACCTGCTCACTAGGTGGCCCCTGGGACCACCACCCTGGGTTCCTCTGCAGAGGGGTCAGCAGCAGGGAGACCTCACATCTGATGGGCTCCCACCTCTAGAGGCATGTGTCTTCCTCATCCAGGGGTCCAGATACTGAGCAAAATGGACCCTCGATAAACAGTGTATGGACCAATAATAACAAAAGGCACTGGTGTGCCCACCCCCCTCCCACATATTACTCCTCCTGCAGAGAGCCAGGGGCTGCATCCTTCAGGGTTTGCAATTTCTTCTTATTTTCCCTGTGTGCATGTGATGGTCTGATCCCCCAGTACTGCTATAAATGCAGCTCACATCACTTGATATATCTTCATTTTCACGTGTGTGCTTATGATTCATACTTGTGTGTGTGTGATATTATGTATGTGTGGATTTAATCTTCCTGAGACTTCCTCTTTGACTCATGGCTTATTTAGAAATGTGTTGTTCAATTTCCAAATATTCAGGCATTTTTCCAGATATTGATTTCTAGTTCAATTCCACCATAGTTGAAGAGTGTATTTTCATGATTGACAAGCTCTGACTTTTACGGTCAGGGTGGGGTCTGACTCAGTAACTGTTCTGTGTGTGCTTGGGAATGACCGTGTCCTGCGGTCACTGTGCAGAGTGTTCCAGACGGTCTGTTAGGTCGAGTTTCTTGGTAGTGCTGTTGAGTCATCAGTAGCCATACTGATTTCCCGTCTCCTTGCTTTATGGTGGCTGGGAGTGGAGTGAGGACATCTCCTTCTCTAACTGGATTTGTCAAGCTTTGCTTTCAGTTCTATTGGTTTTCACTTGGCGTGATTTGAAGTTGTGTGGTTAGGTGCACAGCTATTTAGAACTGTTTTGTCTTCTTGGACAGCACTCCCTTTTATCATCCTATAGCAGCCCGCTCATTCCCGGACATCAGCCTTGTCCTAAAATCCACTTTACCTGAAATCAGGATGTTTACTCCAGCTTTCTTTTATTTGCCATTTGCATGGTATACCTTCATCTTTCATCTTACTGCTAATGTAACCAAAAGTGAGGTCTGGTTCTTCACTGCTCAAAAGCCAATGAAGAGGCAAGGTTGGTGGAGGGGCAGTTTTGCTCTATTTGGACGCAGGCAACTCCTGTTCAAAGGCCAACTTCCTCCCACCTCACCACACACATATCACTGACAACAGGTGGGCAAGAGCTTTTATAGTCTGAGGGAGGAGGCAACATGTAGAACCAGCACAGTCAGCTCTGACAGTCATCTTCAAGTTGGTCATCAGTGGTCTGACCAGTGTCATCTTGATTGTCTTAAGTACAGTTAGTCTTCAGTTCCAGGCTCAGCTTGTTCCCATTTCCTTGAGGCCAATTCTTGGAATTGTGGCAGCTTATGTCTGGAGAAGGCAATGGCAACCCACTCTAGTACTCTCACCTGGAAAATTCCATGGACGGAGGAGCCTGGTAGGCTGCAGTCCATGGGGTTGCTAAGAGTCAGACACGACTGAACGACTTCACTTTCACTTTTCTTTTCATGCATTGGAGAAGGAAATGGCAACCCCCTCCAGTGTTCTTGCCTGGAGAATCCCAGGGACGGCGGAGCCTGGTGGGCTGCCGTCTATGGGGTCGCACAGAGTCAGACACGACTGAAGTGAATTAGCAGCAGCAGCAGCAGCAGCATGTCATCGCTACAGTCTGGTCATCCTGTAATTAACTCCTTCCACCTGCTGGGGGTTTCAGTATCTATAAGACAACTTACTGGAGAAGGCAATGGCACCCCACTCCAGTACTCTTGCCTGGAAAATCCCATGGGTGGAGGAGCCTGGTAGGCTGCAGTCCATGGGGTCGCTAAGAGTCGGACACAACTGAACGACTTCACTTGCACTTTTCATTTCATGCATTGGAGAAGGAATGGCAACCCCCTCCAGTGTTCTTGCCTGGAGAATCCCAGGGACGGCGGAACCTGGTGGGCTGCCGTCTATGGGGTCGCACAGAGTCAGACACGACTGAAGTGAATTAGCAGCAGCAGCAGCAGCAGCATGTCATCGCTACAGTCTGGTCATCCTGTAATTAACTCCTTCCACCTGCTGGGGGTTTCAGTATCTATAAGACAACTTACTGGAGAAGGCAATGGCACCCCACTCCAGTACTCTTGCCTGGAAAATCCCATGGGTGGAGGAGCCTGGTAGGCTGCAGTCCATGGGGTCGCTAAGAGTCGGACACAACTGAGGGACTTCACTTTCAGTTTTCACTTTCATGCACTGGAGAAGGAAATGGCAACCCACTCCAGTATTCTTGCCTAGAGAACCCCAGGAATGGGGGAGCCTGGTGGGCTGCCGTCTATGGGACTGCACAGAGTCGGACACGACTGAAGCGACTTAGCAGCAGCAGCAAGACAACTTACAGGATATGGCTCAGAGTGTTATCTATAGCCCTCAGGAAGGAACTGGGCTTCCCTGGTGACTCAGACAGTAAAGCGTCTGGCTGCAATGCAGAAGACCCGGGTTCAATCCCTGGGTCAGGGAGATCCCCTGGAGAAGGAAATGGTAACCCACTCCAATACTCTTGCCTGGAGAATCCCATGGACAGAAGAGCCTGGTAGGCTACAGTATGTGGGGGTCGCAAAGAATTGGACACGACTGAGTGACTTCACTTTCAAGAAGGAGCTAAAGGTCCTTGACTATGCTTAATGACTTAACTATTAATGTTTTGACTGCTTTCCTTTGCTTTTGCATTTTCTTACTTCTCTGATTAAGCTTATTCTCCCACCAAATTTCTTCCACAGACACAAGGCAGGCTGAGGACATGGTGGGGAGAAGTAAGAAAATGGGTCTTGTTTTTATGCTTGAAGTGGGTTTTGTGCTGACCATTTATGGATGGTTGTTGCTTATTTTTATCCAAACTGAAATCTGTGTTAGCTGCTCAGTTTTGACTCTCACATGAAAATGATTATTGATGGAGTGCGATTCACACTGGCCACCTTGATAGTTGATTTCTATCTGTTCCTTTTAGTCTGTGTTTCTCTTTTACTGGTTTTCTGCTTTCTCTGAGTTATAATCTGTTTATTATTTCCTTTTATCACCTAACAATTGACTTATTGTTTATACCTCACTTAAAAACATTTTTTGGTGAAGTATGGTTTGCAATATTCATTATTAAATAATCTGTGTCCACCATAAAACAGTATAACTCTTCCCCCTCTGCCACATGAGGTCTTTACCACCCTCTGCCCCAACTTCTCTCTGCCAACCCTGGTCCATTATCCTCCTGTGTTCCAACTTTTCACGAATAAACACACAACTCAGCATCACCATTTTCCCTTCAAACAGTCATTGCTCTTTAAGAGCAGGTAACATAAGAAATAAACAGACAGTATCTATTTTCACTTGGTCTATTTCTAGACTAGTCGTTCCTGTTCTGTTAATACACCCATGCTCCTGACCCGAATCGTGTTACCTCTGCCTAGTGTGAGTTGCTCAGTCGTGTCTGACTCTTTGCGACCCCACGCTCACCAGGCTCCTTGGTTCATGGGATTTTCCAGGCAAGCGTACTGGAGTGGGTTGCCATTTCCTTCTCCAGGGGATCTTCCTGACCCAGGGATCAAACCCAGGTCCCCCACATTGTAGGCAGATGCTTTACCGTCTGAGCCACCAGGGAAGCCAGGGTCAAATAAGTAAGTATTCTTTTAGTTAAGTGAACTGAGGAATAAATGCAAGAATGAGTGAATGAAATTTCCCCCCCTCCATCTTTTTCTGTTTGTCCCTAGGACTTATCTAACATGGCGTAATTTTTACTTATTTTTATTTATTGTCTCTATCTGCTGCTGGAATATAAGCACCGTGAGAGAGGGAGCTTTGATTTACTTCACTAATGCCTCCCAAGTGCTACAATAGTGTCTTCATTATCTTGTTTTAAAGACTGCCAAAGGGAGAATTTCTGAAAGTTTACTTGATAACTCTCCAAAGTTACCTTATGACAGCCTTCCTTAAAATTAACTGAATTTTTGAGACATACATCTACTATTGATTATTCTGGATCAACCAGAAAATATTTAGTCATTAATTCTCATAAGAGGGTTTAGCAACTATTTACCGATCATTCTTTATCTTCATGAGTATGTCTGCTAGCTTTTCTTCATGGGGAGAGGAAAAACTAGTGAGTCAGTGGCAACCTGCCAGTCTGCCTATTTTTGGCAGTAAGCTGCTGCTACCCCACCCTGAGGCAGCCAATCTCCTCAAATCTCTGGCCCATAGGAGTGAACAGATTCTTGATTCTTTGCCTCCCACAATGCATCCAAGGGACAGCCAAGTTAATCCCCCACTGCTGGACAAAGTTCATGGGACTAGAAATGGGTTTGCAGCCCAAGGAAATGAACCCTAAGGTCATCCAGAGTACTTTCCTGATATCCTGATGAGAGATTAAGATGCCAGTCGTGTACGTCCCTGGACATTCAGTTCTAGAAAGGCCTTCAACACTCCCGTCTGTGATTTTCCTGAATAAAATGATGCATTTCCATTATACCACAGGCTGGTTCCCAGAAGATTTTTTTTTCTGTGTTTACAGCATCTGGTACATTTTCTTTTGTCTAATCAAAATAAAATGTTCAACTTCATTTACGAAAACAAACTCAATATGTTTAAAACATTTAAATTGCAAACAGTTCATATGGTCAGTTCAATGGAAGCTCAGACAGGCAAAGTACAATAAGCAGAATGAAATATCACACCTATGTCTCTGTATAAATTAACATGAAAGGATATCCAAGATATTTCAAATGGAAAAAGCAAGTTACAAAATAAAAAGCAGAATGAGCCTTCTCTGTTAAACATTTCCCCCAACCTATTTATTTAGATAGTATTTTTTTTACATTGTTTACCACAGTTTTTTTTTACATTTTTTATCACAGTTTTTCCTTAGATGTTTCATTTGTTGAAATTATATGACACAAATCAACCTCAAAGTGATTTAGAAAATAAATTGTTTGAAATTATCATTAAGTTTGCTGTTTTTGTATTTTACAAAAACAAGATATATGCAAAAAAAATAGCCTCTGTCTATAAAGAACTTCCTTTAACATTTCTCATAAAGCTGATGCAACAGCTGTTTATCAGGAGTGTCTTCATTTATTCATGTTGTGGGATGTATTCAATGGGCATGGAGTTCTCAGCCTACTTTTTTCTCCCTCAGCACTTAAAGATGTGGCTTCTTGTGTTTCTGTTGGCAGAATGTCTTCGAGAAGGATTCCATAACATGTCTCTCTGACCGTCTCTGGGAAACACTCCCCAACTTCTTGACTCTTTTTGAGTTTCTCTTTGCTTTGACTTTCAGCAGTTTTACCTGACAAGTCAGGAGGTGGTTGCTGTCTTTGTTTATCCTTCTTAGCGTCCTTTGAGTTTCTTGGATTTGTGAATTGTCTATTATTGATTTTGGAAAAATTCTGTGATTATCCTTCAAATATTTCTTTCAGCCCACTCTCTTCTTCCTCTCCATCTGGGATTCCGAGTATGAGTATTTTAGATCTTTTGTCAGTTGTTGGAAGCTCTATATTGCAGGGGTGTATTTTAAAAAATCCATTCCTTTTTTCTCTCTCTCTCTTTTTCACCTGTGTTTCAGTTTGGGAAATTTCCACTGACTTATCTGAACAGTCATTGACTCTTTAAGTGACTCTGTCAAATTTACTTCTGTGCCCTTTGAAGGATTTCTTTATTTCTGTTACTGACATTTTGATTTCTAGCATCAAAATGCTATTTTATTCTTCCAGTTTCCCTGTTGAAATTACCTATCAAACAGCGCCTTCCCTATCTTTTCCATCAGAACCTGTATCACACCTTTAGAAAGAATGCAATTTCCTGTCTGATCCGTCTGGAACACGGAATTGAAGTCTGGCCCGAGAAGCACAGTGTCTCTTCAGACCGTCTTACATCTCACCTCCTTGAGTGCTCCGCGGTTTTTGTTAAAAGCAGGCTATGTTGTATCCGGCATCAGAGTTTGAACTGAGCATGTTTGTGCTTAGACATGAGCACATCTTTCCTTCTGATCGGTCTGCAGGGTGAGGGGCTGTGCTGATCTTCTTGGGAGATGAGATGGGCTGGAAGCTCCTGTTGCTTGGAGCAAAAGGCTCCACCTGAAGTTTCCAACACCTGTAGTGTTACCTGTTGTCCTTCAGCTCTGGGTCCCCCCTTCTGCTGCTCCATGGAGAGAGAGCAGCTGTGTTCCACTGCTGAGTTTATTTCAGGGTTCTTAGCAGGCTGTCGGGCTTCCCTGATGGCTCAGGGGATAAAGAATCTGCCTTCAGTACTGGTGATACATGAGAGGCAGCTTCCATCCCTGGGCTGGGAAGATGCCCTGGAGAAGGAAATGGCACCCCACTCCAGCACTCTTGCTTGAAAAATCTCATGGACAGAGGAGCCTGGCTGCTACAGCCCAAAGTGTCACAGAGTCGGACATGACTGCGTGACTAAACACACACACCCAGCAAGGTGCTGGGGTGTGGGGTGAGGTCCTGGTCAGGCTGCTGTCTCGGGTGGGCACTGTGACTGGGTCTGGGGTGTCTGGTCAACATAGGTGTCCCTGCCCCTCCCCCAGGGAAGAGCTCCTGTTCCCCTCCCCTACCGGAGGTGCGATCCTGCCCCCAGGATGACTTGTGGTCCTTCCTCCTCTGCCCAGGAGCTGGAGGAGCCTGTGGGTCTGACTGGTGCTTCAGTGATGGTCCCTGTCCTACCCTCCTCACCAAGAGCTTCCCCCTCAAGGTCCTCCCCAAGCTTTCCTGTGGGTTTCCTGGAGGAAAAGTCTGAATCAACCCAGGAGTCTGTGTCTGTGGCCAGCCTGCCTCAGACTCTTCCCTACCCCAGGCTTGGCTTTTAGAAATTTGCTAACATATCTAGTTTAGTCTTCTTTGACACCTTCTGTCCCAATTAACCTAATGTTCAGGTCCTATTTGTACAGACAGCAGATTCTTGAGATTTCAGGTGAGCTGTTATCTCTGCAAGCCCAGTTGTCTAACAGGTTCAAAAAAAAAAACTTTGACTTGTGGCTGTCTGGCTTTTTCCCATGTTGTCTGGGTGAGAGTTATACTCTTTCCTGCTTTCTACTCCTCTCCACTGAAACCACAGACCAGAACATGGTTGAAAACTATTTTTTGATGAGATAAGAAAACAAAACAAAAAACCAAGAGTCCCATCCGGCTGAAGGAACCAGATCAGAGGCAATGAGTCACATTGTATTCATGTCCCAGCCTCCCAAGGCAGGGGACTCATTTCCATCTAGGACTGAACCATTACCACTGAATCAAGCCATGTCTTTTACATCTGCCAGGAGCAGCTTGTCTGTTCCAATGGGAAGATGGCTACTTGGTGAAATACCTATGATATTCACACAGCCTCATCCAGGGCTTTTCTGATGGGCAGTAGAATGGGGAGGCAGCCCCAGCTAGAATACCAGGAGCAGGACGCATGAGACAGAGTGAGAGGGGCAAGTGGCTTAATGTTTTGAATTTTCCTGAAACACTAGATTGCTTCACTGGGAGCCACTGTCCCCTTAATTGCTCACTGAAGTCAGGGCAGCTGAGCCTCGTCTCACAACATCACAGCTAATGTGATTGTCCCATCAAAGTGGGGAGGTGTGCACGCCAAGGGAAACCAGACAGACCCAGCGAGAGGGAGCAACACCCAGAAATGCACTACCGCAGAATCTCTGGATAAATTGGCGTGATGATTAATTGTAACAGCCAGTAATGCAAGCAGCCTGTTACTGAACTGCTTCCTCTGGGTCCTAAGTACAGAGACCAAGAATCGGCACAAGGTCTGCAGTCTCTTATTAATAAAATTGGTGTTTCTGACACACTTCGCTGTGATTCGTTATCCCTTTCAGGGCCTGTCGCAGACACAGGCCTCAACCCTGCTGTTTGTGCACCCCTCCTCTTCTGCCCTGACAGTCCTGCCTGGACTGGTGGCCATGGCCTCTGTTGACCTGGCCTCCCCATGGCCGGCTGGAGCTCCATGTCTGCCCTGTTGTTGCAAGAGATCCCTGTGCCTTAGAGACCAGGGCCTGGATCTCTGGATCAGAAACAAGCCCCGGTGAGTGACAGAGGAGTGAGACCCAGCCTGGACCTCAAGCCGCAGGGAGTGAACACTGGGCCTGCTGGCTGAGTTGGGACTGCCTGGCCTTTGAGCTTGTGGCCAGGTGGGGAAGACGGTTCTTAAATCAACAGATGCACGCATACATGTTGGGTCGCTTCAGTTATATCCGACTCTTTGCCACCCTATGGACTGTAGGCCACCAGGCTTCTTTGTCCATGGGATTCTCCAAGGAAGAATACTGGAGTGGGTTGCCATGCCCTTCTCTAGGGGATCGTCCTGACCAGGGATCGAACTCACATCTCTTATGTCCCCTACACCGACAGGCAGGTTCTTTACCACTAGCCCCACCTGGGAAGTCCAAATCAACAGATAAGCCTCTGTAAATGGATACAGGAGTGAGGCAGGAAGGCTTAGGGTTACCATGAAAGGATATGGCCCAAGGGCCCCCAGTATATTCCTGCGGTGTCGGTCAGGAAAGGCTCCTGGACCAGATATGACATTTATGCTGAGACCTGAGATGTGAGACGAGATGGGCTCCCCAGGCCAAGGAGGATGAGTGCAGTACCCCGTGCTTCCAGCTCAAGTGGAGGTGCTTGGGGCTGGAGCAGAGTGATGGGGGAAGGAAGGGGAGGTGATGAGTGAGAACCCCGGTCCCTACCACACCAGCCTCCTGGACTCACTCCCACCAGAGGAAAATCCTGCATTTCCCTCACCTGCACATCTCCCCAGACATCTGACCTCCCAGCTCCTAAATGCAGCTTAGAGGCATCTGGATCTGTCTTCTTTCCACAGCGAGAACAGGCACAAGGGGGAGAAAGCATGCTCAGTTCTCTGCTATCCCACAGGTCAGACTTTTGTTAGCATCACAGGAACCAGTGCTGAAAAGGTAAAAACTGGTGCACGGGGTAGGGAGGTGAACAAGGGGAGCTTACCCTTCCAGGATCCCCATTTAACTGGGAGAGAGGTGCCAGGAATAACTTCATAGGATATAATCCTCATGCATCCCCCTCAATCCTGAGTCCTTGACAATCAAGACAGAAAACTGTGTTGAATCTGACCTTTGTGTTAGAGGTAAAAAGTGTTTACCTGGCAACACGGCAGCTCAGCCTACTCACTCTAAGAGAGCAACCACCTTCCTCATCACAGACATCGGCTTCTAATGATTGCAATTAAATGTATTGCTGCAGATCCCCTGTATTCATTAAAGCAACGAAACCATTAGTTATGTAAGTTCTGGGCACTGCTCTTGGAGGTGACAGCGATGAACCTGCACTTTGCAAACAATATTTTCCTGCCTGTGCTGGCTCCCAGCCATGATCTGGTCGAGTGTGGCTTCCTGGTGATTATTACACAATGAGCTGGTGCACAGGGCAGGGCGCTGCTGTTCTGAACACATTCTGTGCAGACGCCCTCTGGGTGTTACAACCGGGACCTCGTCTCCCTCTCCCCAGAGCCAGGGAAAGAGAAGTAGTGTCCTACTGTACAGATAGGAAATGGAGGCAAACAAAGTGGTTTAGCTTTTTCAAATGACTTCAGAGCTTTCAAGAAGAAAGAAAGAGGCCCCTGATCACAGCACAGTTCCCGAATCCAGCTGTGGACTCTAGAAGGAAGGAAATGACGGGGTCACTTCAGCTGCTGTCGCCTACCTGGTCAGGCTCCCACTCAGGACCCTGGAGAGCTGCCTATGGGAGGAGACAGGATGTGCAAGAGCTTGTGCTGGAGGCCTTGGGAGCCCCCCTCTCCTGCCCTTGGCGCACAGACCCCAGGCCCCAAGGGGAACCTCCCAGCAGGTTCCCAGAAAGGAGGGAGAGTCAAACAGATGATACTGTGATCTCCATGGATCACACAGCCCTAGACCTGGGGTAGAGACAGGAAGTGAGAGGCTGTAGTGTGCTAGGTAAGCATGCACAGGAGTGCACGCGCATGTGTGTGCACGCACACATACACACACACACACATTCATCCTTAACCCTTTCAACAACCAGGGTGGAACTTCCTGACCTGCTCTGGACTGGTCCATCCACAGATCAGGGTTTCTAGGAGGCATTCCATCCTGCCCTCACTCACTGCCTTCTGGGTTTTTCTGACCCTGCACAGTGAGGGCTCTGCTGATTGCAAGTGACAGAAAACCCAACACAAACTGGTTAAAGCAAAAGGGATAGTCAAAGCTATATTTTTTCCCAGTAGTTATGTATGGATGTAAGAGTTGGCCCATAAGGAAGGTTTTGCACAGAAGAACTGATGCTTTTAAATAGTAGTGCTGGAGAAGACACTTGAGAGTCCCTTGGACTGCAAAGAGATCAAACCAGTCAATCCTAAAAGAAATCAACTCTGAATATTCACTGGAAGGACTGATGGAAGGACTGATTTATCGACACAGACAACTATAAAGCCCAGACCTTAGAATGACTTTGTACAGTGATGACCTCATGGTAATATCACCCAGTTCCTACTTCACATGTTTCAGCCCTACATCCTCTGTGTGGACTTCAGCCTCCACCCTTCCTCCTGGTGACATGGGAAGACCCTCTCCTCCCACCTGCCCAGACAGAGGTCCTGAGCCTGGAGGCTGAGACTCAGGCTGGACCACCAGCCTGTTCCTGAAACAGTCACAGCAGACAGAAGTCAACAGTCAACCCTGGGCCTGAGTCATATGGTCCACCCTGGTGCAGTCAGCATCCCCAAACCACAGGACCAAAAAGTGGGGAGAAGTGTCTTCACAGGAAATGTGGGGCTGAGTATTTAGGGTATGGGCTCTGGTACATGACAAATAAATGGACATCACATCTGGGATGAGGCCTTTCCTTCCAGAACAAGAGGGACATGTGGGCAAACCTGCCCTGGAGCCAGTGGATGGAGCACATGGGGGCACCGTTGTCCTGGGGCTGGAGCTGGGGCAGGGGCAGAGAGGGGTCTGACATGGTGACAAAGTGTGACTTCCTGGGACACTGGCCCCATTGCACTGAAATGTTGTCATGGAAGATCATTTCCCTTTTGCTAAACTAAAAAATATTTAAAGTGCCAGCAGCTTTAAATTTCCAAGGCACTGGCACAATTAGAGTTACTTTATCTACACTATAACTCTTCCAATCTGAAAAGAAAAACAGTAAATATATCTGCAGCAAATCAATAAAACAATTATTCTGTAATGAATTCCAAACACTGTAAATTAACCTGACAGGTGGCTCTGGCTTCTTGGACTTTTTCAGCCCCTGGAAACCTTGGAGATGCTCCTGGGTCAGAGTTATTTCCCCTCCTCTTCCATTAAGGAGAACAGGCAGCGCTGTCGGGTGAGGCGGCCTGTCCCCAGCCAGGGGGTTGACCAGGAAAGAGTTCGAACCTCTCAACCTCAGCCCCCAGGGCCTCCCCTCCAAAGACAGGGCCCCAGTCTGTCTCCAGCACAACTCTTGCTGCCCCGTCTGACCTGGTACCCAGGGGACCGCTGGCCTGGCTGTGCCCAGAGCAGCCTGGGCACACCCAGCCCCCACTCCCAATGCCCTCGTGCCCGCCCCCCATCTCTGCCCCCTGTTCCCTCTTCATGCGCTGCGGCCCGGGAGGCAGCTGAGTCAATGAGCTACCTGCTCTCCCCGGGACCCTGTCCCCAGAGGAGGCTGACACGGGGATGATGGGGCCGTGATGAGGAGGGTGTTTCTGTGTCTCTGTGTAACCACGGCTAGGGTGCTGCCGCTGTGCCTGAAGAACCTAAGCCACCCCATCTTGTTGGAAAAGACTCCATTTTAGAGTTCTGAGGAAAGAGTCTTTGGAAATCCCCTGACCTCACCCCACCACCTGCGAGCCAATCAGATCCCAAATCAGGATCTCCTGACTTTACGTTCAGGACTTATGACCTGCCCCGGAAATTTGAATTAAGCCCGGGAAATGGGAACCAATCAGAACCCAACACCTAACCCTTCCACAGAAGGTAACATTTTTTGCGCGAGAATACTCTATATAAGCAATGAAACCCAGAGTTCGAGGCTCCTCTCCTTAGCCGCTGCGTCAGTAACTGTGGGAGCCCCAGCTCCAGCTTGGTAATAAAAACTCTCTTGCTTTTCATTGGCTATCGGCTCCCTGGTGGTCATTGGGAGATTTCGCGACTTGGGCATAACAGTGCCCTCCCGTGTCCTGTGTCCTTCAGGTCACCCTGGGCCGACCTCCTGGAGAGAGTCCAGCTGGTCTCTCTGGACAGACCCCTGACTCTGATGTCACCCAGCACTGACTCTTCTTCACATGGCCGAGATGGACCTGGGTAGCTCCCTCACTCCCTTCTTAGTGTCATTAGGATGACCGTCCCCTCCCTAAGCTGGTGAAGCAGGAGCCCCAGAAGCTGGGTTGGAAGATGCAACGTAGCCTCCTCGGGACACTTCCAGCTCCTCGTCTCTTGGATTCAGTCTAGGCCTCGCCTTCCTGCCCAACAGCTCAATGCTCAGTGACTAATGGGATCAGATGCTCCCTCGGGAGCCCTAATGGGCTGCCTTCCACCTGCTTTCTCATCTCTATTTATTGGTCATGATTTCAGACTCCCCAGAAAGCAGCAGAGAACATTCAGTTTTCCCAAGTGAGACCAGGGACTGGGGGTGTGGAGGGAGGTGTAATCCACGTGGAGCCTTGGGTGGGTTAGACGGCGCAGGAGGTGGAGCCCCATGCAGGCCCCGCCCCTGGGGGGCGGGTTGGGGCGGGGCAACAAAGAGTCACGTGCTTGCGTGCCTGGTGCATGCGTGCGTAAGGACAGCGTCCCCCTGCCCAGGCTTCCTGTGCTGCAGGTACCCCGCTCCTTCTGCCTTTGACGAGGAGACCTAGCGGCTTGGTTAACGAGTCCTTAGAGAGTCCCTACTAGAGGAGTTTCTCCCAAGGTTTCATCCTGTATTGCTCTATTTTTTTTAAGTAAAAATGAACCATCCCTTTAAAAGTAGCACATTTGATGCCGATTTGTTGGTGGTTGCTCCTTTCAATTACAGATTTTCCAGGATCTAAAAGGTTGAACCTAAATCATCCATGAAATTTTATTTCCCAAATTCAGGTCACGGACTCAATGGACGTGAGTCTGAGTGAACTCCGGGAGATGGTGATGGACAGGAGGCCTGGCGTGCTGCGATTCATGGGGTCGCAAAGAGTCGGACACGACTGCGCGACTGAACTGAACTGAACTGAACGGTATTAACATTATGAAAACACGCCATGGCAGCTTCCCTGAGAGCTGATGTGCAGGAACAGCCCTTGGTTTCTCAGGGATTTGCTGCCAGGAGCTGTCAGTGCCAGGAGCTCGGCCTTCTGATCCGGAATTTCCTTGGGGTTGTTACGCCGCCTCCCGGAAGGGGCTGGATCCATGTGTCCCACGTGTGCAGGCTCATCCACGTGCTCGTCCTTCATCCATTCAGTGACCACTTCTTGAGAGCCCGTGAGAGTCCGCAGGTCCTGGCGCCTTGCTGCCCTTTGGGGCTGCAGAGATGCAGACAAAGTCCATCCTCCAGAAAACTCACCCTCCAGTAAGGGAGACCGTGTCAGCCACTGCGCTGAAGGACGAGGGGTAGACTGAGGCATGACCAAGTGCTTTGGGGATGTGAAGGACCCAGTGGCAGAGGTCACCTGTGGGAGGGAGGAAGAGCTCACAGGGGAAGGGAATCTCGAGTGACAAGTATGGTGTGGTCAGGAATCCCAGAGAACACTGACTCACAGGGTGACTGTGGTTGACTCAGGAGGGGCTGCCTTCAGCCTCCTCCTGATACACCCACTGGGGATGTCTGTCATATTGATTTCAGAGGGCGAGGCAGATGGTGAGTCCCGTGATCCATGAAGCTGTGGCCTTTGTCACCTCTGATGCTCCTTTCTCTGTTATCATGTCACCATGACCCCACCTCTGCCATCCCCGTTTGCTCCTCAGGATGGCTGCCACCACACTCAGCCATGCAGCTCCTTCCACAGGAGCCCCCTGCAAGGAGACATACCTTTGGACCGCAGGAGGCAGGTGCAATGTCCCCATGGGAGGGGCAGGCACTCGGACGTGGGGGGCACTCCTGACCATTGCACATGAAACTCCAGTCTGGCTCTTAGACCTAAGAGATAAAGAAAGACATGGGATGTAACAAAACTGTGTCATGTGTTAATGCACATTTGAGGGAGTCTATAAGTCTTGAGCAAGCCCCAGGACAGGCTCTCTGAAACCATCTGCCATCTTGAGACCTGCCCCTTTAAGATGTGAAATGAAACCCCAGAGCAGAAGGAGAACAGGGTGGTTAATAAATGAAACAAGAGGGAACCTTAAGGCAAGAGCAGGGCTGACTTAAGCACCACTGCTTCCTGCCTAGCTGTTCTGAGTGAGTCCCAAGGACACTGGAGAGGGGGCCAGGCCTGTGAACACCAGACTTGGGAGGCTTCACCCCACCCCTGCGTGCTCCCCACATTCCAGTGCTAGCATTTTACCTTTTAAAACTTCTTTTGCAGTCTCTAACCATGTGGAGGGACGGTCACCTCTGAGGAATGGTAATTGTGGGCATGAGGAGGAGGTGAAGGGAGATTTGCCATACAACCCTGGGTAAACCCATGATGACCAAATGGCTTGGGCCCTGTGCTTCAGGCAGGTTAGTCTGGGCCAGTGGGAGGCCCAGGGTGGGACAGAGACATTGGCCAGAGCAGTTCTGACCACAGGGTACCCAGGGCTGCGTCTCCCAGGAGCCCTGGGGTTTTCACTTCGTGCCCACCTCAGGTCAGTGACCAGCCCTGGAGGGCCTGCTCTTTGGGTCTGACCTCTTTGGGGAGGTCAGAACCCTGGGTCCTGTGCCATCTTGGAATGTGGCTCCTCTCGCATTCAATTCCGTGGTTCTCAGAGTGAGGCCCCTAGACCGGCAGCATCAGCATCACCTGGGAAGTTGTTAGTGATAAAAGAAATATTTATATGTGGAGGACTACAGAAGTCATCCCGGCTTATGCATGAGTTAACTTGAATATTATGCTAACTAAAGTAGCTGGTTTATGGCCTATCAAACACACATTGTACATCTGCTTTAATTATTAAAGAAAAGGGTGCAATGCCCAGAAGTAAAGAATGTCCATGTTAAAAATAAAGATTAAATGCCTTCCTTTCTAGGGCACCAGTGTTGGTCCTCCTTCAATAATGACTCCCTCCCAGGTGTCAAGGCTTTGTTGACTTGCTCATCTGGTTTGTTTTTTTGAAATCTTGAAGGAATGTATCTCTGACTTGTTTGAGGTTCTGTTTCTCTGACAAGACATAAAACTGCTGCAAACCATACATCTAGGGAGCAGTTCCTCAGAATTATCTGAACAGCTGTCTTTTGAGCTAGAGTTCTCAGTTGGGCTCAAATAAAACAGTTGTTTACTCCCATTATAGATATTTTATTAGTTTCATGCACATTAGAAATGTAGACTCTTGGTCCTGCCCTCCAAACCTGCTCAAGCAGAAGCTCTAGGGGTGGAGCTTGGTAATCTAGGTTTTAACAAGCCCTCCAGGTTATGCTTGGCCTTCCCAGGTGACACTAGTGGTAAAGAACCTGCCTGCCAATGCAGGAGACGTAAGAGACTCAGGTTTGATCCCTGGGTCAGGAAGATCCCCCGGAGGAGAGCATGGCAACTCACACCAGTATTCTTGCCTGGAGAATCCTTTGGACAGAGGAGCCTGGTGGGCTACAGTCCGTGGGATAGCAAAGGGTTGGACATGATTGAAGAGACTTAGGGTGCATACATGCCAGGTGATGCTCATGCTGACATCTGGGAATCTGTGGAGTAATAAGTCCTGGAAGATGTCTTCACACTGAACTGTCCCTATTAGAATGGGTTTATCCTGATAGAATTTTGGCCACCCCAGAGACAAGGAGTTGAGTGCTCTGAGATAGGGCTCTGGCCTCTCCTACCACAGATGGAGCCTCAGGGCTCTCCTCAGAGGCCATCAATGAGCAGAGGGCAGAAGGACAATGGGGTGTTTGCCCTTATCTTGGAAACAATTTAATTCAGCTTTCAGTAAGTGATCACCATTAGAATAAGGAGATCAGCATTAGACTAAGTATATCTCCTTGGTTGTGATACGCGGGCTCCACTCAGCTAAAAATGCCTTTATCCTCTGGGTGCAGTTCTGAGCCACTCATTTCTTTGATGAGGGGGTCACAGCCATCAGTACTAACTATTGGGAGATTTATCCCCCATCATCCAACCCCCAGCAAGCATGAATTTGGAAGCTATTGCCCAACTGAGGGACTGGGTAATGAATCTGATGGTTGGCTTGGTTTTTAAATTCTGCATCATGATTACTTCTTAGCTATAGAAGGTCTTCTACCAAAAGTGATATATCACAGTGGCAGGGGCGTGAACTTAGCCATCTGCCAGGTAGGAGGTGGGTGATTAACTGCTGAGTTGCTCCAGATTGTTTCTTGTACAGATCAGGGCACCTCCAGTGGAGGCATGGCATCTTTTGACCTCAGATGCCTGTTTCCTGCATGTGGAACTCCTGGATGCTTTGGTTTGGGGCGTATCATTTGCATGTACTCAGTGGCCAACTAATAAATGACAGCAACCTTTTTCTTAAATTTAAAATTTTTTATTTATTTATTACCACATCTTGGTTGCGGCACACAGATCTTTGGTCTTCCCTCTGGCATGTGGAGTTTTTAGTTGTGGCGTGCAAACTCTTAGTTGCAGCGTGTGGGCTCCAGTTTCCTGATCAGGGATTGAACCCAGGCCCTCTGAATTGAGAGTGCAGAGTCTTAGCCACTGAACCACCAGAAAGTCTTGACAGTGACTTTTGATATACTGCCCCCGTCAACCACACCACCTCAACATGGGATTTGTTTTGGATATTAATGAGTCCCAAGGCAGGACCTTCAGAGAGTATTGCCCACTTGTCTCTTATCAGAGAACAGTGTTCAGTAGCTAGAGATGGCTCTACTTTTCAGCAAGTTGAGACTCAATCTAGTAGGATTCTAGTTGTTTTGATGCCACCAAATGTCATCGGTGACATTTGTTTTGTCTGGGTACAGATCCAAGAAACCCTGTTGGTCTTGGATTGCATGTGGGTCAGGAATGCATTTTGAAGAGTCAAAGAAAGCATTGATATTTGGGATCTGGGTGTTGCGGGGATGGGGCTGCCATCAAGGTGGCAGGAGCTGGTGTTGGGAGGTCAGATAATCAGATACACCCTGAACATGTGCAGAACACCATTGGCAGGATTGCAGTGGAGACAGAATTTGGAGGAGTGAAGCTAGAGATGCAGAGATGGGAGTTATTCATGTGATCCTCGGACCACAAGGGTAGCTGGAATTCTGAGTTTACAGTGAGAAGGTGGCCAATAATTGAACCTTGGAGGAATGCTTGCATTCAGGGGTCATGTGGAAGAGAGACAATGATGGAGGCAGATAAGGAATCAGACAGGCAGGAAGAAAACTGAAAGTACAGTACCAGAGAAATCAGTTGGTCTCTTGCAGAAATTGTAAGTCATCTAAAATGTTTCAGAGAGAGTGAAGATGAAACCAAAGATAAGCCACCATCAGAGAGACTCTTTGCAAGAATATTGGCTCCTCACTTAAGTCAGAGCCTGTGGGTAAAGTCAGCTCCTAGCAAGGGGAAGGGGTAGGGAGGAAAATGGGCTGTTAGGATGCGCTGGTCCTGGGAGACACTGCTTGCTGCCCTCATATCTCCCCTGGACATATGTGATTACGTCCCTCCACCCCCTACCCCATGCACTCACCGAGCATCCTTAGAGGAGATTTAATCAAGAAGAATAATGGGCCTTATGGAGTTTGTCCAGATAAATGAGCTAATGGCCTGACTGCTGCGTCCTGTGTAGTCTACTCACATAATTGAGGATTCTGGAGCCTCCTCTGATTCTGTTAGCTTAACAAGTGGTGTTTGTCAATTACATTGCAAACAGATCTGTCCGTTTGTTCTATTCCTAGTTTTATAGATTCCCTGGGGGTGAGAGAGCTTCCCTAAGTGTATTGACCTTCTCCCTTCTCTCCCTGCTGTGTCCTATAGATGGACACCGAGCAGGCTCTTTCCACATGGGGTAGGGAGCATGGGGCACACAGAATGCTCACACCTGGCCCTGCTGGGAGTTATTCTGATTTTCCTAGCACTCATCCCAGGACACAGGCTGTAGCTGTTGTGGCTTTGTGTGAAGCTGGTCCCAAAGCTTGGAGATGCTGGAGAAGGTCAGGAGAGTAGAGTCAGATAAGGCAGTGGAAATGTAGATGTAAGGGCTGGAGCTAAAGCAGCCATTTTGGAGTATGAGGAGGAATCAGCCATTGAGGAATTCCTAGATGCAAAATAGATGAGCCTCTTTTTCCTATGACCATGAACAATGATGCTAGCCCTGGACCACATTTCTCTACACTCAGGTTTTGTGAGAGAGAGTAGCTTCTGCCTTGTGTGAGCTCCTGTGGATTGTGGTTTGCAGTTGCTCATGACTGACTTACCCTACCTGATGGAGCCACAACAGGTGCATTTCTTCCTTCTGTGCTGTGCTGCCTGGATAGAACAGCTGCCTTTCAACTCCTCAGAGAACAATGTGCTCACGAGTCCCCAGGGGCTGCCGACACAGCAGATGCTGATTCCTGGGCTGGAGCTGGGGCCTGGAGCCTGGGATTCTGCATTTCCAGCCTCCCAGGGGATAGCATGTGTATGCAGCTCCCTGACCACATGTGGGGAAGCAGAGGCTTAGAACTCATTTGCCTTGGGGCCCCAGTACAGGTGTTCTCACTGCCCCCTCCAGGGCAGCTCCTGCCCAGTGTCCCTCCACCCATGGCTGCAAGAGTAATTGCTGGAGAAGAGCAAACCACAGAGAGGATTTTCATGTGGCAGGCCTGGTGGGAAGTGAGGGCTCCCCCACACATCACCTCTCTTTGTCTGGCTTCCCCTGTGAGCTTCATTCCACAGCAGTCTTGCACCTATAAGACAGGAAGTTGAGGCATCAGTGAGTGATGCATATCAGCAGCCCAGGAAGGATCCAGCAGACACATTAATAGTCTGGCAAGTGCATTTTTCACATTGCTGGTTTGAGTGGCTTTTTGTGTGTCTTCTGATGCTTGGTTACAAGCTGGAGGCTGCAGGCAGGGAGCCTAATTGACCCCACTCACAGCTCAGGATGCTGGGATCAGAAGGTGCCTCTCCACCTGCTTTAGTGCTCCCTGGGGCCCTGCAGTCCTCGTTATCACCCTGTTCTGCTGGGAGCAGACAAGTTCTGGGATCCATCCTCTGATGTTTCTGTGTGCCTGTTTACTCTTCCCAGCCAGGTAAAGATTTCTGCTGCTTGCTGAGCAAAACAGTCCCACACATGATTTTTTTTTTGAAATATGGATCAAATTATATGTCAACAGCACAATTTATCTTTCTTGGTTTAAAATTTTTCTCAAGTAGTTGCTTGAGCAGTTTTCAACCAGCCTGTGAACATCAAACTCCTGTTCAATATACTTCTTTAAACTCACTTCCAATTCGCATGTATTGTCATGGCTTTAATCAGGGAATAAAATCAAGTTTTGGTTCCACTCTTTTTCTGCTTGGTTTGTACATTCCCTGGTATCCCGTTGCCAACCACTGTGTTTGGAAGGTAATCTGGTACTTTTCAGAGTAACTATTGCAAGATACATATTGTAGAAAGATTTTAAGTGATATATATCAATAAAGCTCTTTTTAAAAAGAAAAGGAAGGAGGACTTCCCTGCTGGCACAGTGGAAAGGACTCTGTCTGCCAATGCAGGAATCAGGTGTTCGATCCCTGGTCCGCGAAGATTCCACATACCGAGGAGCAACTACGCCCGTGTGCCACAACTTCTGAGCTCATGCTCTAGAGCCTGTGAACTGCAACTACTGAATCCCATGTGCCTAGAGCCTCTGCTCTGTAACAAGAGAAGACACTGCAATGAGAAGCCCGTGCACCACAACTAGAGAAAGCTCGAGAAAGAAACGAAGATCTAGTGCAACCAAAAATAAATAAAAACAAAAGGAAAGAAAAAATCAATAATCATATCATCAGGAGAGAACCACTGGAGCTATTTTGGTGAAGAGTGTGCCTGTGCGTGCCTATATTACTACATACACAGATAGTTCAGTCTTTTAAATGAAAATAGGCAGATTCTTGGCACTTTATTGTAACCTGTGTTTTTGTTCAATAATATGATGTGACTGCCTTCACTTTTGCCTTTCATTTAATACCCCCTCTAGCGATGATGGTCTCTTCTGGTGAAGATCAGAATCAGCAGGGAGCCTTTAACAATGAATTGATCCCTTGGCCCTCCTTGCAGACTCTCTGGGTGTGGCATGTAGGATCAATAGCATTTTATATTGATGTCTAAGTGTTCGGTACCACGTTGTTAAATGGAGGCTGTTTTGGATGTTTTCCTATTATAAATAAACTTGCCTCTATGGTGACTAACAGTCCTGTGCTTCTCACACTTCAGTGGGATTGTACTCAGAAGAGAACAGCACAGAGTCGGTGCCCAGGGAGGGCAGGTGGCTGTTAGTGGATCACCTGCGATGGAGCATGTGATGTACAAGAGCCTCTGCGGGCCAGGCTGTCACTTTATTCACTGACACAGGTGACCTCTGCTTTGGCAGGTGGCTTTTAGAACCCCTTCCTCACCTGGAGGGTGCATTACTTGTCATGGGTTTCAGGAGCACCCCCTGTATCATGACACCCCTCCAAGCATCTGATCAAACCCCATTGAGCACCTACTGTGTACATTCGTAATGCCAGGTAATTACTGAGCATCTGCTGCATAGATCCATAGGGCTAGACCATCACTAAGTGCTTACTGTATACATCTATGTCACTGCTGAGTACCTACTCTATACACCCACAGTCCCAGGTCATAGCTGAGAAGCTACTGCATGCATTCATGGTGCCAAGTCACTGCTGAACACTTAATGTGTGCCTTTGTATTCCAGAAATTAGGGCACAGGGTTTATGGGACTGACCCTCACTGACGTGTCCTGGGTTTTCTTCTCCATCCACCCATTAGCTGCTCAGGGAGAGCAACCTGGTGCTGTCATCAGTAGCAGGAGCACATTTTCAAGAATCTCCTTCCCATTCACCTGCTATGCAGCAGATTCAAATTTTGAGCCCTGCAAAAATGAAGCTTTTTGTAAGCATCCAGATTAATCTCTATTTCTACATCCAAAATTGCTGGTTGTACCATGCCCAATCTAAGTCAGTTCTAAGTAAATGTGGTCCTGTCACAGTCAGGATGTGCCTCCCTCCATCCTTTCCTGGGGGCTGTGGGTCTGGATGATTCTGGGTCCTGGACCATCAGCTCCTCCCCACTAGCATCCAATCATAAGCTGGTCCCTGTGGGTAGATGGAAATGGCAACTCACTCCAGTGTTCTTGCCTCGAGAATCCCAGGGATGGGGGAGCCTAGTGGGCTGCCGTCTCTGGGGTCGCACAGAGTCGGACACGACTGAAGCAACTTAGCAGCAGCAGCAGCAGCAGTGGGTAGATGGATGGATGGATGAAGAGAATGGGAGTAAACATCTTTGACCAATTGTGCCAAATGCATTTGGGACTATGTATGTGTGTTCAGTTGTGTCTGAATCTTTGTGACCCCATGGACTGTAGCCTGTCACGTTCCTCTGTCCATGGACTTTTTTAGGCAAGAAAAACTGGAACAGGTCATCATTTCCTACTCCAGGGGATATTCCTGAACCAGGGATCAAAACTGCATCTCAGCTGCATCTCCTGAATTGGCAGGCAGATTCTTTACCACTGTGCGACCTAGGAAGCCCACTTAGGAATATCCCAGAGGCTATTTCTCTGACCACCTCTCTCAGTCATTGACCATCCAGGGCTTATCTCACCCCAACAATAGTGTCGCTGCCACCCAGGAAATATTGAACAAATCAGCAGAGCAAAAGAAAAAATGCACTGTTCAGGTCACATACTGATTTCTTCCCAGAAGTCTCTGAAGAAGCCCCAGGGAAGATATGAAAAATCAACAGAAAGCTAAGTAGGTGGTAGAACCAACAGTTTTCTTACAAAATGCATCAAAGCAGGGGGGGATCCTTGGATGGTGTTTGGGGCATGGAGATCCTATCTGAGCTTGTGGAGAAGGACTGCACGGCATGGATCAGTCTCAGTTGCATGGAGGAGTCACCAGGAGAGATGTACAATTCTGACTTCTAGACTGTTCCCCAGGTCAACTGCAGCAGGACCTCCGAAGGTGGGAGCCAGGATCCTGTCATTCAGAAGCCTCCCTGGTGATTCTAATGTAGCTGCTTTGAAAGCCCCCAGTGTAAAACCCCTCCCCAGCTTGGGCTCTGGGGCTTAAACCTGAGCACACGTTGGTGGAGAGCTGTTGGGGTAACTCACAGCCCTCTCACCTCTAGAGCTGGTGAGTTCTCACAACCACCCCCTGACCTTCCTTTCCAGAGCTAGAGGCTCAGCGAACACATCCTGTTCTTTGGGCTGAGACCCCCTCCCTCTGGGCTTCCCAGGTGGCACTGGTGGTAAAGAACCTGCACTGATGCAGGAGACGTAAGAGAAGCGAGTTCAGTCCCTGGGTTGGGAAGATCCCCTGGAGGAGGGCATGGCAACTCACTCCAGTGCTCTTGTTTGGAGAATCCCATGGACAGAGGAGCCTGTTGGACTAAGTCCATAGGGTCACAAAGAGTCAGACATGACCGTGCTGAGACCCCCTCCCTCTGGGCTTCCCAGGTGGCACTGGTGGTAAAGAACCTGCACTGATGCAGGAGACGTAAGAGAAGCGAGTTCAGTCCCTGGGTTGGGAAGATCCCCTGGAGGAGGGCATGGCAACTCACTCCAGTGTTCTTGTTTGGAGAATCCCATGGACAGAGGAGCCTGTTGGACTAAGTCCATAGGGTCACAAAGAGTCAGACATGACTGAAGCAACCTAGCATGCATGCACGTCCTCCCTCTAGTTGGAGGAGGTCATGGAGAGGATGTGACCACGGGTTAACCTGCCAGCTGGCCCCTGAACAACTGGAGGTTCCTATCCCTGTCCTGTCTTTGGAAGGTACTCTCTGCCCTCATTCCCACAGTTGCAGCCATTTTCAAGGAAGCAGCCACGAGAGGGAAGGTGTGGCTCAGACCATCTGGGCATGATTGTGACTTGACTTAACCCTGTTATGTCCTCTGTATAAACTTACAAGATTCTGGCAGGTGGATGAGAAGATATACTCATCTTACAGCCACTTAAGACAGCTTTGTGTAGGTCCCCTTGCTTGTTAAATCCGCCACCTACCGGTCCCACAAACTGTGGAAAATTCTTAAAGAGATGGGAATACCAGACCACCTGACCTGCCTCCTGAAAAATCTGTATGGAGGTCAAGAAACAACAGTTAGAACTGGACATGGAACAACAGGCTGTTTCCAAATTGGGAAAGGAGTATGTCAAGGCTGTATATTATCACCCTGCTTATTTAGTTTATATGCAGAGTACATCATACGAAATGCTAGGATGGATGAAGCACAAGCTGGAATCAAGATTGCTGGGAGAAATATCAATAACCTCAGATACGCAGATGACACCACCCTTATGGCAGAAAGCAAAGAAGAACGAAAGAGCCTCTTGAGAAAAGTGAAAGATGAGAGTGAGAAGGTTTGCTTAAAGCTCAATATTCAGAAAACGAAGATCATGGCATCTGGTCCCATCACTTTCTACCTGACCTGCCTCCTGAAAAATCTGTATGGAGGTCAAGAAACAACAGTTAGAACTGGACATGGAACAACAGGCTGTTTCCAAATTGGGAAAGGAGTATGTCAAGGCTGTATATTATCACCCTGCTTATTTAATTTATATGCAGAGTACATCATACGAAATGCTAGGATGGATGAAGCACAAGCTGGAATCAAGATTGCTGGGAGAAATATCAATAACCTCAGATACGCAGATGACACCACCCTTATGGCAGAAAGCAAAGAAGAACGAAAGAGCTTCTTGAGAAAAGTGAAAGATGAGAGTGAGAAGGTTTGCTTAAAGCTCAATATTCAGAAAACGAAGATCATGGCATCTGGTCCCATCACTTTCCCATCATGGCAAATAGATGGGGAAACAATGGAAACAGTGTCAGACTTTATTTTCTTGGGCTCAAAAATCACTGCAGGTGGTGACTGCAGCCATGAAATTAAAAGATGCCTGCTCCTTGGAAGAAAAGTTATGACCAATCTAGACAGCATATTAAAAAGCAGAGACATTACTTTGCCAACAAACGTCCATCTAGTCAAAGCTATGATTTTTCCAGTAGTCGTGTGTGGATGTGAGAGTTGGACTATAAAGAAAGCTGAGCCCCAAAAAATCGATGCTTTTGAACTGTGGTGTTGAAGAAGACTCTTCAGAGTCCCTTGGACTGCAAAGAGATACAACCAGTCAATCCTAAAGGAAATCAGTCCTGAATATTCATTGGAAGGACTGATGCTGAAGCTGAAACTCCAATACTTTGGCCACCTCATGTGAAGAGCTGACTCATTTGCAAAGACCCTGATGCTGGGAAAGATTGAAGGTGGGGGAAGAAGGGGATGACAGAATGGTTGGATGGCATCACTGACTTGATGGGGCATGAGTTTGAGCAAGCTCTGGGAGTTGGTGATAGACAGGGAGTGCAGCAGTATACTGCAGTCCATGGGGTTGCAGAGTTGAACTTGACTGAGCAACTGAACTGACTAACCTAACCAGTCTGGATTGGTCTGTGTCTTCCTTTAGTCTCTCCCTGCCTCCACATATGGGGGCCACTTCTGTGAACCAACATCTGTCTGAAGGACCTGAGAGTGACATTTGTTTATTGTGTGCCCAGCTTCCCTTTCTCTCTTTCCTATTTTGGTCTCCATTCACCCCTGGAGCATCTCCATTGCCCAGGACCCCGGATGTGGGCTCTGTGGGTTGGGTCATACCTTCCAGGTCTGAGCCAATTAGAGCTTCCATCTGAACCACAGTGATTGATTCAAGAAAGGTGTGTGACTCAAACCAGTCCTATCCAGCCTAAACAGAAGAAACACTGGTCTTCAGCTTGAATGGCTGTGACAAGATGGTCAGCATTTTTTTCTTTATTGAATCATGAATCAGGAGAAGGTTTGAGTTTCTGGACAGAGCCAGCCACAGGGAAGGAGAGGAAAGAATGGACCCTGGTGATTTCACAGGAGTCCCTGGATCAAGCCAGGCCTGATATCCACCCTAGACTCTCCAGCTAAGTGCACCAATGAGTGTCTTTTCATGTAAGTCAGTTTGGTTTAGGTTTGGTGTTGCTCATGATATGAAAGTATCCTGAGATACGATGGCCTGCTGGTCTTCCTCTGGCTTTAGTCCTGCCTACACCCAGTCCCTGCACATTTTGTTCTTCTCCACTTAGAGCCCCAGCTACTTTGAGAGATCTTCCAGTTCAGCACCAGGAGCCAAGGGGCCTGGTTCAGAGTGTGGCCCAGCCACTCATGAGCTGTATAAACACAAGCAAGTTACCCTCAGCACCTCATCTACAGTATGGGCATGCTATTAATGTGCTCGTTAAGTTTTCCTGACTCTGCAGGCTGAATGAAGATCAAACGAGGAGGTGTGTTTAAAGCAGCAAACACTGTGCGGACAGTTAGCCTCATGCCAGTGTCAGGTTTGGGTACAGTGACTCTTGTATCTAGGTGGTTGGCATCCTCTGACCTCAGGACCTTTGCACCCACTGTTCCCTCTGCTTGGAATGGTCTGTCCTTTGGCTGCACATCCTCCAGATGTCAGCTCCCTGAACTTCCTTGTTATATATTCCCAAACCCTCCATCATCTTCTGTCCCATTACACAATGCAGTCTGCCATTCTGCATTTTTAGATTACTGACTACTTTTCTGTATCCCTTTCTAGCCTGTGAGTTTGAGGGCAGAGGATGTGTCTGTTTTTCCATGATTTGTGTGGACAGAGGAGACTGGCAGGCTATAGTTGGTGGGGCCATATAGTTGGACACAACGCAATGCACGTATCTTCAATACCAAGATCAGGTCTGGGTCCTCAGAAAACGCATAATAAATGAATGAATGGAATGTTATGGCCACTCAGGGGCAGCTTGTTCCCTGGGAATAAAAGGCTTGTGACTCTGGCCAACATCACAGAGATCACAGGAGAGAGAGACACCCTAGTACACAAGACTGTGAGGCGCTACCCCAGGCTTCCTGAGTGACCATCAGGGCTTCAGCAGGAAGGGCTACAGGCACTCTGTGACCTCACACTGGTATTGAGGATGTAGACAGTCTTGGTGACCTGATGGGGAGGGCACTTGTTCTTGAACCCACTCAGCACCTGCAGTGGGCAGCAAATCTCTAGCAAGGTCCACGGTGGGCATGTGGCTGAGCTGTGCACCGCCTGGGGTGTAGTACATGGGCTATAACACGAACAGAATTATTCTCAAAGGGCAACCGTGTCCCTTCCCCTTCTAAATGCACTTGAACATTACGAGCTTTTAATTAAAACTGAGGCAGCTGTCACTCTGTGCTAAGATTATGCATAAGAAATGAGAAGATGGAGAGGATGTTAAGAGGGACTAGTGCTGATATTATAACACAAGGTAATCGCAATGATGTTCCATGAAATGTGTTTTGTTTTTGAAACGGGAATTGACTTTGATGGCTTTCAAAGCCTCATTGCATTTTTAATCCATGCAGGTACTTCCTTTTCCATTCTCCCAGGCTCTGCCAGGATCACCGGGGACCAGTGACATACTGGGAGCTGGAAAGAGCATGAACTTGAACAGAACTGTGATAAGGATGGTCCAGCTCCCAAGTCTGTCCATGCTGGGCAGCACTGGGGACGTCTGGAGTCTGGGTGCAGAGGGCAAGGGTCCCAGTTCCATCATGGCTGAACAGAAACATTAGTGATGTCCCAAGTAAGCTGAGTCCAAGGCTATTCTCTGCTTATGGGTCACAGTCTCCACCAGGGACAGGTCAAGATTCTCTAAGTCCGAGCTACAGACCTGGACTCTGGCCAGTGCCAAGCACTAGAAAACTTGAGGACACTTAGAAATTTATGGGTTTTCATCCAGAGCTTAAAAATTTCCTCTGCTCTCCTACTACTCTGTGTGTGCTGCATGAAGCAAAGGGAGTGGGGAACTCGGAATGACTTCCCAGCAACGTGTGCGAAACAGCCTCCTCACCCCACCCAGGGTGAGAGCTTCCCTCAGGGACCCAACAGATGACTCCACCTCCCAGGGTTACCTTCCTCCATCGGCCCCAGCCTGGCAAGTTATCCACAGCTTTGTGAGTGCTGATCTACAGCAGGGAGAGCCTTTCCAGGTCGCTGCAAAGGTGAAGAATAAAAATGCTCCCAGGATAGAAAGTCCAAGTGCAGCATCGCTCCCCATCTTTCATCAACAACCTCCTCATGAAGGTCCCTGGCCTTGTCTTTTCTCTGAGCTGTCGAGGTGGATGCCGGAAACACTGGTGCTCCCTCATGGAACACCAGCACATCCCAATTCCTGGGGATGCCCAGGGCCTCCTACCACCTGAGGGCTCTCCACATTGTGGCTCAGCAGTCACAACATCCCAATTAAGCCCACTTCTGATAGTTTGGCTTCCTTGGTGGCTCAGGTGGTAAAGAATCTACTTGCAATGCAGGAGACCTAGGTTCAACCCCTGGATTGAGAAGATCCTCTGGAGAAGGGAATGGCTACCCACTCCAGTTTTCTGGCCTGGAGAATTCCATGGATTGGCAGTCCTTGGGGTAGAAAAGAGTTGGATACGACTAAGTGACTCACTTTCTGATAATTGGGGGGCATCTGTACAGGCCTTGGCAGTAGAGTATCACCGGGCAAGACTTATTAAGTAAGTGCAGGAGGAAATCCATGGAAGCTCTTTTTTTTTTTTTTTTTTTTTTAAAAAGGAAGAGACAAAGGTTTCACCAAAAAAAGTATTTACTGCACCCAGGAAATTGAGAGAGAAATCAACTCACAAAAGTTGTTTTATTTAAGCATCTTCATTGTCTTGTCTGTGGAAGATCAAAGGATTATGATTTAGAATTATGACACATTATACAAAGGGCTTCCCTGGTGGCCAGTGGCAAAGAATCTGCCTGCAATGCAGGAGCCACAGGAGATACAGGTTCCATCTCTGGGTTGGGAAGATCCCCTGGAGGAGGGCATGGCAACTCACTCCAGCATTCTTGCCTGGAGAATCCTCATGGACAGAGGAGCCTGGTGGGCCGCAGTCCATAGCACTGCAAAGAGTCAGACACAATGGACCACACATGCACGCACGCATGCCTATCAAGGAGACACAGACTACATCCATGTCTCTCTCATGACCAGACACTACAGCTGAGCTGCTGGCTCTCCTTTGCCCCACCCCTGGTTTCCAAACATAGTGTGTCTCCCCAACATCTGACTGTCAAATGGGAAAGAAATATTAGGCCCATATCTGGCCCTTTCCCAACTTTTGTGTCTGATTCGGGGTCTGCAGTCAGCTTGAGTACATGTCTCATATGTGCTGCCCAGGTGGGTAACCAGCAGGTGTGTGTCCTGGGAGTGGTGTCTGGGAGTGTGAGAATGGAATACTTCCATCCATATCAGTAAACAAGGATGTCACAGTCATCAGTGATTGAGCTGGTGAGTCCTGAGGAATTCAGGAAGAAAGAGAATACCTGCCATCTAGCAGCCATCAGACTGCAGTCACTCCTGATGGTGAGCCCTGAGGAAAGGAAGCTCAGGATGTGAAAACAAAAGATACTGGCTCCAGACAGCTGAGGTGCATACAAAAGGAATGAGTTCAGTGAGCCCAGACCCTTGCATATTTTCCATACATAGAGAACACTAAATTCCTTAACTTGGGGTTAGGTTTTCTTTAATTAACAGTAATCTTTTAATGTTCAAACTACCTGCCCTTTGTTGCAAAACTTCTATATAACCTGGCTCCTCTCCTTGCCTCCTCGGAGTAGTTCTGTTAGGATTACTTGAGATGCTGCCTCCTGGGCTTAAATCCTAAAAATTTCTGCTAAATAAAACATAACTCTCAAACTTTTAGGTTGTGTGTAATTTTCCTGTCAAAAGTGTTACCTGTGGGAACTGCCTGCATTGTTTCTTCCAATGAGAATTTCCCATGGATATTAAGGGCTGCTGATGTGTGTTACCTAAGCTCGCCCTGCACGTGTAACGTTGTTTGTCACCTGTGTGTGCCATTATGTGGGCCTTTTGCTTGTTATCTCTGTGCTCCTCGTGTATGTTCTGTGTGAGTGTCTTATCTGTGGGTGCTTCCTGCACCCTGTTGTCCAGATGTCATCTTTATATGTACTACTTGTGAGCTACATTTAAGCTGCTCTGTTGCAACCATGTTACCTGATCCCATGTTCCCTTTTTGCTACTGTGAAAGTTGGACTCTGAAGAAAGCTGAGCACCGAAGAATTGATGCTTTTGAACTGTGGTGTTGGAGAAGACTCTTGAGAATCCCTTGGACTGCAAGGAGATCCAACCAGTCCATTCTGAAGGAGATCAGCCCTGGGATTTCTTTGGAAGGACTGATGCTAAAGCTGAAACTCCAGTACTTTGGCCACCTCATGCAAAGAATTGACTCATTGGAAAAGATTCTGATGCTGGGAGGGGTTGGGGGCAGAAGGAGAAGGGGAAGACAGAGGATGAGATGGCTGGATGGCATCACTGACTTGATGGACGTGAGTTTGGGTGGATTCCGGGAGTTGGTGATGGACAGGGAAACCTGGCAAGCTGTGATTCATGGGGTCACAAAGAGTCAGACACGACTGAGCGACTGAACTGAGCTGAACTGAACTATGTATCTCGTGTGTGTGTGTGTGTGTGTGTGTGTGATGCTAAAGCTGAAACTCCAGTACTTTGGCCACCTCATGCAAAGAATTGACTCATTGGAAAAGATTCTGATGCTGGGAGGGGTTGGGGGCAGAAGGAGAAGGGGAAGACAGAGGATGAGATGGCTGGATGGCATCACTGACTTGATGGACGTGAGTTTGGGTGGATTCCGGGAGTTGGTGATGGACAGGGAAACCTGGCAAGCTGTGATTCATGGGGTCACAAAGAGTCAGACACGACTGAGCGACTGAACTGAGCTGAACTGAACTATGTATCTCGTGTGTGTGTGTGTGTGTGTGTGTGTGCGCTGTCTCTGTGTGTGTGCTACCTGGGTGAGACTCTTTCAGTATTTTCTCATGTGTCACGTGTGCTGCTTGTGTGTCACCCGTTTGGGGTGCAGTCTACACGTGTACTCACTTGGGTGGTGGGTGTGTTGCCTATGTGTGTT
The DNA here is from genome assembly GCA_006408695.1 of Aepyceros melampus. Classification (NCBI taxonomy): domain Eukaryota; kingdom Metazoa; phylum Chordata; class Mammalia; order Artiodactyla; family Bovidae; genus Aepyceros; species Aepyceros melampus. The sequence goes on along the minus strand of SJXQ01010020.1, from coordinate 243,979 downwards.
ACTGTTACACCGTGAACTGATTGTGTATGTTGTCTGTGCTACCTGAATCCAGCTTTCTATGTGTTACCTGAACATTTCCATCTTGTGTTACGTGTATGTCATGTGTGTGTTGCTGCCTATGTGTCACTGTGTGAGTGTTCTCCTGTGCCCTGTTCATGTGTGTCCTGCCAGCCTGGAGCAAAGCCTAATGCTCACTCTGATTGGATATGCTGAGGCCATGTGACCTGCTCTGGACCAATCACTGAAATCAGGGCAGGGCTTTGCTTGACCTGACCTGGAGCCAAGGATGTGCTGCCTAGATCACTGCTCTGAGCTTGGGAGGCTAAATCCCTGGTGAAACTTGAGGCATTCTGAGAAGGAGAGGTGGATGCTGGGAAATGTCCTCCACAGAATCTATGTCAGTGCCCTGGAGGCTGCCTGCTACCCTGGCGTGGGGACCCTGAAGGCAGGAGAAGAGGGGATCCCACCTGGGGCCTTTCCTTCTCACTTCTGGTCCTGGACATGCATCTTTGAGACCTGCTGACCTCAGCCAGGGCCTGGGACCCACTGGGACTACAGCATCCTATACAGTTCTGCCAGAACTTGGCCACCCTGACCCTTGTCCTGCCCTTTCTCTGGTCCTGAAGATTCCCTACCAGGCTCCTCACAGCCTCGTCATGGACTAATGCTTCTCTGAGCCTACCTGTAGTGTGCTCCTTAAAATGGTACTTTCATATTTTAAGGTTTAGACCTGAGTGTATCAGTATGAAGATTCAAGGCTTTGTGCATTGACCTACTATAAATTATACTGAGCTCTGGACGGTCTTGAGGCTCTAATGAAATTCGAAATTTTAATGTGATTCATGAACTTGGAAGCTGATGAATCATCCACAGACGCCCAAGATATCAGCGACCTGCAGACTATGGCCGTGTGTATGGAAGCGAAACCCCAGTACTGGGATTCTCCACTCATTATAGAAAGCAGAAATGCAGTCTAATGAGATGCAAAGCTCAGAAAGCTCTAGAATCACAATGAGAAATTCAGCTGGGAACGGCTCCCAGAAGTAAGGTCTAAGCGGGGCTACAATAGCCCTGGTCCTAGCTAGGTGAGCACACTCTCGCAGTGGCAGGGGGTGGAAAAAGTACCCAGGCTGGCTGTCCTGCATCTGCCTTCAGTGCTGCTGGGGAGACTCCACATCAGCAGCTAAGGAGCAGGAAGCCCAAAAGATAAGACCTGAGTCCCACACAGTGCTCAGACCTCCACCCACCTCCAGAAACGTCTGAGACTCAGCCTTTTATGACCCCCTCTTCATGGGCGTGACTGCCTCTCCTGAGGGCTTTCCCCGTCCCGGGAAGCTCCTCCACACCCCCTGTCTGCTCCCGATCCTCCCGCCTCTGAGCCCCCACAGCATAGGACAGAGCCCCATAGAAGAGAGCTCATCTCATTCCCATGTCTTGGAGTTGGTCTCACTCACCTGTAATAACAGGATTGTTGTTACCCCATTATTGCTGTTATGGAGGTCATGAGTTCCTTCTAACCCAGAGCATCTGACATCCTTGTCGAGCTCCTCCAGCCTCTGACATGATGACTGGCAGCAGCAGCCTGGGTCTTGTGACTGTGGCGAGCAAAGTACCCCTCCCTGTCAGTCCCTGATTGACACAAAGCTTGGGTGAGAAATGGACTGTTATTTTTAGCACTGAGACATGGGGGTTCTATGTGACTGCTGCAAACCTCTGTGTGCATCCATCGAAAGCAAATTTTATAATAGACTGGGAGTCTTGGGCAGCAGGCAAATTTTCCTTCACAACCATATAGCTATCACCCTGTTATCTTCTGTTCCAGGGCTAAGTCCTGGAACCCATGTTTCCTAGAACATCCTCTTCTGCAAGGATTAGAGTGTGTTTTTTATTTGCTTCAGGTACATCTGTTTTTATTAGTTCTGATGTGTTTACTTTTTTACATCAATTCCAATCAGTCTTTTTCAAAAGATTCATTTATTTATTTGTTTTTCAGTGTTCTCCCTCCGTTTCAGAGATGGGGAATTTCATTCTGACCTTGGCATCCATTTAATGTCTCCTCTGGGCTCTCACTTTTCTTCTATGGTTTTTCACAGCTAATGAACGTGGTTTAGAGTGTTTCTGTTAGGCGGGCTCACCTCTAAGTGGAGAGCTCACTATTTGTAAGCAAGGTGCTTGAAGTTGTGTTGCTAACCACTCGAGTCAGTAAGATGCAGGGAGGTGTATGCAACTGTTCAAGTGACATGCTCAGAAGCACATACATATTGACATATTTATGCAGTTGTTGACATTATAAATTTAAGAGAAGATATACACGTTTAAGCAAACTCTGGGAGATAGTGAAGGACAGAGAAGCCTGGTGTGCTGCAGTTGATGGGGTCGCAAAGAGTCAAACAGGACTGAGCAACTGAACAACAACAAATACATATTTAAAGAGATACACTGTAGAAATCAACTTAGGAAAGGTTAAGTAGAACAAATGTTCATATTTGCATTCAGACAGAACCACTCCACATCTGCCACTGGTCAGTGTCCAGGTTTATAAGTCAGTACAAGTGTTTTCCATGACCACTGGGGATGGGGCACTTGCCCCACCTGGAGTGATCATGCACAGATTCCCCTTGTAGACCCTGGGAGCAGGCTGCTGCTGCTGCTGCTGCTGCTGCTGCTGCTAAGTCGCTTCAGTCGTGTCCAACTCTGTGAGACCCCATAGATGGCAGCCCATTAGGCTCCTCTGTCCCTGGGATTCTCCAGGCAAGAACACTGGAGTGAGCAGGCTAGAGGTCAGTACGTGGGAATAACCAGCACTGGTAAGAGCTGGCTGGGTGTCAGGACCACCAGGAGCTCACGTGTGTGACCTTCATCTTCACACCGGCATGTGAGACAGGTATGGTGTCACCCTTCATCTCTATGAGGAAACTGAGTCCAAGAATTGGCCTTGGCCTTGTATTTAATGAGGAGGCTAGGACAGATCTGTACTAACACACATCACAGGGACTGTGATCAGTGTGATATGTGCAGAATTGGAGGAGGGGAAGACAGAAGGGGCCCAACACAGTGGGGACACTGAGGATGGTGTTCAGTGGGTGTGACACAGCCCCCACCCAGGGGAGGGGGTCACTGCTGCAACTTCAGCCTCGCTGAAGACAAAATCTCCTCCATCACCCAACAAATGTGCATCGAGTACCTCCCACTCGGTAAGGAAGGTTCCAGAAACTGTGAAGGAGACATTGAACAGGCCACATAAGTTCTTGCCCTGTTGGAGTTGATACTCTAGAGGGGGGAGGAGCCCCGCAGTGATCACGGGACAGAATCATGGACATTGTGACTCCAGGTGTTGCTGTGTGTTCTGAGGACATTGATACAGGGTGATGTGATAGCTGGATGTGTGTGTGTGTGTGTGTGTGTGCACACATGTATAGGTGTGTGTGCACATGTATATAAATGTGGAGGTGTGTGTGGAAGTGTAGCTATGCAGGTGTGGCTGGAGGTGTTAGTGCATAAATCTATAAGTGTGTGTACATGCATGCGCACTTTCTAATTTAGGGTGAGCAGTCAGAAAAAAAGCCCCTCTGAAAGTTGATAGCTGAGATTGATCTTGGGGAAAAGTGATTCAGGAAGAAGGAACAGGAAGAGCAGAGGAGCTGGGTGGGGACTGAGGTGGGCCAGGAGAGAGAGGAGCAGCTTTTTGGGAGGAGGTGTGGGAGACAAAGTGGGCGAGGCCACCTATATGGAGTTTCAGGCAAAAGGAAGGGGTTTGGATTTTTAATTTAATTCTTCTAAGAAGTCCTTGGAACTTTTATAAAAAGTTTTGTTGAGAAAAAATTGGCATACAACAATCTGCTCACATTTAAAATGTGCACTTTGATGAGTTTTGATGTACCTGTATTCCGGTGAAAACATCATCATGATCAAGATGGTGAATACGTCCCATTCTTCCCTAAAGTGTCCTTCAGGCATATCCCCTGATGCTCACTGTCTGCTGGTAGACAGAGCGTGTCCACAAGCACAGCCCCAGCTGATGAATGACAAGATTCAGTGTATCAGCGTCCTACTCCTTTGCCCCTTAGGAGGGGGAAGAACTGCAAGAATGTCCAGAATGTGATTCCCTGGTGGGACCAAGCTCTAATTGCACACAGAGGTAACAGACTTCATAACAGACCCCCTATGACCTTGTTCTCCTGTCTCCCTATAGTGTTTGCTGAGATCCCTTCCCAAATAAACAACATGACTTTGAATCTGTGCTCCAGGCCAGCTTCTAGGGGGAAATAAACTAAGTCACTATGCATTTGAGGTCAACCCTCCAGGATTTATAAGATACTGGATGTGGGATGAAGCAAAGGGGAAAATTATGGATGAAGCCCGAACCTCTGCCCTGAACATGAAGGCAGCTATGCTGTCGAGAAGTGGGTTATGTGAAAGAGAAACGTCTCATGTAGGAGACATGTCAATAAAATCCTGATGGTCACATGGTCTGGACACTTCCTCAGCAGCCCCAGGAGAAAGGGCTGTGAATATTTCTGGAATTTCCATAGCCCCAAGCTCCAGATCCCCAGTGGGTCTCTTCAAGTCTGCCTGAGAGCTTTAGAGAATTCCTCTTTTTATCATCTACTAGCAATGGATTGTTCAAGTAGCTACCAGTGAGCACTCTTCATTTCTGTGTAATATGTCCAGACACTCCTGGAAATTATTTCATTAGTGGCCTCATTTTCAGCCACAAGTGGCTTTATTAAGGCTCCTCCTAGGAATTACATTCCCATGCTTAGTCTCTGTTTCATTTCAAGGTTTAGTTAAATTTATTTTTTAGTCCTTTGCAAGGTAATGGAATGTGTGTGAGCATCTAACTGGCAAATGGGTTTTGTAAACTTGAGGTTTGTCAATGGTATTCTGGTTGGGAAATTTTTTTTAGACTGAAGTATATTTGATTTACAATACTACAATAGATTTAGGCTACAGCAGAGTGATTCAGTATTTATACAGATTATACTCCATTAAAAGTTATCACAAGGGAATGGCTGTATTTGGGCTTCCCAGGTGTGCTACTGGTAAAGAACCTGCCTACCAATGCAAGAGAAGAGATGCAAGTTCAATCCCTGGGTGAGGAAGACCCCCAGAGGAGGGCATGGCAACCCACTCCAGTACTCTTGCCCAGAGAATCCCCATGGACAGAGGAGCCTGGTGGGCTGCAATCCATAGCGTTGCCCAGAGTAGGACATGACTGAAGCAACGTAGCACAATGGCTGTAATTACCTGTGCTGAACATCTTTGTTGATTGTCTATTTTATAAATAATAGTTTTTATCCCTTAATCCTATACTCCTGTCTTGCCCTTCCCTCCTTCCCTTGCCCCACTGGTTAACAATTTTTTAAATATTTATTTACTTATTTTTGGCTGCTGGGTCTTCATTGCTGTGCGTGGGCTTTCTCTAGTTGTGCAGTGCACACTCTCTAGTTGCATTGCGTGGGCCTCTCACTGTGGTGGCTTCTCTTGTGGAGAGTGAGCTCTAAGACACATTGGCTTCAGTAATTGTGCCAAATGGGCTCATTAATTGTGGCACACAGGCTTAGTTGCCCTGAGGCATGTGGGATCTTTTTGGACCAGGTATCGAACCAACATCCCCCGCATTGCAAGGTGGATTCTTAACCACCTTACCACTGGGAAGCCTTGAACAATTTTTCTTTTTAAAAAACTTTAACCTTTTTCCACAAAATGCATGTACCACAGGAAACAAGAGGCCAAAACTTATCCTTTGGGCAAAACTTTGTTCTTTGGAGATCTTGTCCAATAGATTATTATTCAAAGTTCATGTATTTTTTGTTACACATCCAAAGCACTTGAAGGTTACACTGCTCCACTGGGGCAGCCCTACATCCTGTAAGATTTTTGTTTGTTTTGTAAAGAAAAAATTGTTAAGCTATTTTTTCCTTTATTATCATACATTCCTACAGTCATCTAATGTTTACCAAGAAACTATTGTGCATCTGGACTCGTGCTAGTGCTACTGAAAGAAAGATAACTACACAGCCGTTCCCTTCTAAACTTGTAGTCTGATGGAAAGATAAAATGTACCCTCTAATATGCGTTCTCCCTCTAATTTCCCTAGTCTAGTATGGGAGCCTGGTGGGCTGCCTTCTAAGGGGTCTCACAGAGTCGGACACGACTGAAGTGACTTAGCAGTAGCAGTATCTAATAGTCTCCCCTGAGCTGGAGACTGCATTCCCCATGCGCCTTTGCAGTGAGTTGTGGTCATGTGACTAAGTGCTGGCCAATGAGATGTTGGCAGGTGTGATGCTCTCACTTACTTATAAGGAAGCTGACCGCCCTCTGCTTCCTGTCCCTTTCCCCTCCTGCAAGCTGGGTTGCAGATATGAGGATGGGGTCCCAAACGTGGACTAGGGTGATGTCCCAGGGAAGGCAGAACCGTGAGACGGAAGGGACTTTGGGCCCTCTGCCAGCCCCAACTTTCCTTTGGGATGGAGGGCTGACCTCTGATCTTGCTCTGACAAGCCTATGGAGCCTCAGGTGAAGCAGCTGCATGAATATGCTAGCACAAGCACATGAAGAGACATTGAAATACTGTGATCTTTTCTCTAAGAAGTATGCCAGATGTGACGTGAGCTCAAGGGAGAAGCGCATCAGAGCCAGTGTGTAAGAGATCGGAAGGTTGGAAACTGGAATCAGCCTACAGACCCTCCCCTCCCTCCGTACCCTTCACTCTTGGTCTCCGCACTGTTTCCCCAGGTAAATGTGCTGGTCCACCGCACTAAACACCCACCATCACTTCTCTCCCTTGGTTCCCTCCAAGGCTGGCATCACTGTCTCTGTGAGGCTGTGCCTGGTGTGCCTGCCCAAGGCTGTGTCCTCAGGACCTAGAAGGGATATGGCAGGTGATAAATAAATGTGTCTTGGCTACCTCTATGGGCAGTTACTGTGCATGGTGATACATCTGTTATGGGGAACATGATGGCCCAGAGAAGGTGCTCCAAATCCTCTGGTGAAGCCAAGGAAGGTTTCCTGGAGGAGGGAGCTCCGTGAAGGGTGATTTTCCAGGCTGACGAGGGGAGAGGACATTGCAGGTATGGAAGCATGGGGACCAGGACTCAGAGAGTGAACTCAGTGGGTGACTGAGGACCACTCCGGGGCAGCAGGAGGTGGAAGGAGGGGCTAGGGCAGCAGATGAGGCTCAGAGGAGAGGAGGGAGAGCCTCTGAATTGTGTGACATGAGTGGCCAACACCAGATCTGATGTTAAAAATATTATCTGGAGGTCTGGGAAGGGGGCTCTGGGCTGATTTGTCAAATAGGAAATTGCCCAAAGCAGAGATTGTAAAGCACAGAGGTCACACAGGCTAGGTGACCTCCAGGTGCTCAACCTGGTCAGTGCTGGAACAATTTGAGTTAGTGTCCAGTGCTTAAACATTAAGAACTCTTGCCTAAAATGGGCATTTCTGTATGTTGCTGAGGATTGAGGCTCAGATCCTGTGCGGTGGACCCCCGAGCCCCATCCCACGTGGCGGCCATGGCTGGTGCCGAGCAGTGGAGCCCGCGCCGCAGGGCGCACACTCACCATTGCCCCAGCCCCACCTGGTCCACAGTTTCCTGTCACCGCCTGCCTGAGCATGCCCCGAGGGCTCACCTTTGCATCAGCTCATACTCGCTGAATGGACTCTTGGAAATCTGAGACCCTTCTTGACCTTGTAGAACTCTTGCCTAAAATGGGCATTTCGGTATGTTGCTGAGGATTGAGGCTCAGATCCTGTGCGGTGGACCCCCGAGCCCCATCCCACGTGGCGGCCATGGCTGGTGCCGAGCAGTGGAGCCCGCGCCGCAGGGCGCACACTCACCATTGCCCCAGCCCCACCTGGTCCACAGTTTCCTGTCACCGCCTGCCTGAGCATGCCCCGAGGGCTCACCTTTGCATCAGCTCATACTCGCTGAATGGACTCTTGGAAATCTGAGACCCTTCTTGACCTTGAGAAGGTTTGACCTTCAAGTCAGAGGATGGGGACAGATAAGCAGTTCATCACATCACAGCACAGCATCCCGTTGGGAGATGAATCAAGGAGAACCTTGGTTCAAGTCCATGATGGTGTGAGTGGGCAGATAATGGCCCCAAAGGTGTCCACACCCTGACCCCCAGAACCTGTGACTGTGTTAACTTACATAGGAAAGGGGGTCTTACAGATATGATTAGGGGTTCAGATCTTGAAATACAGTGTACATTCTGGATTATCCAGATGGGCCCTTATAATCCATCAACTCTTAAAATATGACAACGTCTCATTGGTATTAATCCCAGAACATCATCTGTGACTTGTAACATGATTATTGCCCTCTTAAGAACACAACTAGTTCTTAGGATGATCCTAAGCTTGTGTCCTAGACACGGACATGACCGTGACGTGGACAGTACACCCCGGACCTTGGCCCCCTCCCCAATTTCCCCGACATTCACTCTTTCTACTGGCACTGCTGACTGTGTACTGTGGACCAGGTCCTCCCTGGTGCTGGGTGTGAGCAGCACAGCAAAGATTTCTTAAAATATGACAACGTCTCATTGGTATTAATCCCAGAACATCATCTGTGACTTGTAACATGATTATTGCCCTCTTAAGAACACAACTAGTTCTTAGGATGATCCTAAGCTTGTGTCCTAGACACGGACATGACCGTGACGTGGACAGTACACCCCGGACCTTGGCCCCCTCCCCAATTTCCCCGACATTCACTCTTTCTACTGGCACTGCTGACTGTGTACTGTGGACCAGGTCCTCCCTGGTGCTGGGTGTGAGCAGCACAGCAAAGATCAAGTCCAGCAGATGAACCCATGGGTCAGAGATTCTGGGAGGTGGAGCAGGGAAGGGCAGAGGGAGGAAGTCTGCACCATGTGGACTCCAGGAGGGATGTCATTGTGACTTCACCCCAGACATTATCAGTAGGATTCCCAGGAGCCTGGCTGAGTTCTCATCAGTGTGACAAACCTCTGCTGTGTCCTGTAGCCACAGGCCTCACCCCGGCCTCTCCCTGAGTCTAGGAGAAGCAGCAGCACTGTCCTGTGGGCTGGAGGGGATGGACCTTCCTGAGTGATCTGAGGTCTCAGGGAGCAGGGCATCCTGGATGGTGGGAGGGGAGAGAGTAGGGGTAAGGTGCAGCCAGAAACTGGGGAAGGGGAGATGCCCTTCGGTAAGGTCAGAGGATTCCTAGAGGGATGACTCACTACATCTGGGGTTGGTTAAGTAATTTGCTTCGTGTGAGTGACTATGGGAGAGAGAAATAAGACAGAGAGAGAGAGAGAGAGAGAGAGAAGGGGAGAGGTGATTCTGGCTGACAAGGATGTGGAGGGCACTCTGCCAAGGTTGAGTATCATCAGCCTTCCCTTGGGTATAAATTAAAAATCATATCAAGTGAGTGGACTCGACTCAGGAAGACTCTCTCCTTCCAGATGACAGACAGGAGGAACAAGATGAAATGAAAGGATGTTCTGACTCAATAGCCCACAGGCATGTGTGAAAGGAGAGATTAGAGGGAATCAGAAAATCAATTTTAATCTAAGAGGGAAAAAAATACAGTGGTCTTATGTTTATACTATTATTGTTTTGCTATACCCAGTTCCTGTTAGCTTTCTAAGTCTGGGCTGATGCGTTAGGACTGAGAGGATAAGAAATATGGGTCGAAACAGTCAGGTGAGGAACAAAAATGTACATTGAACGTGCAATTTTTAACTCAGTCCAAGGTGTTATTTCTGAGAAAATTGGGGAAGGATGTGGAAAAAGCCTTGAAATCTGATGCTTTTTCTCAAATACCCTGAAACACAGTGCGACAAATTTTCTCTGCACCTTTTGTTGCAAAGTCCGTCTTGTGAGTGTGAAGTTACCAACCACTTAATTTGCTGAGTATCTTCTGGGTGGCATGCTTTGTGCTAAGGGGCTTAGATGGATCAGCTCATTGCATCCTCTCCCAGTAAGGTATGTTCTTCTATCATCTGCCCTTACCAATGAGGAAGCTGAGTCACAGAGAGCTTTCAAATTTGGCAAAGGCCACACATATACTTCAAGCTGGGCTGTAAGCACCTGGAACGGAGCTTGGTGTTGGAGAGCCAGACCATGCATAGGGGCCATGCAAGTATTGGGTTGGCCAAAAAGTTCATTCAGGTTTTTCTGTAAAGTATTACCAAAAATTTGAATGAACTTTTTTGCCAACACAGTACTATGAAATACTTAATAATAAATATTAAATAATATTGCATTCAGTTCCTTAAAAATCATTTAAATTGCCCATCACGGAAAGAGATCACTGTTTTTTTTTTCCACTTATTTTCAATTGAAGCATAGTTGATTTACATTGTTGTGTCACTATTTTCTCTTTTCTTTTTTTTGCTGTATAGCAAAAGTGACTCAGTTAAACACATATATACATTCTTTTTTAATATTCTTTGGTAAACCATCATGGAAGAGATCGCTGTTTTGGTTTTGGTTATCTGTCGAGCATCAGGTGAAGTCGTGCCTTGTTTGTGAGGCCATGCTGAACGAAAAACCCTGAAGTTTTAAACCCTGGGCTCACCTGGAGAGGATGAAATGTTCAGCCAAAGCAGGGACAGCAGGTGCCCATCTCCAATGCCCTCTGCATCTGAGGCATAAACTCCTAGACCCAAACTGACCCCAAAGGTTTAAATGGTCTATCATCCTGCATCCCTCCAGTTCCCTTGTTGAGTGTATACATTTGGTGTTAATAGCTAGATGAGCATGTGCAGGAATCCCGCTGTGTTCCCCAGAGCTTAGTAGAAGGTTCTTTGATCAACAGAGTGAACCCCACATTGGCCTCCCTCTCCTGCACCAATGGGCTAGTGCTGGGCACATGTGCCAGGACAGCCCTTCTCAGGCTCCAGCCCCGGACAATGCTGGGCCGAACAGGAGTCTGGGTGTCTGATCCCAAAGCTGCCAGCTCCAGACCCGTACTTGGATTCAGTTGCTTCAATAAACCCTCTTAAGCCAGTGGATCATTGTTACTTTTGCAAAACTTAAATCCAAAGCCTTAGAATCCTTTTAATGAAATAGAAGAGAGCCTGGCTTTTAGGAATTGAGATTTATGCTTTGATGTCCAGCTCCTCCAAGCTCAACCCTGGGTAACCTCTAACTCTTATATCACCCGACAGCTCTGCCCTCCCTCCTGCTCTTCCTTCCATCCTCCACGGCCACATTTCCAGTGGATCATTGTTACTTTTGCAAAACTTAAATCCAAAGCCTTAGAATCCTTTTAATGAAATAGAAGAGAGCCTGGCTTTTAGGAATTGAGATTTATGCTTTGATGTCCAGCTCCTCCAAGCTCAACCCTGGGTAACCTCTAACTCTTATATCACCCGACAGCTCTGCCCTCCCTCCTGCTCTTCCTTGCATCCTCCACGGCCACATTAAACCTCCCAAGTGAGGGAGCAAGTGGATGGATACAGATGTGTAGGAGGGACCCCAGATGTTCCCAGAGCCCAGGGCCCGCAGGCAACCCTTTGTCCTGTCTCCATGCTCCACCTCCATCCCTTCATCCCACACAAGAGAAAGAGCAGGCTCCACACCCACTGGACTATCCCACCAGAGCCCTGGGGTCCTTCCTGGAGACAACCCAGCTCAATTGGGGTGGTTCACCCAGCATACTCAGGAGGGCAACTCTGTTATTTCTGGGAGCAGCTGCAGGCTGGCCTTGCGTCTGCCAGCTGGAACTCCACAAGCCTCTCAGACCACAGGCTACTCCCTGCTCCTGCTCTGCAGAGCTGGGCTCAGACCTGGAGGCTGGGGAGACGAGTCATGTGAAAATGCAGAGTAATATTTCTCTCACAATCCTGCAACCCTCTCTCCGGGGTTCATCCAAAAATAGCTCCATCTTCTAACTTGAGAAACAGACAGACAGATAGACAGATCCCAACCCTGGGGCATCCCTCTGATGCCTGCATTACCTCCAGAATCCTTGCTGACTGAGGGTCAGGCCCTGGAAAGATGCCCTGCACGTGAGAGTTCAGTGCTGACCCATCATGTGTGTGTGCATGCTAAGTTACTTCAATTGTCTCTGACTCTTTTTGACCCCATGGACTATAGCCCTCCAGTTAATATTTCTCTCACAATCCTGCAACCCTCTCTCCGGGGTTCATCCAAAAATAGCTCCATCTTCTAACTTGAGAAACAGACAGACAGATAGACAGATCCCAACCCTGGGGCATCCCTCTGATGCCTGCATTACCTCCAGAATCCTTGCTGACTGAGGGTCAGGCCCTGGAAAGATGCCCTGCACGTGAGAGTTCAGTGCTGACCCATCATGTGTGTGTGCATGCTAAGTTACTTCAATTGTCTCTGACTCTTTTTGACCCCATGGACTATAGCCCTCCAGGCTCCTCTGTCCATGGAATTCTCCAGGCGAGAACACTGGAGTAGATTGTCCTTTAGGCAATCTTCCTGACCCAGGGATCGAACCCAGGTCTCCCTCATTGCAGGCAGATTCTTTATCATCTGAGCCACCAGGGAAGCCCAAGAATACTGGAGTGGGTAACCTATCCCTTCTCCAGGGGAACTTGGAGCTCCTCTGAGCTTTCAGCTGAAGTTGAACATCCTTAAGCCATAATATCCAGTTTGGGAGATGGGGCCCTGTAATGAGCCCTCCCAGCTCCGGGCCAGATGAGATGCCCAGGGTCCTGCCTCCATCACGGAGGATCACTCAGCTCAGTTCCCCATGGCTGCACATTAGTACAGACCAAATGCTCTGTGGCTGGGCAGGTGGGACCAGCACTGAGTCCCAGGCAGTGTGTGCTGGCAGTCACCTTTGCCCTACACACAGTCAGCCACAGGTGGTTACTCCAGGTTGTTGATGTGGTGTGTATCGTTTGTGCATCAGCAGGGTGTTCTTACTCCAGTATTCTTGCCTGGAGAATTCCATGGACAGAGCAGCCTGGTGGGCTACACTCCATGGTGTCTTAAGAGTTGGACACAACTTAGCGACTAAACCACCACCACCACCAGGGTGCTCTGACATACAGACACTGAGGTCATCAGCTTCTGCTTATGATCAGTGGTGAACACTAGAACAGGCTCCACGCCCACTGGACTATCCCACCAGAGCCATGTGGTCCTTCCTGGAGACAACCCAGCTCAATCGGGGTGTTCACCCAGCATACTCAGGAGGGCAACTCTCTTATTTCTGGGAGCAGCTGCAGGCTGGCCTTGCGTCTGCCAGCTGGAACTCCACAAGCCTCTCAGACCACAGGCTACTCCCTGCTCCTGCTCTACAGAGCTGGGCTCAGACCTGGAGGCTGGGGAGACGAGTCATGTGAAAATGCAGAGTAATATTTCTCTCACAAGCCTGCAACCCTCTCTCCGGGGTTCATCCAAAAATAGCTCCATCTTCTAACTTGAGAAACAGACAGACAGATAGACAGATCCCAACCCTGGGGCATCCCTCTGATGCCTGCATTACCTCCAGAATCCTTGCTGACTGAGGGTCAGGCCCTGGAAAGATGCCCTGCACGTGAGAGTTCAGTGCTGACCCATCATGTGTGTGTGCGTGCTAAGTTACTTCAATTGTCTCTGACTCTTTTTGACCCCATGGACTATAGCCCGCCAGGCTCCTCTGTCCATGGAATTCTCCAGGCGAGAACACTGGAGTAGATTGTCCTCTAGGCGATCTTCCTGACCCAGGGATCGAACCCAGGTCTCCCTCATTGCAGGCAGATTCTTTATCATCTGAGCCACCAGGGAAGCCCAAGAATACTGGAGTGGGTAGCCTATCCCTTTTCCAGGGGAACTTGGAGTTCCTCTGAGCTTTCAGCTGAAGTTGAACATCCTTAAGCCATAATATCCAGTTTGGGAGATAGGGCCCTGTAATGAGCCCTCCCAGCTCTGGGCCAGATGAGATGCCCAGGGTCCTGCCTCCATCACGGAGGATCACTCAGCTCAGCTCCCCATGGCTGAACATTAGTACAGACCAAATGCTCTGTGGCTGGGCAGGTGGGACCAGCATTGAGTCCCAGGCAGTGTGTGCTGGCAGTCACCTTTGCCCTACACATGGTCAGCCATGGGTGGTTACTCCAGGTTTTTGATGTGGTGTGTATCATTTGTGCATCAGCAGGGTGTTCTTACTCCAGTATTCTTGCCTGGAGAATTCCATGGACAGAGCAGCCTGGTGGCTACAGTCCATGGTGTCTCAAGAGTCGGACACAACTTAGCGACTAAACCACCGCCACCACCAGGATGCTCTGACATACAGACACTGAGGTCATCAGCTTCCGCTCATGATCAGTGGTGAACACTATTTGTTCCCAGTCCAAGTCCATCCCACCCATCAATTACAAGGGAAGAAAATCACATTTGAGAGACAGGCACAGTGCTGTATGTTGTACTTAAAATTATAATGCTATGAAATCTCAGTATGTCTAGACATAAAGAAATTGAATTTGATTATTTAACTACATTTCTTGTTGCTTGTAGGGGGAATGCTGTTTTCTAAAGACCATATGGCTCATTCATTGAGAGTACTGTTTTCAGAGCAGCACCCTCAGGGGTCCCTAGGAGTCCCTGGGAGTCTCAGAGTTTGCCCTGGAGGGTCCTCCTGGATGGATATTACGCTCATCCTGACCCATTTGCTCTCAGATCCCTACTTTCCCCCAGATCTTCTGTGTCCTGGGTCAAAGCCCTGGAGCACACTGATCTCTGCCTGGATTAACCCAGGAGAGGCAGTGGTGGAGGGTGAGGAGAGGGAGCCCAGAGGACGGCACCGCTCCCTCTGTACTTGTCTCTGCAGTGGCTCCAGCCCCGCCTGTGGCCCGAGCTCTGCGATCTCTCTGTCACTCTAACCCCAGGGTGCTCGCAGGTTGCTATGAGGGCAGACCCTTGTCTTAGAACCTCTGTTGCTTCTCCACTTTCCCCGGGCTGATTCCTGGGTTAACATTTCCTGGGTTGGAGCACCGATGGTGATCCCTGTTTCCCTGGGTGGACCCTGTGCAGACATGCTTCTTGCCAGGACTCAGGCCTCTACCCATCTCCACTCACCGTCCATCCCCATGTCCCCTCTACTCCAGCACCCACCGGCTCCCCGCCATCCTCCACACCAGCCCCAAGGCCATTGTTGGTGCTGCCTGCTTGTCTGGAGTCCTGAGCACAGACTCAGCCCATCTTTGCATTCCCAGCTCCAGTGTCATCCCTGCAGGTCACCATCCTAAGCCTCCCACCTGCAGTGATGGGCTCTGCTGTGTCCTCCCAGAGCCCTTCTCTGTCACCTCTGGGGTGCTCAGTGAGAACCCATCATGGGATTGTCACACGTGTTCAGTTTCATTCATTCTTTTATTCACCAGTTACCCACAAAGTGTTCATTGATGCCAGTGAGGTATTAACCACTATAAAAGTGCAGGACCATCAGGACTTTCTCAGAAGTGACAGAGATTGCAAGTCATTCTGGCTTAAGTAAGAAAGAAAGTTTGTTGACTCACACAAGATAGCAATCCCTAGGTATGTTAGTTTCAGGTATGGCTGGATCTAGGTGACCAACTTACATCCTCAGAATGCTGTCTCTTTACCCCTCTTGGCTCTACTGTCCTCTGTGTGTGTGCTGGAGATACAACAGTGCAATGAGAATTTATGTTCAGTTATAAGTGACAGAAACTTTAATTAGCATTGCCTTAAACACCAGAATATTTGTTGATGCAAATAACCATCTGTGGGTAATTAGCTTCAGGCATGGCTGGATCTAGGGGACCTTCAGGATCTTCTCTCTTTGCACAGTGCTCTGCTTTCCTGTGTTATCTGCATTCGCAGACAGCCATCCCTCATGTGGTGTCAAGGCATCTTCTAAACTCATGACACTTTCATCTTAGGCTCTCAGGAATGCCAGCGAAAGTACTTGACATTTCCACTCAGTTCAGTTACTCGGTCATGTCCAACTCTTTGTGACTACATGGAGTGCTGCACGCCATGCTTCCCTGTCCATCACCAACTTCCAGAGCCTACTCAAACTCATGTCCATTGTGTTGGTGATGCCATTCAACTGAGAGAGTCAATTCCTAGGCAGGTTGATAAGAAGTCCGGGGTCCCTGAGGAGGAGAAAGGGGTCTGGGACTCTCAAGGAGGAGGGAAGGACAAGCATCTTTTTTTCTCCTACTTTCCTTAGTCTTAGTCACATAAAATACTTTTTTTCTTTAAGCCCGGAACTGATGATTACACAACAAACAATTCAGTTTAAAATCTGTACTAAGGATTGTATAACAACAATGTACCCTGCTTGAGGACAGTTTCTTCTTCCTGAAAACCTTCTGGCTAATCCTGTTAAGTTAAAATGTAAATTATGGGAGTGGGTCTAGTAAGATCTTTACAACCTCCAGACATTCTTTTGATTTATTGTAATTAACTAAAAAGTATATAACTTCCTTGCTAACACTAGTGAGGGGGGCACTCTCCATCCCCCTTCTGATGTCAGAAGCTTTCTCTGCCCCTTTTCATACTTTAATAAAACTCTACTACACAAAAGCTCTTGAGTGATCAAGCCTGGTGCCTGATCCCAA